>VWYH01001820.1:0-373217 GCA_013399365.1 Pampusana beccarii
GAGCGCGGGTGGGTGCGCAGGGCCCGCCCGCCCCTCGGGGACCTCAGCGCGGAGTCCCCCCCCGGGTGGGGGGCAGCGCCCGACCCCGTCGGAGCCCCGGGAGGGTCCCGCGGTGCCCTGTGGATCCAGGGAGCAGCCCCCGCCGGACCACTCCCGGGGCCGGGTCCCAGACAGCCCGGCCGGCACCGACCCTCGGCGGGGAGGGCCCTGCCACAGCCCAGCCAGGCAGGTGCCATGTAACCGTG
Source organism: Pampusana beccarii (assembly GCA_013399365.1). Classification (NCBI taxonomy): domain Eukaryota; kingdom Metazoa; phylum Chordata; class Aves; order Columbiformes; family Columbidae; genus Pampusana; species Pampusana beccarii. The sequence goes on from VWYH01001820.1 coordinate 246, forward strand.
GGAAAGGGCCATCCCCACGGTATATAGGCCGTGTATCCGGTATATAGACTCCTTGCACTCCCATACATAAGCATACATATATATGCACACCCATACATACATCGATCTGTATCTATATTCCCCTTCTGTAGGAAATGGACCTGATCTAAACCATCGTAGCTCTTAAATGCTGAAGTGGTGATTTGTACCCTCAACATTAACTCTCTTTGTACATCTCCATTATTAGACATCCATGGTTTGTATCAGTATCAAAAATTTAAAGAGAACTGCAATAACTTTGAGGTTTTCTAGTGACTCTGTCTAGTGATATTTCAGAAAAAGGTATGTGCTTCTTCCCAGCTTCAGTATAGGGAGCATTACACTTGCTATGTGTCCAGGTCACACGTATTATACACTACTTGCAAGTGGGGAAGGATTGGTGCATATTTAACTACCCAAAAGATTAAATGGGTGTTGCATAGTCCCAGTTTCCGCAGAATCCTTGTGGTTTCTCTGAGATGCATGCAACATCTTGTAACACAGGTGTTACATGTGCTAAATATTATTTCAATATATATTGCTCTTACCATACTTGAAATAATACTCCAAACCGAGTTATTAAATTAACAGATCTAATAAGGTAATATCTGTCTTGGAGGCAACATTATGGATCAATGAAGCATTTGTCTTTTTCCTATATCCAGAAAAAAAAGCCCTATGAAATTAACCCCTCCACTGAAATCAATACTGATTCTGTAGCTCTTTGCCATAGAGGGTATTGCTATATGTGTGACTAGCTCACGGTCTGTGCGGTTTGAAGACTGGTCCTTATGAATTAAATTTTTCTTTTATCTTTTTTTTTTCTTTTTCTTTTTTGTTATATGTGGTGCTTAGCTGTGTTCAGGTTTTTCAGCAATGATTTATGATGTTAACTGCAGAGCCAATGACATACGTTGTTACTTAGTGACTTCAATAAATATGAAGTTGTGAATGAATGTTGCTATCAGAATAGCTTTCCCGGTGCTTAAAAATATCTGAGCAAAGTAGTATGAAGCGCCAGTAGTTTCTCATGATAATGTTCTTGCCTAGGGGTGTTTAAATCAGATTTTTTTACAGTGCTTTGATTTCCAATGTGAACTATTTATATCTCCGCATAGGTGATGTTGTAAAAATACGTGATCTTTAAATAATTTTACAAAAGAGAGCCGTAGAAATGTTGGCCTAGACTTCCCATGAGAGCGGGTAGAAGGTCCGGAGAGCAGAACCCAGCCTTGATTCCTCTGACTCGCCAAGCCGTTGTGCTGCAGATCCACATTGGGAAAGCAGAGGAAGCAATTAAGACTCGGGAAAGCAAAACCGCCAAGAAAATGTTAAAGAAAAGCCTAAAGAAAAAATATTAGAAAAAAATAAAAAGCGCCTGACTCGGCAAACCAGCAAGCTGACAAATACCGCTCTCACGCGTGAAAAACGCCGCGCCGGGTTCTCTCGCCGTGTCACCGTGGACCCGGGTGGGCGACCTGGGCGAAAAGGGCCGCAGTTTGGCGTCGCCGCCGCCAGGGGGCAGCCCAGCCCCACGCGAGGCCGGCGGCGGAAAGCGCTCGGCGGAGCGGGCGGTGGCGCCATCGGGCCGCGGCAGCTCCCGGGGGCCGTGGGGCCGGGGACTGTGGGGGTGCTGGGCAGGGGCTGGGGGTGTGGGGTCATTTGCCCGGTAGCGCGGCCAGGAAGCCGCCGCTCGCTGTGCGGCGGCGCCTCGGACACCGCGAAAATAAAGCGGCAGGGAGGGAAAAGCGTCTTGGGCTCCGCTGGCGGCGGTGACACCCGCTGGGAAGCGCGTCTGGTGGCTCCTAACACGAGCGGCGGGTTGGTTTTGTTTTGTTTTGTTTTGTTTTTGCTATAGCCTCGTCTGTATGGTAGCAGTGCCTTACAGATCTGGTTCTGTTTGCCAGCCAATTATAGCTAATGACGCAATCTATCCGAAACATGTTTGTAATGCAAGGTATTAACTCCCGGGCAAAGGTGCTTTCTTGAGAGCTTGTCAGACATTAATTGCGTAGGTTTTCGGATTGGATCCCCGCAGGATGGTGGCTTTGACCCGTGGCAGCGGAGTTATTACAAGCAATAGAAAGATCTTTGCTTTGAATGCAACAGTGTAGTACATATCCTCTGCTGTGTGTTTTTTTCAGGCACTCCCTTGTGGTTCATACTTACCCTATTTGTATTCTTAGCCTCCTTGTTCGGTTTTACATGATACATTGAATTTAGTATGTGAAACAATGGCTTTTTATTGTGGTCAAGGAAATGTCTTGTTTGGCTGGTTTTAGTTCTCTGCACTGATGTTTAGTAAAAGCCAACACAGCCTACCAGAAGCCGTATCATACTGTGAGTTTCTTTAATATTTGGGAGAAGTTTTGAATGGTCCCTCACCGACTCTTCTTCTCCCCACTTCACTAAGTAATGTTGCTTATTTGCAGAGATAAATGCATTTGAGCTAGATCACCCTCTACACAGGACTGAAACAATAACACAGGCAAATTGGGCTGCAATTTTTACCATGGCATGTGTGAGTACTTGCACACTTGGGAGCTCACTGTGAAATGCACACCAAATACTCACACTGTGACATGCCATGTTGGAAAATAGCCTGTTTATCCGGAAGCCAAAGGTGTCTCTGTCATGGATCAAGCTGTTTCTTCTCCCAAGAGAGCTACAGAAAGCTCATGAAGTTGTATAGAGGTGTGACATGCTGTGGGTGTTGACCCAAGCAGTGGTTCTTCAGAGACATTCTCTTCTGCCTAAACATTTCACTTCTGACATCTTGGTGGAGAGGATAGCCTGTTTTCTTGAAATCTTCTGCCTTTGGCCTCTTAGCTAATATTCCACAGAAGGCAGTGTTTGGGACAGTGATTTTGGTGATACAAATCCTTTTCCAATAGAGAGCAGTCTGAACTCATCAGTCATTGCATGAATCCCTAACTATCAGCTAACACCAACTAGACCACTCTCAACAGAGAGATTGGAGCTGAACAAAGGGTGAGAGTCTCATTTTCACTCCCTTCTCTTTCAGTATTTGTGGATATGACAGTCAAGAGGCTTCTACTGAGCCCTGGTGAGACACAGCTGGAGTGCTGAGTCCAGCTTTGGGCTCCCCACAAAGAGACGCATGGACATATTGGAGAAAGTCCAGTAAAGAGCCAAGGACTGGAGCATCTCTCCTATGAGGAGAGGCTGACAGAGCTGGGACTGTTGAGTCTGGAGAAGAGAGAGATCAAGAGGATCTTATCAATGTGTATAAATACCTGATGGGGAGAAATGAAGAAGAGGGAGCCAGGCTCTGCTCAGTGCTACCCACTGACGTGACAAGGGACAGTGAGCAGAGCACAAATTTAAAAAACCCAAGACATTCCACCTGAACACCAGAAATTTTTACTTTGAGAGTGGTCAAAGATAGGAACAGGTTGCCCAGAGATGTTGTGAAGTCTCCATCTGTGGAGATACTCAAAACGTGAAGGGGAATGATCCTGGGAAACTGCTGTAGCTGACCCTGCTTGAGGAGGAGGTGGAACTGGCTGATCTCCAGAGATCCCCTCCAGCCTCAGCCATCCTGTCATCCTCTAAGCCAAGGGTGTCAGACTCATCTTCACCGAGGATCACATCAAGACTGTATAAATGTAGCTAGTCCTTAACAGTTAGGCTCCTAAAATTACATTTGGCCCTTTGAAAGAAACCGCGAGGCTGATGTGGCCCTGGGTGAAAATGAGTTTGACAACCTTGCTCTAAGCTATGAAAATAGTGTCATGCTGCGAAACACTGTATTACTTTTCCCAAACTGTTTCACAACTGTATCTGGTAGTAAAATAATACAAATAACCTTGCTGATGTGAGACGTATTAGAGTCTGATAGACTTCGAAGCATTTGGTGTATTTCTGAAGGATACGGAGTGATACTAAAAGCCTTTTATTTTCCTCATGCATGCCCACTCTACAATGTCATGAACACCCACAAAACACGACCAGTGGCCTGCATTTCACTTGTCTGACAGGCCATGCTGCAGACAGAGCTGCTTTTATGACGTGGTGTTTTGGTGGTTTGTTTTGTGCAACTCAGGGGCGATAGAAAGCTACTTAAGAGAGCTTTGCCAAAGGCGTCTGGGGGCACAGTAACATCGGGAATGATTGTTCGGAGGTAGATTTGGTCCCTTGTTGCGTGACACAGAATAGATCAGTGGTGCCACTGAGGGAGAGACACAGGTGACCACCTGCTCTGTCCAGCAGAATTCCAGATGGTTGTGAAAAGAGACATCTTTAGCAAGCAACACTGATGCTTCAGTGTGCTGTTTGTTGCGATTCTCAAATCTGCAGGTTCAAAGGTCTAAAACCTTCATCTGGAGCTAATCCTGAGCAGGTTGCTTTCTGCACACATTCAGTTTAGAAACTAATGAAAGGCTACATTTTCTATCTGACAGTCCATCCTATATGTTATGGGCAACCTATGCTGCTGTCCATTTCCACATACTAGACTAATAGCTGAGTGAAGGTTGAAGGTATGCCTGAACACTGCTGTCATGGATTTATAACATACTCTAAGCTGCACAGTGTTTCTGGAAACCACTCTAGGCACCTTACAGAGATCCCTACTCAGAGGTGAAAGCCTTGAATGCTGGCAGCCTTATTTCTCAAAAGTGGCAGGAAATTTAAATGAGTTTGGATCTGTATTAGATATTTTGCCCCATTAGACCAGGGAAATGATATCTAGAGATACCTCCCCCACCCAAAGGAGTGGAGAACATTTCCAACATTTTTCAGTAAGGTTATAAATCTTTGGATTACAGCATTAAAGCAAAGATTGTTACTTAGAACAATGTCCCTGTCTTTCTGCACCCAAATAAAGAGGTTCCATCTTTTTCCCCAAATCCACCTTGTCGGACTCCTTACAATTCCCTTCAGCCTTACAGATCCTATCCTCCCTACAGGTAAACCCAGATGGGCCAGATTTGCCTAGTCTAAGCTTTGCCTGTGTGGTTGAGTGTAACTATTGAAAGTCCAGTGCTGGTTGGTGAGTAGCACAGGGCCAGGGCCAACAGTGGGGTTCAGGCCTGGCATGGCCCTTGCAGTGCATCTGCAGGGAAATGTTGTACACAGGTGGGTTTTGACAGTTGGCTCATATCAGTCCAGTTTGCCAGTGAGATAACCATTTTGTCCTCTGTCCTTGAAAAAGAGATATTTTCCTGTATACCAGTGGGTAGCAGTGCAAAGTCAGAGCATGAGATCAAACCTGCTCATGGATGTTTTTCCCAAGCAAGAATTGAACTTTTATGCACATTCTTGACAGGTTCAGGTGTGAAATCTTCTCCCTGTTCCTGCAGAGCCTACCCAACTCTGCCCTTGGGATACAAGCCATGAAAGCCAAGGGGATTTGCAGCACATGGCACATTATGAACAGCTAGTTTGTGGTCTTGCATTTGGGAGCCTCTCCTACGTCACACAGTCCACAAATTTCCATAGCAGGATACACCATGACTTTCTGGTTTGCTTTTCTCTGCCTTTGTGAGAATACAGGCTGCTTTTTTCTGGTTATTCATGAACCTTGCAGCAAGTAATTTCCTCCATGAGTGTTATGTCCCATGAACTGTCCCATGAACATGTCCCACTTCATGTCCCATGAAGTGACTGCTGTTCTCTCACCTTGAATCTGTCCCTGGTTTCTCTTCTTGTTGGGAGACCAAGTGGTTTTTTTTAGCAGAGACAAGATTGCAGAGCAGAGAAATTGGCATTGCAAGTAGAAGGTTTTTGAAATAAGGGTGCCACCCAAACAAATTCTTAGATTTGACATCCTGGGCCAAATTAACAAATTGATTTCAGGTACTTATACAGACAAAGTGAATACAGATGTGAAGTTCACATTTTGCCCACCTCTGAGCTGGACTGATTACAGGATCCCTGCTTTGTAACTGTAGCTACTGTGCTAATAGTATGGGAATGACAATGCAAATAGATGTACTTAAGCTTCTTAGCAGGCCTACTGAGAAGCAGGTGTATCCAACAGCCAAAGTTAGACATGGATGGAACAAACAGAAGTGCATTTTTTCTTCCCTCAGTCTTTGTCTTCTCTGAGTCTGCTTACTCAGCAGTAGCAATTATTGCACCCTGACATGGACAGACAATTGCCAGGACCTTCCAGTTCTCCAGAATTTAACTTTTAAGCATGAAGTATACGAACTATACTTCTGCGTAGAAATAAATAATAATATAAAGGACAAAAAAGTGTTATCCGAAGATGTAAGATACTTGAAACTAATGTGTTCAAGTAGATTATTCAATATTAAAGACTGGTGATACATGCTTTTATCTAAAATGTTAGTTTTCTATGTAAACTTAGATTCTTTTTATTGTACACAGATGAGCATCAACTCAGAAAACCTCTGAACTTTATGATCCTATGACATATGAAATATCTTGGGTTAATTTCCTCAAAAAGGCTGGATTTTCTTGTTAGTATTTTAGCTAGCTAGAGTAGCAGACATACCTAGACTTGAAAAATAATGGGTCATTAGGATAGCATTGTATATGATCGTTAAGGCCCCAGCCCTCCTATCTGGTGATTCAGATGCATATTTTCTATGAGACTGGATGGTGTACTCCTTTTGAGGACAGAGCACATCTTTAACTAGACAGTTGAGCAAAAAAAACCCAACTTACTCTGTATTCTGAAGCATCTAAGTAAGAAAGCACTTTGCAGAGAATAACCACAATGATTCAGTTTCATACGTATGATTCATAAAGATTAATCAGGCTTAAACTAGAGCATACAAGTGCTGCAGCAATATTCAACGATTCATGCATATGCTACTGTACATGTAATTCCTTCGAACAGGAAGGAGAGAACAAATCTTAGAAGGAACAACAGAGAAATTAATTGAACTAAGATGGAAGGATCAATGTTGATGAAATCTTCGTTAGGTATATATTCAAATGTTCATAATGAATGGAGTGTGAATGTACTTATGGACAATATAGGACTATATTAACCTAATATACTTAGTGACGTCAAGGACAGGATAGCTGAAGTTTAGAAATTGGTTAAGCATAGAGAAGAGATACCAATATTTATTAGACAGTAAATCTCTGAATTTTATTATACATATATATGCATGTATATGTCTCATGTTTAGATCACAAGCTATAAATATTTCTGCCTATTGACAGATGTATGTACATATCAAGTCTACCTGTCAACTGGGTTTTGGATATGGAAATGCTAAAATAAGATTGGATTAGCACATTTGAAGTTGTTGTGATGAACTCACATGTTTTTTTGGCTGCTATAGTTTCCGTATTTACTAGATTTCTCTGTGTTGTTTACTTGTGCACTAGGCATATTGACAGAACTCATTATTTCTGTTTCAAATCAGCACAGGTAACTGTCAAAGATATCAACAAATATTAGTTTCCACTTCTGTACAAATTTACAAATGCTTTCAAGTCACCCTGTAACGATTCATCATAATAATTAGCTACTGCTACAAAAAATACGTTAATGCATACCATTTGGAAAGCTGTAGACACAACTTACATTTATTTTAGGATTTGCAATATAGTGATTTTCAGGCTGAATTTATTGGCAAGGGCTACACTGGAATAAATGTTCTCAGCAGTTCCAAATCCCATTAAATGTGACTTCTGTTATATAGATTCAAGTACTATAATAAATAAAATTTCAAGAAAAATGAGTTTTTAAACTGTTGGATCTAGAATTAACATTTGTAAAATATTGGACAGAGCTGCTAAGAAAAAAAAAAAAGAAGAAGAAAAAGAGAATAACCTGACAATTCATGTTTTGGAAAAGATACTGATGGAAATTTCACAATTATATAACACTACAGGATGTTAAATATTAATAACTGAACTATAGCAAACATTATAATACACCACACCAATGCAGGTGATGCCAGTCCTGCAGCTTTATGTGGAAATATTTTGTCAGGCCCAGTGCAGTAGAATTTAGAAAGATAAAAATAATAGCATATATTATGTATATCAGTCAATAAGCCAGATCTTCACGTAGCATAAATTTACTAAGTGGAGGGCAGTGGAACTACACCCATACGTCAGCTGAGGTTATGCCTGAAGTGTGACCCAGTAATTATGATTCAGTCCACGAAAGTTTGATTGAATATGAAGAATGAGATTGGGCAGAAATATTAAGTAGGGGTATTTGTTTTTCCTTTCAGTAAATAATTTATTCAATGAAAAATGCAGGTGTCTTGCTCATACAACTGCAGAGCAGGCTAAAATTCGGCTATTTGTATTAGTCAATGTAAAAAAGTAGGGTAAAACACTAGGAATATTGAGCATTTTGCTTTTAATATTCTTTAAAAACTCAGTAGAATTGAAGATGAGGATATAGTTGTAGAAAGAGTGAAGAACAGCCGTGAGGATCTGTCATACAGCCCATGCTTCAGTTTTTCCCTTTTGCTGCGAGAAACGCAGATTAACTCTTTATTCTGAACAGCCTTTATCTTTTTGGACATAGGGAACTTTATATGGATTTTCATTGTTCTTTCCTCATAAACTGTTCTGGTTTGACAGAGGTGACTGAGTGTTCGGTGTGTCAGCTATCGGTGGAGATGAACACCTGTGTGCCAGCCCTTGCCATGGAAAGCTTTGCCCTGGGGGAAAGAAAAGCACCCAACCTCCCAACTGCATATTTAGGATGCGTCGGATTCCAGTTCAGTCCTGGGTGCAGAGTGCTTTCCTTGGTTACTTGTGCTGCAGTTTTTGAAGGAAGCAAACAGGCACATGAACTGGAGGGATAGCATGGCACACTGCGTCCAAGTCCCCAGGCTGCATACTCATTGCCTCTGGTCCTGCTTTAAATTCTACAGCAGCTTCATTGGGTGCAAATTTTGGAGGAACGGGGCTACTGTTTCCTGCTCTGCTCTGCACTGCTGCAGCCTCACCTGGAGCACTGTGTGCAGTTCTGGGCGCCACAGGATATAAAGGATCTAAACCTACTCGAGAGTGTCAAGAAGAGGGACACAAAGTTGGTGAATGGTTTGGAGGGGAAACTGTATGAGGAGCGGCTAAAGTCACTGGGTTTGTTCAGCCTGGAGGAGACTGAGGGGAGACCTCATGGGGCTACAGCTTCCTCACAAGGGGAGGAGGAGGGGCAGGCGCTGATCTCTTCTCTCTGGTGACCAGTGACAGAACCCGAGGAATGTCAGGAAGATGTGCCAGGGGAGGTTCAGGTTGGACATGAGGAAAAGGTTCTTCCCCCAGAGGGTGGTGGACACTGGAACAGGCTCCCCAGGGAGGTGTCACGGCCCCAAGCCTGACAGTGTTCAAGAAGAGACTGGACAAGGCCCTTAGACACATGGTGTGAACTGTGGGGTTGTCACATGCAGGGACAGGAGTTGGACTCGGTGATCCTTGTGGGTCCCTTCCAACTCAGGACATTCTGTGATTCTATGATTCTGCTTGTGTAAATAAGGTGAGCTGGATTTACCGCCATGCCTTTCACCTTCAGCAACTGAAAACTAGCGGAATAGTTTAGCGTTTTAGGCTGTATACTTGGATCACAGGCTACTGGTCAGTTTTGTACAGGAAACTCTACCTGCTTGTCTAAACAGTATCACTTGTGGAGCCAGGGAGCTAATACCCATGTTAATTTTAGCAGCCAAAGAGCAGGAATGGTCAACGAACATAGCATCTCAGGTGCACAAAAGAGGATCAAAAGAATAACTTCAAAGAGAAAAAGGTCACTTAAATAAAATATAACTGCTGGAATGGTTGCAGTTTGATCTACTGGTGTTTCCCCAGTTTACTAAAAAGAACAAAACAAGAGCCATCAAATGTTAATCAGATGCTTTTTGTGTTGAAAGCACTGGGGCAGAATCCTGGGTGTGCTCAAGACAGCAGGAGGGAATGAGTTTCAGGTGAATAATCCAAAGGAAGAGACCTTAAGCCTGTCAGTTAGTTTTCAAGTCTAAATGTGTTTCATCATAAAGTGCCATTTTCTTGAAATCATATTATGATGCTTTTATCGCAGCTTTTTGAATTCCAGCATCTACACCACAGAAAAGTAAATTACCTACCCTGGAACCACCAGCACTCCAGTAGCTCAGGCATTCACCCAGGCATGGGTGAACCAGGCTCAAGATCCTTTCGTAAACACCAGACTCAAGTATTAGTCTCTTAATGTGACAATAAACCAAATATTCTGGCAGTTGACTGTTAACCGTGTGTCAAATTTTATGGATGACCAACTGGGGCTGCCCAGGGCTTATGGACGGCTTGCAGTGGTGGACAAAGTCAGTGAGAGCTGTGGTTTCTCAGCACCTCTGACTGCAAGGCAGTATGGTCTCCAGCAATGAGCACAGGGTTGCCAGCCGTGAATTCCAATCCTTGCTCTGTCACTAATTCACTGTGTAGCTCCAGGCAAGTCCCTATCTCTTCAGCTGTAAAATGGGAATAATAATAATGGTCTCCTCCCTTTCGGCAGTGATAAATTCATCTGCGTTCTTGAGGCATGCAAATACTACAGTGATGAGTGGCCCAGAAAAGCCCATGAAAAAAAATGAATAATTTTGTATTTACTGCAGGCTTTGGGTATGCAGTAAATAAGGCACTAGCTGGCTGGTGAAGATTACTTTTCTAAGTAGCTGCTTATTCAGTAGGTACTGTGTAATCAGTACCTACTTATCCTGTGTAATGAATGATAAAGGACTTTTTGATGGAAAAAAAAAAAAAAAGAGAGGCGAAGACACGTTTCAAGAAAAATCTTAATACTGATTTGCAGGAAAGCACAATTAGGATTTTTTTGTCCATTTAGGCTTTAGTGTTCTCCAACTTTAAAGCACTTGATTTTGGCAACCATCATAATGTTCTTCTAAGGCAATTGTCCTCTGTGCAGGCACATGATTAGGTCTGTAACTTGTACTCTGCCATAAGAGCTTCATGCAAAAATAGCATTTTCACTGTGCACCCATATCCATTCTTCACATGCAATTATATCTCTCTGAAAACCAGGAAAACCAAATTTGCCTTTTTTTTTTTTTTAATGTCTTTTCTGCTCACACCATTATATTCCCATTCTTATATTGCATTTTTCTTGGTTCTCAGATCGATTTGTTCACACAGTGGCTATCTCCCCACTAAGGGCTTCTCTTTTGAGAAATAGATTTTTGCTATTGAAAATATCACAGAAAACAATGAAGACCACTGTACACAGTGGTATGCTAACACTTCAATTCAGACTTTACTAGAGTAGCCTGAGCATGTTTATCCCGCAATTTGACTGCTTATTAGACCATTGCTATCACATCTGTGAAAAGCATGTGCAATCCACAAAACAAGCTGCCAAATGTCCCCTTACAATTACATTGTTCAGAAATCTGTGTTGTCATTCTCTATTTTGTATTTGTGTACACAATGTGACAGTGCAGCAGTCCCCTGACGGGGCTCATTTGACTGTACTTGGAGTCATGCTTACTTTTCTATACATAAGGAGATCCAAGTTCTGCCACGACAGAACATGCACAGATTTTTTTGTCTAATCTGCACTCCATTTGATGATGATAGAGTTAAAATTAGGACATATGAAATCAGAATCGTGATATTTGAAGCAGCCTTGACATAAAAGGGAATCACCCACTCCATAATACTTACAGCCTTTTAATGTGTCTAATCAAGGAGCATATTTTTTTCTAACTCTACACATTTTTATACACTTACTTGGTATTATTATCTGAGCTCTGTTTGAGATAGTAAGCATATACTGCATAAAACAAAGCAATATATGACCTCAAATAATATTTTAAAATTACATCTTAAAAACATTTCTTCTTGCTACTTTTATTGAGAACCTTCATGAGCAAATATTTTTGAGCAAATTACTTCCATAAATGTCTCTTTATAGGTCCTGATCTTATGAACTGCACACATGATTCATTCTGGGCATGTGAATTCATTGCAACTGAACCCATATGCAAAGTTATTGAGGTGACTAACTCAGTAGAAAAATGTTTGCAACACTCTGTCCTTCACGTTTTTACTTTTTACTGTACAAATGGTGCTACAGTTATGAGTAGGATACAAACAATAGGCACAGAATTATTGTCAGGGATGGCTGTTACCTCTAGTCACTTATGAATTAAACATCCGCTGTCTCACATTGAAAAAGTTTTAAAAGTAGTTTGCATATGAAAAGGATCACTGTAAAAGAGACTTCAGTGAAGAAATCTTTAGCTTGTTGTGAACACTTGCTGCTCAGTAAAAGTTTGCCAGAAGTACGTTAGCCTTTGCGTTGTTGTCTGACAGAATCTGATGGCCTAAATTTCTTTTAATATCTTTTCCTTAGTTTTTCCTATTGGCTAGCTCTACACCTTTGAGACACCTAGATATTAGAAAACATAGCCAAGTAAGTAGAATGTGAAGTATCTGAATGTGAGTTTTCATGTCAGCTCTCCCATGAAAGACAGGCCTGTTGAAAATGGGCTTTTTCTTTAACCGCTGATGATGCTCACTGGAAAAGGTCTGCCATCATCTCCTGTGAATATCATGGCCATTGCTACTGTTGAGAGATAGGAAATGAAGATAATTGCAACTGCAGAATTTTATCAGGGACCATGCTAAATATAAAGAATTCAGTGTTAGAATATATTGAAATGATTGTAACCCGGCTGTACTTCACGTTAAACATAAAACTCTTGTCTTCCTGGAATAGCACACCGATGCTTGTAATCAAAACCAATTTGAAACATTGATGTCTGTTTCTTGGTGTCAGGGAAAGAGATAGAGGGGAAGTAGAGATCACTGTCATCTTTCATATCACAGAATGTGCTTTGAAAAGGTCACAGTGAGACCAGGAAAAACCTGAATGGAGGGAGGATGAACCATCTACCATCACTCCAGGACCAGTTGTAATGTCGAGCTGTAAGCCAGCACTGCAAGAAAGGTTATAATAAGAATGATGCCTAAACTCAACAAGATCTGTGGCAGTGAGGAGCAACTATGCGATTGTGGCATATTTAATTCAGCTATGACTGCACACAGGTTAACATTTTAAAGACAAGAATGTAATGTGCAAAGGAGCTGATGCTGTATGTTTTGCTGTGTACATGCCTTTGTTGAGATGCACATAGAGAGTTGAATGTGTTTGGAAGGCCACACCCAGGAAACCTGAGCAATGATCCATATCATGTAAAGGGCCTGAATCATTCAGAAGATTTCCTAGCTGTTAAAAAAAATCAACAGATACAGCTGCTACTACATGGCTCTTAGGCCTTCAGATGCGTACATAAAAAAATAAGTCTTCCCTGCCATTCACAGAATCACAGAATCACAGAATCACAGAATCACAGAATGTTAGGGATTGGAAGGGACCTCGAAAGATCATCCAGTCCAATCCTCCTGCCGAAGCAGGAACACCCAGATGAGGTTACACAGGAAGGTGTCCAGGTGGGTTTTGAATGTCTCCANCTTTACATATTTATAAACATTAATGAGGTCACCCCTCAGTCTCCTCCAAACTAAAGAGACCCAGCTCCCTCAGCCTTTCCTCATAAGGGAGATGCTGCACTCCCTTAATCATCTTTGTTGCCCTGCACTGGACTCTCTCCAGCAGTTCCTTGTCCTTCTTGAACTGAGGGGCCCAGAACTGGACACAATATTCCAGATGTAGACATTCCATGATAGTGGTAACTTTACTAATGTGGGTAATTTTATTTGAGTCTTTTGTTTTTATTATTTTCCTCCCAATCTTTCCTTTATCTATTTCCCCAGTGGCTAAAAGATTAGCAATTAACCTCCCATTAAGGAGGAACAAGAAGATGGCTTCAGCATTATTTATTTATTATTCTTTTTCTTAGCTGGAAATTGAATTATCCACTCTCTGTTTAAGACCCTTCTAATGAAAATGTCAGTTATCATGAACTAAATGTTCTTTAATAGTACCAGTACATAGCTAGCTAGTAGAAGAGAATAGTACGAGAGGGAAAAAAGCAAACTCGTGTAGGACTGTGCACATCTACAGATGGAAATAGATAAGCACCTTGCAAGAACAAATGGATTAATCCTCCATGCACCCTAAGATGTGGTCAAGCCTTTCTCAGTGATAGGACGGAAATATTAATAAGCATGGCTATGTGGTTTGATAGGGCACAAAATTTAAATGGTCTGTCCCAGATGTCAGAAAAATGCTTTTCTTGGTAAGATTTTCTGACTTCTGCTAATTAGTTTATGAAATAAAAACCCTAGATTATCCCATGCCACCCATGTTACAAAGTTTTCCTGCTATCTAATTCTGAGGGAGATGACCCAGCTCCTGTATCAGATGGTACATCAGAATCTGCAAAGCTCCCTGGGCTTCCGAACACTTCAGGCAAATTTGCTTACAGCAGTATGCTGGTAGTTAGTAGATGCTGCTATCCAGTACCACAATATGGCGGGGTTCCTTCCAAAGGAGAAACAAAGTAAGTTGGTTCATCCGTTGAATTCATTAGCAAAATGGCTCTTGTACCCATGCTAAGGCATCACTGCACTCTGCTCCGTGTTGGCTCTTCTGAAGTATGGATTTATGCAGATTCTTTTGGCCTCTTTTATTTCTCTGAGCTGTACAGATGAGACAGAGACTTTCCCCACATTCTCTTTCACTTGGGATATCACCAGCTCCCAACACCAGTTCCCTATGCTGGAATGGCCAGAGTGCTCAAGCAGTTCCCTTTCCCTTCCTCCTTGCTGAGTTTTCTGTATCTTCAAACCTAAGCACCCTTCTCATCCCTAAAGTTTAAGCAGCAGTTCAGGGCAAAGCAACAGCTCAGAGGCTGGATGCAGCAGAGAAGCTGTGCCCTGGCATTTATTACATTTTGGAGAAGAAGAGAAGACTTGGGGCCTGGCATGTCCCAAGATTCAACAGTGCACCCCACGGCACCACACAGGCTCACAGCTCTTTGGGTTTAGGGGGGCAGTATTAAGGGCACTTCTCAGTTCAATCTAGGTTGTTCTTGGACTATCAACTCATAAAGTCACATCAAATTTAACAACAGTGCCACCCTCATGTGGATAAAGCTCTAAATACTCTGGTTTTATCACAGTTTAGAGCTGATGAGAATCTCAAGGGCTTTTATTCGTCCGTAAGCATCTCTAAGAGATAGTTCCTAAGGAAAAGGTTGACCTAATGCTGGCTGGCCCTGGGACCAAGGAGGGGTGACTACAACAAGTGAGGCGTGTGTGCGTGTGGGGGGGCACAGCCATACCTGTGTGTATGTTTCCGTGCTCTTTCAAGGCAGAGTTGGGCATTTTACTGAGGTCTGAATCTGCACTGACTCCCATTCCTGGTTGATCAACCATCCTCCAAGATGGGAAAATAAAACTTAGCCATCTTCTACCCTGGCCAAGCCCCCAAAAGAGGGCACATCGTACGCCTGAGAAGGTGCAGCATCTGGCACATGCCTGCTGCGCCTGACGGAGCCCCAGAGCTCCCAACGGGCTGTGCAGCTTGCCATAACCTCTAGAGTAGGTATGTCTATATAAGGCACAATCTGGCCTATAGTTTCATGTAAGTTCCTTAATTTAGCAGAAAAATAAAGAGTAAGTTGTTACTCAGAACAATGTTTTGTTTTTCTAAGAATTACTTAGTTATTGTTCTAAGTGGCTTGTATGCAAAAGTGTAAATGAAAACAGACTAGAAAAAAATATGACTTTAAAAAAACTATTTATGTTACATGACCTAGATTAATCTTTCCAGGAGGGAAACTGGAAAAGACCCTAGAATATACTACATTGAAACATAGAATTTGTCAGTTCCATCGGTTCCTCTTTCAGTCTAGCATCAATTACAGTGGACTTGTAGCAATTTCATTTACTACTGAAGGGATCATATTGTGGAAGGAATAAAGGTTGACAAAGTATATGCTTTGTTCAATTTGCTACTGTTTTAAAGAATGAGGTTTTAAACTTTCTGAAAGTTATTAGATTGTATGCATTGAACGAAAAGCAAGACAATTTGTAAAGCATAATATGTTGATTTCTAAAGCAAAAAGGAAATTGGATCTGAAGTTTGGCAAACTACAGCTTATTTTCATTACAAGCATTTCTACTGAGAGATTCTGTTAAGATTTAACACTGCTGCTAAATGCACAGACACCCAGTGAAATAGCAAATCTCCCTACAGTTACAGGCAAATAAAAATGATCAGATCAAAATATCCCGTTCAGCAATTCCTCGTAGAAACTTACAGAGAGTAAGAAGAGGGCAAGTACTCACAGACCCACCAAAAGAGAGGGCAGTCACCTTGTGCTTAGCAGTGATGAAGGACTGGAAAAGCTGTGAGAGGGTCCAGCCTCACAGTCCCTCTTGCCGTGGCCTCAGTCTGCTCTGGGTCTCTGTCAGAGAATCACAGAATAGTTTGGGTTAGAAGGGACCTTCAAAGGTCATCTGTTGGAGTCGCCATTCTCTGCCTGAGTCCACATGCCAAATTTCAAGGGGCTGGTGAGGCTGAAAGAAAAAAAAATGAGGCAGGTAGTTTAGGAGTAATCAGGAACTTTCTGATGGCAGAAGAATTCAGGCTGAGAGAGTTGGGGTTGTTCAGCCCGGAGAAGAGAAGGCTCTGGGGAGACCTTATTGTGGCCTTTTAGTGCTTAAAAGCGGCTTACAAGAAAGATGGGGACAGACATTTTAGCAGGGCCTGTTATGACAGGACAAAGGGTGATGGTTTTAAAACAAAGGAGGGGAGATCCAGGCTTGACATGAGGAAGAAATGTTTTACATTGAGAGTGGTGAAACACTGGCCCAGGTTTCCCAGAGAGGTGGTGGATGCCCCATCCCTGGAGACATTCCAGGCCAGGCTGGATGGGGCTCTGAGCAACCTGATCTAGTTGAAGATGTCCCTGCTCATTGCAGGGGGTTGGACTGGATGACCTTTGAAGATCTCTTCCAACCCAAACTATTCTGTGAATTAGTATCTTGTTTGCCCAAGGACCAAAATTGCATTCCCTGGCACCCAACACTCAGTGGGACGTCAATTCTGCCATAACTCCTAAATTGCAGCAATCTGAAGTTTAGAGTTAAAAGTTAATCTATATCTAATCATATATAATAATTCTATAAGTAAGAGTTATGCATGCTAAAAGGAAGGGTATTAGAATGTCTGAAGTACTATAAAACAGATGTCTAATTGATTTATTTTGTCTAAAGCATGGCTGAAGGTAGAGCTGCTTTCAATAGGGGAAAATACCACTTAAGTTTCATGGAAGTGACAACAAAGTATTGGGTATTAGGAGACTAACATCCTCTTCCCGATCTGCCAGGGAAACCTTATAACCAGGACTCAGAGCATGACATTGATAAATGACTTAATTCCATGGTGTTTGCCCCATATTCCTCAAGTGGGATTTTTAAATGGACATTAATAACTGCACCCTTCTCTGAGGTTTCAAATGCCCCTATTTTATATTTGCTAATGTATGTACACACAACATTTGAGAACCTTGAAAGAAAAACATCAAATATAGCTAAAAATTTTATTAGAGCCTTTTAGCCAGCTTGCATCTATAGCAAAATTTATAAAGATGATGACAAACAAAACCAGGCAATTTGGAGGTTCTAGTGAATGAATGAACAGTGAATAAATATGTGTAAGTAAAGGGGTATGAATAGATGTTTTCTTGTTGTTGTTTACTGGTGCCAGGAAAGTATTTCAGGCTTATCCAAAACTGATTATAGAATTATTGATAAGCTGAGGTGCTGAAATATGTACTTCGGATTTCAGTGGTCTTTTTTTCTGAATTAAGTACTTCATAGTTTTTTAAAATAAAGATGGAGGGAATTTTGAAGCATCACTTGAATAAAAATATCTAAACCATTTCATTCTTTAGAAGTCATGGTTTTCTTTTTTAGCAAAGTCAAGAGGACAGCTGAGAGTATTCCAGTGTCATTGGATGTTCATTTTGCACTAAAAAAAAAAAAAAAAAAGTTTTAGCAGCTAAAGTTCCACTGAGCCCTATTAAAAGCACTGAATTAGAATTAGAAACTACTGCAACAGATGGTGGGGTGTCCCAGTCTATTCAGGACAGTTTAAGTGTACATATTCACATCTTAAAAACCTGTAAAATAAAAATGGTGTTAGTTCTTACGATTAATTTTTAAAGCAAAGAACATTTCCATGTTTTCCAATTCATAGAACATTTCCATTTTTTCATAGTCTGCCATGAGTATTTAAATACACTCCACAGTTCTCTCACCCTTATATTTGATGTGAAGTAGGTAAGATGCAGAGATGCATGCGCTCTGTTACCAGCTTGTTTCTCTTCGGATGTTTAAAGAAGACTTGTGGCTAAAAGAAAGTACAGCTTGAGGCTATGATATAATGCACTTAAAGGTCCCAAAGGCAATATTCTTAACATCTACAACCAACTCTGAAACATAACCTAGGAATGTAAATGTTAGGGCTGGGCTCTTAAATTCGAGTTTCCTGACACACTGTGGGCTGACAGCCTTTGAATTTATAAAGACTTCCTATTAAAACAACCAAAAGAGCTAAAGATCACTTAGAATAATTATTTTGATCTGTACTTACAAAGCAGTACAACGTATGAGAAAGTATTACCATGTATGCATCCAGGTGATGATTCTGATTGTACATGTTTTCATCATCTTAAAATTGTTCTTCCATGCACAATTTGGAGACTAATTTTGTCTGTACAAGTAGGCAGCTGGAGTGTGGGGGAGTGTGTGTCAGGGGGATTGCTAGCCCTATTCTGTGAATTTGTGTATAACAATATATACACTCACAATGAGGTTTAGAATGGATCAAGAAATTATTCTTGCTCATTGTATTTTTTAATAACTGAAATACTTGGGTATTTAATAGAAAAGCCTTCTCTCCACTTTTTTTTTTTTCCAGAATATTATTTTTAAACAAATGAAATAAAGTTTGTTTGTTTGTTTGGTTTGTTTTATGTGAGTGCGTACAAAATCCAAGGAATGATCCACAGAAACCCTAACTTCTTTGGAGACCAAGGGCACCTTAAATTTTTGCAGTAAAAGTACCTGAGGGGTACTAATGGGCCCTGTCAAATAGATGTGCTCATTAGCATGGCTGTTACACAACAGCACTGAGTTCAGTACAGAGCATGTTAGCGACACCTACTTTCATTCAAAACTGTCATGATATTTGGTCAAGGTGACCTCTGCATTTTGTAATACAGGTCATTGAATAATATATAATGCCCACTAGGATGCCATGATGAAAACTCAAGGCTCCCTTCTGCCTCCCATGTAATTTTGCATGGAAAACCTAAATGACATTGTGGGGAACTGGCCTTTTCAGTCATGAGCCTTTTAGCAGTGGCATCAACTATTCTTCATGAATTCATTTTTATTTTGCCCAGACTACTATCTTTCATTCTGAAAACGAAATAAATACTTAAAAGAATAAAAAGAAATTGAAGAGGCTGAGATACTAGGCTTTGTTCTAAGTCATAACTTCTCCTGCCACCAAAATTGAAATGCACTCCAATGTACACTAAAGGTGCACAATCCTTGTACCAAGAAGTAGATCTCATGTCTTTTATAATATGGATAAACTTGTCAAACATATATTCTGGTCTGTGAAAGTGCAAAGAGATTTTTTTCTATTGGATTTTATGAGCATTAACTGCATCAGAAAGCTTTCTTTTCTGAAAAAAAAAAAAATGTGTCTGTTTCACCACAGCACTCCAATGATGGTTAGAAGGGACCCTGGTAAACTTTTTATCACCCTGGAATGTATGCAAATGCTTCAGCGGATGGAAGAACAGAAATTAAAAATATGAAGCTGAATGATTTTCTGAAGGACCGCTAACTTACAGAAAGAGAAGCAAAATCAGTGGTTTATTTGTGGAGAGTATAGTAATGGAAATGACAGAACAGTTTAAGATGTGAAAATTATTTTAGTGCTGGGTCACGGTAAACCAGAAACATGTATTTCTGATCTCATTGAACATAAAAATTCCTGTACTGAATCACACCCAAGTTGTATCTAGTTTGCTGCCTCTGACAATGGGCACACAATTTGGGAAAAGCATGAGAAACAGGGCAGATAAAAAGTAATTCTTCCTCAGGTATAACCTTTCAGTTTCAAGCAGTCTGAGCTTTATGGACTTCCTCAGCCAGCGGGTGCATTCACAACATTGATTTTAATAGCCATTGATGGACCTCCTTTTCATGCATTTGTCTAATGGATTTTTGAGCCCATTTATAACTTGGACCTCCACAGCTTCCTCTGGCAATGAGCTCCACAATTTAATTATGCATCGTGTGAAAAAGGACTTCATATTGCTTGCTTTAAACCTGCCGCCTGATCATCAGAGTGCTCCTTTGTTTTTTCTAGTATGAGCAGTAACAAATAATCATTTATGCAGTCCATGACTTCATATACATCTATCACATCGCTCCTCCCTCATCTGCTTCCCAGACTTAAGAGTCTCAGCCTAAGTCTCTTTTTTCCTACCAATGCCATTTCATACTTGAATCATCCCTGCAGCTCTTTCCCACACCTTTATCAAGTTATTAAGCTCTTTGAGAAGGAAGAGAACTACACGAAGTTTACAGGATGTGGTTAGACCACAGATTTCTACAATACTGTACCAATCCTGTTCTGTTATACTAATTCCCAGGTTGTCCTTAGCACTTGTTTAACTTTTTGACCTCTGCTGAGCATGCAGCTGGGACCTTCACTGAGCTATCTGCAGTGACTCTGAGATCTTTATTGTAAGGATAATGGCAAATTCATGCACCACTTTTCTGCGTATTTTTATAGCTTCCCCCATACCTATTATTATTTTTTAATATTTGGAAATAGAATATATAAAAAAGAACATAAATTCTGTAGACTAAAATAATGGTGTAGAACCTATTGGATCTAAACTAGAACTAGACATCTTCAGTGATTTAAAGTGTGAGTAAACAAGTGTCTATATCTTGACATATTCTCATCCTTCCTACCTTGCTCTTAAATGCCAAGAAATGGGTCTGTAGACTTGCTAATTCATTGGCATGTTTCTGAGCAATGCTAAACTTCCCAGCTCTGGCTGATGTCAAAAGCAGTCAGGGCTGGCTAGCCCTCATAGAATTGGACCTGAAAAGTATTGTTCTGGTAACTGTTTATACTATGTGACATTGTCACTTCCATACTATTTGTGGAGCTTGATGCTGGGAAAAATGAATTTCTAGAGAGGTTATGAAAGATCAAGGATGTTATAATGTCATCATAATTACATGTAACTTGGGCATCGGCATTACATAAAAGCATATTGAATGCTTACTTAACATAACATTTGAATAAATCATGTTTAAAATCATGTTCACTGAAACATTTATTTCAGCTAGAGCCACATAGTTTAAGCTTCTCATACATAAACATTTTTGGCATTATTTATGAAAACTTGGCTTGCATCCACTTAATTTATACTTTAAAAAATAAGAGATAGCTATTGGAATCTTATATTTATAGCAGAAACCTCCATCGTCTGCTGCTTACTGAGGTTTCAGCAGATCTACAATGTTAATTCAATAACTGTGTCTATAATATCCTGGGAGTTTTAAACACAGTTTCTCATTTTTGCATTTGGCATTTCAGTCTGTACTTTCTTACTTTTCTTGATAGGCTTCTAGGTACTAAAAATAATTCCTTAGTGCCTATCATGCTGTTTGACAACGATGCCCCTGAATACCTAACCTAGTTAGCCTGGGTTGAGCCTCCTAGGAAAAGGGAACGTGAATTTTATTGGCTTCTTGGTGCAGGTGCCTCACTGCTTCTGAAGTTTCTGGAGGAAAGGCTGGCGAGGTGGGATGAGCAACTTTGAGGTAGAACCCCAGAAGCAGCTGTTCCAGGGACGAAGATTTACACTGGGGTTATGCATCTAGCTGTTACAACCAGTAGTTATTGCACTAAAGCAATGTAGTATGGGCTTAATTTGGGATCTATTGTATATGCTGGGTCAATCAACAAAAGTATTTTCTTCACTTCATAATGAAAAAGACTCAAACATAATGAGGTGTGCATTCTCCAAGCCTGTGGAAAAGGAGTTTAGCATCATATTTGTTTTTCTTCTTATTTCTAGATGGCTTGTGTGAGGTATACAGAGTTCTTTCCAGAGTAGAAAAATCAAGTACTTTTTCTCAATAGTGACATTCCATGTTTAGATGTTTTCAGAATCTGAAGGTGAAATATCTCACTTTCTTATTGTGAGCATTATCTTCCAAGCTATAAATATTGGCCTTTGTATCTATATTTTCATGCTGAATCATTTTGTTAGATACATAACATCAAGAGTACTTGTTAAGCATCCTGTGATTCACTAGCATTGCTTTGTGCCCTGGCCTTAATCCAGAAAGGGCTATTACATTTCACTCTCCTAAAGATTATTTTCAAATGAATGTGATACGTAACTTAATTTCTGCTTCTGTATGATCTTGTAGGATTTAAATGTGTGACAAAAAGTGATGATCA
Organism: Pampusana beccarii; assembly: GCA_013399365.1. Lineage (NCBI taxonomy): Eukaryota > Metazoa > Chordata > Aves > Columbiformes > Columbidae > Pampusana > Pampusana beccarii. The sequence goes on from VWYH01001820.1 coordinate 22,711, forward strand.
ATGTTTAACATTTAACTTACATTTAGTTAAATGACTAGCAGTTCCAGAAATAAAGTACTAACTTAGAAACTTTGCTGTTTCTTTGGTATCCACTTTCCATTAGCAGAGATATTCTTCATGGAGCTCCAGCCTAAAGACATATAAGACACCTTGGTCTGATGAGCTTTTGGAGGGCACCATGCTCAATGTACTGAAACAGATCTAGCCTTCCTTCCCATTAAACCACCATGGCCGGCATTTATCTTATGCAATATTACATACCCCAAAGTTAGACATCTAGCTAGGTATGGGCTATGTTCATAGTTATTAGGTACTTCTGGAGAGTGATTCATCTACACTGTTTTAGCCTTTTTCAGCCCTTGGAGTTTCTTTCAGTCTTTGGACTCACTTCCCCCCACCTCACCCTGATTGTTAAAGTAGCCTACAGTAACAAGCTCAGATTTACTTGTTTAATTTCTGATGCTTACATCAGCAAGGAGGAATCCCAACCAGAGATATTCTGAGGCGTGGTATCATCCAGAAATCGTGCAGGCTTTAAAAGAGCACACGAAGTCCTTATTTTGCAGTTCAGGAAAGTCCAAACATAACAGTATGGGTTGTTCATGGTATGCTTTCCTGTGTTATATTGAGTGAGCCTTCGAGAGGGGTGGGGAAAAAAAAAGGGGGGAAAAGATGACTTACTATTTTTGTTTCTTTAATAATCCTAAATGCAAAACACTAGCTCTTTCTAGCAACAAAAACTCCACCAGCAGCAATACTGAAACCATATGCCCTCCATTTGATTTACCATCAATGACTGCCTGGCTGCACACAGAGCCTCTCTGCTTAATAGTGGCTCTAGGCAAGTGCATGTATAATATTCAAAGCAGTTTTGTTCTTTTATTAAAGTTGTGATAAGGATGCAAAGCATTTTAATGGGAATAATCAATTATATAATGATATTCATATACAACAAAGTGCTTTTAATATAAGTACTTTTAATGTGGCACTTTTGTGATGGGGGAATTACTTTTGTAATACTTCCAGAAGAATGTCTTCTCTTGGTGCCAGGCAGACAGCAGCAGCAGGAGACTTCTGTAAGAGATGAACTCCATTTACACATCATTCACAAGAAGGCATTTTTCAATGCAGAGACCAAAGGGTTTTACCACTCTGCTGAATAAGAGAATTTCAGCATCAAGATGTGTCTACATTTTTGTCAGGGAAGAATAAAATGGAGTGCATTATCAGTCTGAATAAAAGCCCGTTGTGGAACTTCAACATTTCAAAGATGAAATTTGATTCTTTTCTGTTACATTTGCCTAATTGCTTTCCTGATCTCCCTTTGCTGTTGTCATCTCTCTTCCAAAAAATAAGCTAAGTTAATTCTATCCTGACATTGGCATTTTTGCTGATGGATATCAAAAATTATAAACACAAGGTGGCCATACAAGATGTTTTGCACTCTTTTGAAAATGTTAATAAATATATTAACACAAACTGTTAGTATATGGAAGTGAGGGTTTTTTGATATATTTAGGGGGTTGGATATATTTAGGTAAGCGGACTGAAAACAGATACTTCATCTATATTGTACATATTCATTTAGAAGTGGTGCCCTCTTCCACCCATAGCTAATCCGCTATAAATCCCATGCCAGTGGTCATGGTTACAGGGTGAGCTGCACCTGTCTCTAAGGTATCGTTGGCTACATTTGGGAGCATGGTCCTAAAGAAGGATGAAGGCTGAGCATGCTCCCTCACTCTCTATATTCAGCCTCTCCAAATGTAGGTGTTTGCTCTGAAACCTCATGGCAATTGGCCATGTGCACTTCCGAAAAGAACCCAGCCATCTTCTCTCAATATTTACCGTGTGACTCTACCAATATGAGACATGTGACTATAGTCAGAGGATATATTTCGGTCAGTGTGGAGGCTTCAGCTGCCCCTTCTCTGGTCTTCCTCCCCTCCTCTCTCCTTTGCTGAGCTCAAGAAATTACCCCAAGCTTATACTGACTCATGGTGGACCAGACAGTGAAGCAATATGGACACTAGACAAAACTGTACTTGAAGGCACCAATCAAACCACAAAATAGCATGTTCGGGTGTGGTTGCAGGCATGCAATACTATCATCTTCAAATCCAGAGCAATGTGGATTGTGAATTCTGATGCCTAGAACTATCAAAAGAACATAAGATATTGTGAAGCTTGGAGCAGAAATCATCTGAAGATCAGATGTAGGTATCTGCATGAGAACTGGGCGCTCCCATTATGTCAACAGAGATCTAGTCAACTCAGTTAATGGAGCCTACGCATAGAAAGCTGGGGATCATTCTCTAGGGCGGAATCTGACCTCAGAGACTCAGCCCAGTTCCCATACACAAGCATCCTGAGCCACTGGGATGCTCCAAGGCATCCCCCTTCAGACTCCAGTTACCTCTCCAGAAGCATGTGGGTCTCCCATAGGTCCTGTGTTGTAGCTGACAGCTCTAGGCAGTGTCTCAAGTAACCCAGGACATCTTAAATGGACTAGATGGTGGCATCTAACCTGAGCCCTACCCCGCCCTACCAGTTCTGTTTTAGATGGTTGGCTATCACAGCGAAATCCAGGAGATGAGAGAGATCCCACAGCTCTCTACCCAGTGCACAAGGGAGTCAAGCATTCACAATACTGAGCTGTTAACACCCTTTAGCCAGTGCATATTTAATGTGAAATGCATAACCACTCCAGGAACAGGGACCAAACCCAGGATTCACCTTTCCCATGTAAGTGGAGCTTAATGCATTCAAGCTCAGGATCATTTACCCCATGCTTTTAGCTGCTTCTCTTTAACTTCTCTAAGCAGACAGGTAAAGTAATGCACAGAGACATAAATCAGATTGTTAGATACAAATCGATATTTATTATGGAGTGCCCCTTATGTTCATCACGCCTTCTCAGAAACTACTTAGCTAAAACTTAAATTTTGTTGCTGATTCCAGCAATGCCAACACATTTCAGACAATATCTCCTCTTGCTCTCCATTAAATCAGTGGTACCATTTGAGAATAGTCCTTGGTTTCCACCTGTTCTGAAAAACTCCAATAAAAAATTCCAGGGGGAAAAATAAGCTTGTTTTTCTAGTTGAAAAATGCTAAATGTGTTCTGCAAAGTCACAGAAATTTCAATTGAAAAAGCTCAAAAATACAGAATTAAGCCTCAAATTTTCAATATATCTTTTTAATATGAATCTCTATGTTTAAACACACATAAAAGTATCCAAAGCATCAGAGATAAAGTATTTCATTTTACACTGAATACATTGCATTAGACTTCAGTGTAATTTTTTTAGTTTGGCTTATAAAAAAATAATGAAATAACTGAATTGGATAATGTTCATCTGGATCAATTAGAAACCCTTTCTGAAAATTATTCACATAGCTCTATTGAAACCATACTGTTGCATTGTGTTTTTCGCAAAAGCCGTGACTATTTTTCCATTTTTCTTTTCTTGGCAACAGAGTCATAGATCTATAATTAAAAACCCCACTAGACAATTTCCAAAAGATTATTACAATCTTGTCATGTCATGGGTTGAACAAGTCAATTTATAGATTTCTTTTTTCCCCATCCCTAGATTCTACAATGACTGGCTGAAAACCTTCAAGGCCCTAAACTATGTTTTGTTTTGGCCACAGGGCATACAAATTATATTCTCTCTTTCTTTCTTTTTAGGAATGCAGTTGAAGAAAACAAAAAACTATACGCAATTTACGACACAAGGTGAGTAACAAAAAGTACTTTAAAAATGTGATTATTATCTATAAATGGAATGTTAACCCTTTAAAATTTTAAAAATTATTAATATCATGTATTTAAAATCATTATTTTTCCTGAGCCACAAAGTAATCTCTAAATTAAGGTACAAATATTTTAGATCATGCACAAAATTCTGTACCTACTGCATAATGACTCCCCTTTATATATAGTGTTTTCCCTTTGTATACAGTGCATATGACAAAAAAAATGTAGTTACACAGCCAGCTTAATTTACAAGTTATTCCACAGATGGAATATGGCCCACAATTCTGATCTGTGTATTATTAACTTAACCATGGCTGTTTCTGATGTTTGGGGAATGAGAGCTATGGGCGAGCTGGCACAGCCTGGGGAAAAGAGGATGCATTTAAAAAGACTAAGGGGCACCTCCACCAGCAAAGGGCCGTGTCTTGGCAGTACAGGGCTGTGGACACGGCCTCTACACAAACACATCTCCACACCCTCCACGCTCTGAAGCTTTTCCTTTCCCCTCATCCTTCATGGGCTGTTTCATGTTAAGGGCGCTCCTTAGCATAGATTAAAAAACCTACTCGAAGGATAAAAGCAAGACATACATCAGACTCTCGCTTTATTCCACCCATAGTTTTTTCTTTGTTACCCTGGATTATCGCTTCCAGAATTCTTCCTAATCTTAGCAAATCAGGACTGATGCCAAATCATTTCACTGCACTTCCTTCTCATTGCTTACCCTGTTCTATGTGGGAGTGTTTGCATGTATAAATGGCTTTCTTTTCCCCTCACCCTCCCTATTGCCCTCCCTGTGTTTATTATTCTTTTATTTCTACTTTTCCACTATTAAAATACAAAGGGACATTTGAATGAAAATGTCAGGAACCAACATCTCATGGTGTTTTAGCTAGTCCTTATACAGACGCATCAGTTAGGATCTTGACTTGATCTTCCTTTAAATATACATAATACTAAATATAAGCAATTCAAACGACTCACGCTTGTCTTCTTCACTCTGTATAATCTCCTGCACAAAGAGGCTTGGGTCTTGACCTGGAATTCTGGCTGCTGTAGTAAAAACTTGCACAAATAATAATTATCACAAATGAGGTTCATAAAGTTATTGATAAATACAAAAGCACAAATAAATGGGCTATATCCTTCTATTTTTACCTAACCTTGAGGAAAAAGGGTAATTGCTGCATACTGTTTTGTTAAGAATAATGTGCTCCTGACAAAGGGTTTTAGATTAAACCACTTAAGTAGAAGCTCTTAACAAAGTCCTATGTAAAGTAATTCTTCCTCAACTGCAGTTACAGTTAAAAAAAAAAAAATCATAACTCAGTTACTTGTCTGTTTTTCTAAACACAGACTGTGTTTTCATCAGGATAGAGACTTAAAGAACAGTACTTCTAAAGCACCACAGGCTCCTCTAATGTATTTGTGTTATTTCAGTGCATAATCATTAATCTTTATGATGAAAAAATGTGAGTTATAAAGAGCCTTGATTATTTCTTCCTCTGCTAAAGTGTCAATGGATTTTTATTTTGATGTGTCTGACTCATTATGTGCATAATCCAGAGGTTTTGCTGCAGAAGGAATCAAATATTGCAGGAATACTCTTCTAAATTCATTCAGATAATGCAAATTCTTGTTCTATTTTCTTGAATACGAAGAAAAATAACCATCTGAAAATTAAACAACAGTTCAAAACAATTTGGGTCAAGCCTCTTATTAAAGGCAAATGTGTCCCCATTACTCATGTTGATTAATACCTTATTCTTTATGTGGCCCACTGAAACATTCAGATCTCCACTACATCAGAACCATTGACATAGCAACATTAATGTTTCCTTATAATTAAATGAAAACCATCAAATTATGCAACCAAGGCAAATGGATTCATGCAACGCTGTTTGCAATCTGCCTAACAGAAATGGGGACAATGAGCATAAACTCATTGTCTGTTATAGGCTCAGCACAAACTGTTAAGTATTACTCAACATCAGCAAATATTACATACGCTTTCTGACAAATATATATCGTAGATAAATATAATACTGTTTTCCTCACATAGTATGTCCAACAACCAGTGCTCATTATCTGAACAGGCAAAACACAGTGTACAAAATTGTCAAGGAGCAGAGTATTCCTTAAGCCCTGATGCCACGTATCTACTCTGCAGCATCTTCCTGTCCGTCTAAAACTCTGCTTCTGCCGAAGTACTGTAGTATAGAAAGTAACAAAATTGAGCTTTCCGAAGGAAATATTAAGTTTCTGTTTAACAGTATTTTGGCAAAAACATTCCTCAACTTTTGATTTCTTAAAGTAAATAAGAAGTTGGGGTTGGGGGGGAAAAAAAAAAAAAGAGTTGAAAATTTCCTCACGGATTTTGTCCAAGTCACTTTTATTAATTACACATTCTCAGCAGGTTAAACCAGCAGGCTATTAAAATTGCTGCAAGGCAGAATAGGTAAGCAGCAGCATAGGTCTCAGCCTAGTAAGATTAATGTCTTGTGTTCCTCGGAAGACATCACTTAGCTGTAGCAGCAATTCTTCCCACTTTTTTTTAGTTTCTGTCTCTCTCTCTTCTGTATCTCTGAGCCCTCTGTGATTGCAGTTTGCTTCAGGATAAGACTGGATCTTTGTCAAAATCAGTTAAATGACAGAGAAGTCAGAGAAGAAGATGAAAAAGAAAACATTCTGATAAGCGATTCTGACCTCAGTGTGCAAGTCGGGTTATGTTCATTTTGACAGGTAAACCCTCAGTACCACTTTCCAGCGCAAGAGCTCAGTGATGTATTGCATGGTGTGATCAAATACTTCTTCCCTGATTCTCAAGCCAGTCTTTCTCCTATGGTCTGGTAACTGATAGTGGTAGTACTGCAAATGCATCAGTTGTCAGCAGATCTCTCCTCCAGCCTTCCTGTCATTGCCTCCTCTTCTGTATCTTCATTAGTACTGACAATGATGAAGAAAACTGGAATTTCTTCCAAAATTTTGAGTGGCTTCTCATTCCACTCCCACTGCCTTCAACAATTTCTGTCCTTTAACAAAGGCTGAGTGTGCTTTGTTCCAGCTCCTTCTGAAAGGAGATGATGGATGCATCTACATAGCATTTTAGTACAGATCAGAACTGTTCCTGTGAAGTGAATCATTTGATCATTCCCACTTACTGCACTCTGGTTCACATCTCAGAGCAGTCTCAGAGCACATGAATGAACCCAATTCTTTTCATAGGTAACTAAACACACATGGAAAATGTGCCCCAGCAACACACTGAGTGTGGTCCAACTGCTAATGAGCATCTAGTCCATGGGACCAGATTAGAATGTCTCCTAAGGGAAAAAACAAACCAAAACAAAAAAAACCAAACAAAACCAAAGCCAAACCAAACCAAAAACCAAACCAAACCCAAACAAAACAACAACAAACAATGTGTATGGCATGAATGTCAGGTCCTGAGCAACAGCAGTTTTGCTCTACAGACCAGACTCGGTGCTTGGCAACCCAGACATAGTTGATGAATCCATTGTAACCCCACTTACCCCAAGGGCTTCTTTCACATGTAGGCTTGGCAGGTGTATTCTTCCACATGTATTTGCATCAGCCAAAGGACAGTCTTATTACTCCTTCACACATAATGCTTGCCTTTGCAGTGTAGACCTTCCCATTTTTGAAGCGGCCTTTACCAACATTGGCAATGCTAAGGAAGAAAATAATACTGCCATGCTTACTTTATGGAACAAAATTTGATTAGGAGCATAGATCTTAACTGTGCAGTGGCCCAGAGGACGGAATGTTCACCAAAGTAGTAGAAATGGTGATGAATTTTAGTCTCTTAACTACAACATTCAAAGTCACATCTTTTACAGGGATAATTTTACTGGGACAAAAGGATTGTTGCAAAAAGAGCAAGAGTGAGAATGAGCAAGGATGAAGGCATCTATGGGGAACAGAGAATTAGGTTCCGTTCCTTATGCCACTGAATGTTAATTTATTTTATCCAGTAATTAATTAATGAATTACTGGATTATTTACGAAATAACAGTGCTTCATAAGATAGGAGCCAAAACACTAGGCCATAGAGTCATGTTAACTCTTTCCCTCTCTCCCCCACTTAACTATTTGCTGAAAAGTGGAACATTTCAAACAACAGAGATGAAAACCTTACCCTGAGGTCCTGTAGTCTGGGCTGATCTTAGGAGATAAATATTTGAGACTTTCTTAGATGGAGAACCTGCAGGTTTCAACTGGGTGCTTTGCTTTAGTGTATAGAAGTGCCCAGACTCCCTCCTGCCATGCCTTGAAATAACCTGTTTGCTTTTTGAAAGGAGATGTTTAGGAGCCTCATTACAGGAGAAAATTCAGGGTGGCAAATTTTGGAGTAGGACGAGTCTATTTCTGTGCCCATTTTTTTTCCTGTTGGCCATAGTAAACAGCCCCCCTAAAGACTTTGTTTTGACTATTTCTTTAAATACACTGCACTGTGCAGGGCTTTGTTCTGAGTCTTTCTTGTGGACAAAACCCAAACTACTGTTTTCACTGTAAATGCCAAAGCACTGAGAAGTTGAGGTGATTTTTACCTTTCATGAAATTCATTGATCATTTATAATTTTTACTGTCTTTCAGTTACTGCTAAGCCTAAATGAATCCAAAGTCCCAAGGAACAAATGTTCCATAACCCCCTAACTACTTCCTTGTCCCATCAGCTCCAACATGGATTATCTCTAAACTACATCCAAGTAAATGGAAACAGTTGCTCTGAAAGATCAAGAAGACAAGTACTTAAATGAAGTGATAAAATATGACAGACTCTACAGCACTGTTGATTCATTCCTAGCTCAGGTGTGTTTCCAAAGTACCGAGATAGCACATTAATCAGAAGTAGTGTTCTCTAAAATATTTATTTCTGTTATAAAACCGACAATCTATTTAAGAAAAGTTATTAGTGCTTAAATGTGCTGTTAAACCACATTACATTCTCCATAAGAAATATTTTCTTCGGTATTAATACTTTCTTTCAGCACTTAGAAGGAGATAACTGAGTTGATACCCTTCCCTAAATTCACTTTCTCTGAAGTCTTTGAAAGAACTAGTCTTCAATACTGCCCATCCATCACATTAAAAAAAATCCCCAAAAAAAAAAACAACAACAGAATACAACAACAATGACAAAACTCAACACGATCTAGTGCCTTTAAATTACTTTTATATATATATATACACACATATAAATAATTTGACTTTTCATTTCATTTTTGAGTCCTTGGGTCATGTATGCTTTCTGTCACAATTCTCAAGCTTTCATCATAAGCCTTATTAGTTTTTAAATGAAAGCTAAGATTTTCACTTACTTTATAATCATAGTAATTATGGCACTATTAAAAAAATCCAAATATTGCAAGACTTAAAATGAAATCACAAGATTGGCAACACTCAGTTTCTCTTATATTTTTTTTCTCATTGCCTATAGGGTTTTATACTGTTTTTAAAACTGAGCCTGCTCCCTCTTTTATTGGAGCTTTATTTTTAAATGCAACAGCAACAAGGTCAGTACGTACGCCATGGCTTGCACTTGTCTTTGCTTTCAAGGATTCGTTGAGGAGGGACAAAAAGCCATCCGTGCTTTCTCACCTCTACACAACACCCCAGCATTCCTCAAGTGTACATCCTTCTCCTAGCAGTTTCTCTAAGGGAAGGGGATATATAGAAAGAAAAACAGGCAGTAAAAGTTCAAAAAAAGTCATTGCTTTTCTCCCTTGACTAGTGACATGTTGTGCTCTGTCACGGACCAGCAGCTACTGACTGCAATGTAACCAGAATCAGGAGCCGGCTAAGGTCACTTCTACACCATTGGTAAAGCACGCTGAAGAGGTCTGGTATTGAGAAGGAGCTGGCTCTGGAACCAAAGGCAATACAGCCAAATCAGCATGCTTCTGTTTCCATGCCAATTAGTCCTGCTGAAAAGACTAATTAACCTGGGAGAAGGTTTCCAATAATAACTACTGTGCTGTCTCCACCCCAAACAATGTTTTATACAAAGTTAGAGCATCCAGAAGCTCACAGGCAACATGAGAGCCAACAGCTCGCACTGCATGTCCCTTTGGCACCAGTGCAGTTTCCCTTCACTACCATCCCGCACAACAAACCCAGCTATAAATGCTTTTAAGCCAGTGGAGGTTTTGCCTGACAAAACATGACGATGGAGGTCTGTGCTGGTGGCACCCTCACAGGGATGGCTGAAGGGAGCCTCAGACCCAGGACCTCTGCACACACACCGCACCCCAGGCTGTGGCAGGGACCCCTCTCCAGCCCGGTGTGGGGCATGGCACCCAGACAGCTCCCTCTCCTGTCCCAGCCGCCTCCTCCCAGGATACACGAAAGGGCAGGTGGGTGCCGCCACCTCCGTCGGGGCAGGAGAAGGCGGCGTGCCCCAGGGCTCAGCCCGGCCAGGCGGCCGGCAGCCCGCTCTCACCCGGCTCCAGGGGGGTCCGTGGCCCTACTCGCACCCCGGGGATCCCCTCGCCCTCCCGAAGAGCAGGAGCCGGCTGCGAGAGGGAATCCCCGCCTCAGAGCGGCTGCCGTGGGGCCGGTGCCGCGGCCGGCGGGGCGGGCGTGCCTGAGGAGGCGCCGGCGGTGCCACCGCCCCCTGCTGCCGGCCCCGGCGAGCCCCGCTCCCGCGGCGCCGCTCGTCGGGCTCTCCGCCGGGAGGGACGGCGGCGCCTTCCTTTCCCCCTCCCTCCCACCCTCCCTCCCGGGTGGCGGGAAGGCGGGAGGCGGCGTGTGAGGACGGCGGGCGGAGGGGAGGCAGGCGGCCGAGCTCCGGCGGAGGGCGGCTTCCTCCGGGGCTCGGCGGCGTCCGGCCGCGGGGGGGGCGCAGCCGAGTGCGCGGGCGACTCCCGCGGGCCGGGCAGCGGTGTTGGGCGATTTTTTTTTTTTTTTTTTNGGGGGGGGAGAGAACGGGGACTGTCGCCTCCGCCTCTTCCTCAGCTGTAGCCGGGGCAGCCGGATCGCGGCGGCGGCGGCTGCTGCTGCTGCGCGGGGGGAGCGCGCAGCGGAGGGATGTGGGGCTTTGGGGGAGGCAGGATCTTCGGGATCTTCTCTGCTCCCGTCCTGGTGGCCGTGGTCTGCTGCGCCCAGAGGTAGGAGCCAGCGTGCCCCGGCGGCGGCGGGGCGGCACGGGGTGCTTTTCTCCAGGAGAGCAAGCTGATGCGCTCCCCCACCTTCTCTTCCCGCTCCCGCTGTCGCCCCCGGTCCCCCGCACCCCATCCTCTGCCTCCCCCGCCCTACACCCCCTCCCATCTCTCTCGCCCCCACAGTGTGAACGACCCCGGCAACATGTCCTTCGTGAAAGAAACTGTGGATAAATTGTTGAAGGGCTACGACATCCGCCTACGGCCGGATTTCGGAGGTGAGTCGCCCTGGCCAGGCTCGCCGCCTGGAGCCCCCCCACGGCCCCGCTCTCTCCGCGGCTGCCGCCGCTCCCGCACGGCGGAGCCGGCTCCCACGTCCCCGCTGCCGCGGCCCCTCTCGCCGCCGGGTCGCGGAGCGGCGGCGAGTAACGGTGTCCTCTGCCCGCAGGTCCGCCCGTCTGCGTGGGGATGAACATCGACATCGCCAGCATCGACATGGTTTCCGAAGTCAACATGGTGAGTAGCGGGGGGGAGCTGCCGCCAGGCGGGTCACGGCCGCCCGTTCTCCGTTCCTCCCTTCACACGAAGTCGCTGCTGCTCGGGCGGCGGCCGATTTGAGCGGGGCGGCGAGCGCTGATCTCTCCGCCTGAAAACTTTATTTCCCTGGAGATGCGCTTTCCCCCTTCCCTCCTCTCCCTTTTCGCTGCCGGCGGCCGCCTCCGCGGGTGTGCGTGGCCCGGCCGAACCCGGGGCTACCCGCTCGCCTGCCCACCCTCTTCTTTTCCATGTCCCCCCACCCGGCCGGAGCTCGATGGGGTTCCGCCGGGCCACCGGCACCTGCCGCGGCCTCGCAGCCGGGGGGATACGGAGCGGAACGGAGCGGGCTGGCCGCGGCGGTCGAGGGGCTTCCCGGGCCGGTGGCGGAAGGGCCGCGGCTGCCGGCATCTCCCCGCTACTTGTGTGGTTCAGGGGGAAAAACAAACCACCCAGCTTGCCGGTGGATAAACTCAGACATGTGCGAGTGTGTTAATTATTGTTGAGCAACCAGAGCAGGCGCGATTGCGTATGGGTTTTGGAGGAACTGTGGTTTTGCTTCGCGAAGCGATGCTGTTCGTGGGCTGTCAGTTTTCGCTGAGGAAAAGACAGGTGTTTACTGTGTTTCTGCGGTTCGGCCCCCAGCTCTGTGCAGTTTGGTAGTTCGGGGTTGGAAGGTAGGATTGTTGTTTCTCATCCGAAATCTGAGGTGGATTTTTCATGATGCTGAGCGAATGTCTTGTTCCTGCTGTCTCTCAGATTTTTCTTTTTGCAAACCTGAGGTTAAAAGACAAGCCTACTCTGCAATGCTTTAGTTACTTTTATGGCATTAAACGTAGTAATCTGCGTGTTGGGAAGCTGAGCTCTCTTTCAGTAAATATGACAGTAACACCAGCGCTATCCCTCCTTTGATGCACTGTTGCAGTGTTACAAGCTATCACAGCTTGGCTTTATACATGATCTGTGCATTGTCATTAATCCTGCCCCTTCCTTCTTTTTCCCGGTCTACCCAAAAAAACTGAGATAGAAACTTTTTGCTCTGCTTCTGATCTTTTAAAAAGTAGTTTTAACAGAGATACAGTTACCTGTTTGCAGTTAAAAGTACAACTAACATCTGCCTTTCTAATCGTGCAGGAAGAACAAATAAGGTAATTCCTACTTACAAGAGTTTATTTTAGGCTTTCTGCAAATTCAGGCAGCTGCAGAGACACCTCATGTATTCCACAGGCTTTTCTGTACTTGTCGGATTGCTTCTCAAATAAATGGAAGCCGAGTCTTTGAAGAGTAATTGAAAAGTCTGACTTCACTATCCCCACTGCCACCTTCCACACCTTTGGCTGTGCTCCAGACTTAGGGAAGCACTACATTATGCATTAAATTAATACATAACACTTTGTGTATGTGAAGTGCCACATAGGCAATAAATATCAGAGAAAGGCAGGTGGAGACTGGAAAGAAAATGAGAGGATAGATGGTGCTTTTTATGGCCTTTTTTTGTTTCTTTCTTTTTCCCAGCTGTGGGAAAGCCTGTTGGGTTTAAATAACAACTTGTCTAACCCACATAGCAGGGATATAGGGAAAAGTAGGTAATTACACTGCTTGTTGTGCTTCTAGACTGAATAATTAGATCTTCAGTAAGACAGGAGCTCCTCAGGAAGATGGTTGCCCTCCATTTCTCGCAGTGAGCCAGCATGACAATTACTTTAGTTTCTAGCTGCCCCACAAGTCAGTGCCCACTGTTTCCTATTAGTTGCCAGAGCTCTAAAGAAGTGAAGAGGTTTTTTCTATGCCCTCTCATGGGGCGATGCAAAGCCTGAAAAATATCAATACAGATCTTACAAGAGAAGCAAACACGTGTTTCTGAAGGGAGTTGCTAAAGTACTGTTGTTACAAAAACTGGATTAATTTACTTCAGGAAAAAATGGACTTCTGGTTGGTAAATGCCTTAACTGCAACTGGACTTGCAGCTGAGCTTGTCTCTTCTCCCTTTAAAAGATGTCTTCTTTGATCAAACACAGCTATATTCAAGTACTGCCTGAGCTGATTACTTCCACTTATTTTAGGTAACTTTATACTGATCTGCAAAGATTATTGAGTAAATATCAAGAAGCAATGAATAAGGATGAGCAGAAAGAGCTTTTCAAGATTACTGAAGTGTTGTAAGATAGCAATTTGGAGGGGAAAAAACAGTCACAGTTAGTTTGAAGACCTGAGGTATTGCTGTTGAACTTAGTAGTGGTTACCAGCTATGCTTTTAATCTTTGACATATTCTTTCATTTAATTCCAAGCAGATATTGTGAGCATTGACCTTTAGCCTCAGCAGCTGTTGAAATGTCTTACAAGAATTTCTTTCTATGAACTGTGGTACTATGGACATTAATTCTTTCAATTTAAATCTAGACATTGGTGTAACCTTTTATAAATTAGCTTGTTAAAATTCATCTCTATATTAAAAATAAAATAATCAGAGAATTAACATTTTTCAATTTTATGAATATAAATAAAAAGTTATTACAGCAAGTTTTATTATACTGCCTTCTAGGCAGCCTGTAATGTAGTTTTCAGTGATATGATGACAATTTTTTCTAACAAGAATTACAGCTTGTATCATACTCTTTTGTGTTCTTAATCAAACTGTAGGCTTATATATAATATATGCCTTTATGAGTCTTCAGTTACTAGTTATTCATTTGGCTTTCCAACATTTAAAAAATTTATTTGTGTATTTTTGTTCTTTCTGTTGAACATTATTAAAAATCCTTTGCCCTTCATACATCCAGGCTACTTGTAGCTATTTTTTAGAATAGACTTATTGAATAGTGATGTGCATCTTCCTCAGATTACATGGAACAGTTAACATTTTTCTTTACTTTCAACACTGAAATGCTAAGCTAGACCAGGAGGACTGATGCAAGTATCAGTACTGCACAGCATCAAATTGTTTTACTGAGAAGTTTTAAATAAGCAGTTTCTGTTTGATCTCATAACATCTTGAAAATATTGAGTAGCATTATTTAAATTATTACTCTGCTATACTATTTACACTGTACTGAAAATACTAAACATTTATGAAGTAAAAATAATATGCCTTTATATTTATACTTTGAGTCCTATATATGGTAGCAAGAATGAACTAATTAAGTTGAATGTAAAAAGTTCATTGTTCAAGGAAGGGCTGTGGTCTGTTGATGACCTGCATGCTTATATATATACTTATGGATGTATATCTCCATATGTGCTTTATTTCCTTGCTTTACCTGTGCATGCTTTCCCATTATTATTTGCCTATTTCATGAATTATACCTGTAATTGGGTACTTAACCACCTACCTATTTTTGTGCATGCCTCCAATAATTGCATTTAAGACTGCTGTAAGTGCTCGTAAAATGTACAGTAATGTACATCTCCAAACAAAATGCTGATCAATAATAACAGACATAATACTGAGAAAATACTGTAAGTCGTTTTACAAATAAAGAGTATGGAATATTACTTCTGTCAGATTCTAATAATTTAGCTTTATAATTTTTCATTTTGCGTGATTTGGGTTGATCGTTTTCTTTACTTTCTGTGGTTTAGAGGTATGTTTTGCTTAAATGATATGAATAGAAAAAGAAATAGCTCTTGTGCTTTTTGCTAGTCTGCCAATTTAGTTCCAGTCAGACAGTATCCAGTATATTTTTATAGTCTGTTTCTTGTTCAACATTTGGTCTGTGAATCAAATAGGTTAGTTTTGAGCATATAATTTTCAAGCACCCAATTACTCTTGTAGCTTTTTTATCCTTAGAAAGTTAAACAAACAGTACATTGAGTCTCCAAATGCCCCCCTCTTTAAACTCATTGTCATAGCTGGAAGACTAAGGTGCTGTGCTTTCATTTTACTATCATTTTAGGATGTGCTTTGTAGTTTATGGGAGGTAAAGCTATAAAGTGGATAGAGAAAACAAGGGGATAAGTGCAAAAATGAACCTTTCTCCTTAGAATGTTTTGCAGAGAATAGTATGAGCTTCTGTAAAAAAGGAAACTTGCACTGCTGCTCTCTAAAGTGCTGTCTGCATTCTTTTTGTGTATAGAAGGGACTTCAGAGTTGTTCATCCCAGGTTTTTCAAAGGCTCTAATTTCAATTAAATTAAACCAGCAAAACCCAGGAGGCATCACTGGCTAAATAGTCATCCTGCTGTTTTGGGAATACTGTACTCAGAAAATTAGTTTGACATGAAGTCAGACCATAAAACTTTTGAGTTGTTGTTTCTGGAAAAGATGTAATCTGTTCTGTGCTAACACTGTAATTTCTTACTTTTACATACGTTCCGCTATAAAACTGCAAGTACACATATGGGCTTCATTGGGTGCTTGCTGATTTTCAAAACAATTTAGATATCTTTCTGAGAAACTGTTAGTTTCTGGTTTAAGGTCAACTGAAGTTCTTACTCACTGAAGGCAAATGTTGTCTACTTTCATAGGGATGCATAAATAATTCTTTTTAGGTGAATTAATTCGTATTTCACCTGAAGTACTGAAGGTGCAGAACCTTCATACTTCTGTTGGTGGGATTTGTCATGTCTTACTTTAAATGTCAAAAAATGAATTGGGATTCAGTTCATGTAAACTGAGATGTATGCAATTAGATGTGTAAATATATGCTGGGTTGCTAAACTCTATGATCATATTTAATGGGGATCTTGAACAGAATGTGGCTGCTAAGGGGGTCATGCTTCTTAGATATTTTAGGTGCCTCAAGGTATCCCATTTGGACTCAAGATGCCCTGCAGAAAGGTAAGGGACTCCGATAGATTATATGCTGTACCTGCCAGCCGTATGCAGGTGTCCTGCATAATCCAGGGCATCCAAAATAGCACCAGACACCCTTGTTTAGGTCAGTTGTTCCCTACGTGTCCAGCCAAAGCTCATCTTCCACGCTCACTCTGGAATCAGGAGGAGGCACTGATTTGTAACAGGTATCTTAGACATCTGTGTGAGGTTTTTTTTTAGGATAGAAAGAGTCATGTTTCTGGGTAGTGTCCATTTTTCCTGAGTGTCTATGGAGAGAGCCACAGCCACTTGGTTAGTCTTTGTATGACTGCAGCTAGGCATGATGAAATGTGACCTATGTTTCTTATCACAAATAAACTTTATATTTCCTGCCATAAACAGCTATTTTCTAAATACTTTTCGAACAGAATCTCAAAGTTACCTCATGCAGGAAATCATAACTGAGTTGTGACATATTTTGCTTTGGAGATTCAGATGGAGAATTTAAATGAGTTGTACTAATAGAGTTGATTACATAATCATTCTGATTGCAAACACAGGTTTTCTAGATAGAAGAAGATTCATGTATGCAGTGCTTATAACTTGATCACAAATCGTAAGAGTATCAAAGAGAATGTATAACTTTATATAGTGATTTTTGCTTTTATATAATTTAATGTACCTGGGGAGACTAGTGCATCATACTAAATAGATATGT
Source organism: Pampusana beccarii (assembly GCA_013399365.1). NCBI lineage: Eukaryota > Metazoa > Chordata > Aves > Columbiformes > Columbidae > Pampusana > Pampusana beccarii. The sequence goes on from VWYH01001820.1 coordinate 39,600, forward strand.
CAGATAGACCATATAGATAACTTTTATATATGTATGTATGTGTTTGATAAATAATAGAGGAGAAAAAAAGGAAGAAGAGAGAAATACTGCCCAATCAGGGAGGCATCTCCTGAGGCCAGCATGGCCCGGCAAAGAGTGATATCGCTGTGCTGGTGATGAGCCAGGAGCCATCCACCAGGAGATGGCAGCTATGGGTACTGCTCCTGGAGGACTGTCTTGGCAGGTTACTTGCCCTCCAGTTGCCAACTGGAAAGAAGAGCATCATTCCTTCGAATCATCTGCCTTAGAATCATGGAATCATATTATAGAATCATTTTGGTTGGAAAAGACCCTCAAGATCATTGAGTCCAATATTGGCACTAAACCATGCCCCTAAGAACCTCATCTACAGATCTTTTAAACACTTCCAGGGATGGTGACTCAACCACTTCCCTGGGCAGCCTGTTCCAATGCCTGACAGCCCTTTCTGTGAAGAAATTTTTCCCAATATCCAATCTAAACCTCCCCTGGCACAACTTGAGGCCATTCTCTCTTGTCCTATCACTTGCTACCTGGGAGAGGAGACCAACCCCCTCCATGCTACAACCTCCCTTCAGGTAGTTGTAGAGAGTGATAAGGTCTCTCCTCAGCCTCCTTCTCTCCAGGCTGAACAGCCCCAGTTCCCTCAGACATTCCTCACCAGACTTGTGTTCCAGACCCCTCACCAGCTTCGTTGCCCTTCTCTGAACTCTCTCCAGCACCTCAATATCTTACTTGTAGTGAGGGGCCCAAAACTGAACACAGGATTCAAGGTCTTGGTGCCATGCAGTTTTCTTCCTCAAGACAGTACCTGTGAACTCCCACAGCCTGCCTCACTCTGTCTCTCCACTCCTGACGTGTTTCATAGTTCCTGTCGACAGAGAAGTGCTTGTGGCAGATGGTATGATAGGACAATGACTCCTGTTTGGCTAAGGAAACTCATGACAGACTTCTGCTTATTTGTGCAGGAAGGTGGCTGTTGTGAAGGGGAAGAAGTACCTGCTTATGCAGCCACAGTGAGGTTGTTGATGTTGTTGGGAGGTGGCAACAGGCTTTTAAAAACCTAAACCCAGATGCCAATGTTGAATCATCCTGACTTGGATGATGGAATAGATACAATCTGTAATGACATCAATCTGGAATAATTGCAAGTGTTTCAGGGGAGAAGAGGAGAATTTGAAATGATGTTTATGAATTAGAAGAATGACCATAAATAAAGAAGAGGCAAGCATGAAGTGCTACATTTTGTGAGAAGGAAGAATCCAGTACTTAGGAAGAATTGGCTAAGCAGCAGTGCAGAAAAAAGCAACATGGAGGTTTTACTGGACCAGAGGCTAAAGCAAGTGAAAAAGTGAATCTAAGTCACAAGTGCAATACAATTGAAAAAAGACACATCTTACTCTTGGGTACATGAATAGAAGTGTCATTTACGAAACACATGGTTTTCTCTGGCTGCTGTTAGGGAAGCCTGAGCAAGAATGCTGTGTCCAGTGTTTTTACACTGGTTTGTAGGGAGACGGAATCAAACAGGAGGTGTGAGGAAGAGAAACAAATGTTTCTAATTAAAACAGTTAGAAAACAGGGTATATGTGGCTGTGTTGAAGTAAATGGGTTTGTTTAGCACTGAAAAGTAGGATTGAGAGAGGACGTAAATTTCCCAATATGTAGGTAGCTGGTGATGAGAGAAGGATGATGAGCTGCTCTTTAGAACCACTTGAAGTAAGACCTGAAGAAATTAATTGATTGATTTCAGATTAGTTTTCAGCCAGCTACATTTGTTGTAGCATCTCCTTTGTTGCAGGTTTTCAAGAAGAGACTCTGGTGGTGGTGTTCTTGCCTCTGGAGAGCCTGGGCTAGCTGATGCTTTGAGATCTTTTCCAGCACTGTTTTTCTGTGAATCTGTGCTCTGATTTAATTAGTGTTTCTGTCAATACTGCCCTGAGTTGTACTCACAAGCATGTCATGGTGTGGTTTCAGAATCCCCTGCTGATCTCGTGCTGATGTTGCAGAAGGTCAGGAGTCTCCCATAGGTTGTTTGTAATATATGCCAGCATCATAAGGATATGCCATGCCATCTGAGATGTTATTAGTTACCAATGTTGTGTATTGTGTTCTTGGTATCTTTGCATTGACTGCAACAAGAGTAACATGTATGTCCTTTCAAATATACTGGTCATAAAAAAATGAGTTGTAAAGTACAAGGTCAGGACTTCAGTGCATGTAACCATGAGTAAATCTTTACTTGTGTCGACAGCCTTTCATCATGCCCAAGTAAAGAAGAAGTACACTCATGTAAGGTATACACAAGTAGAAAATTCACAGAAACTTTATGGATTTATATCTACTCTATGCCTAGTAATTTTTCCCATTCCTTTGAAGGCAAAAGAGAGAAAGGAAAAAAATGTTGTTTATATGATTATTTTTATTCATGCACTGAGTGCTTATTCAGATAATTCAATGTCTGTAGTCATACAGAAAAGTGTAGTGATTTACTAAAGGCATGGCAGACAATCTCATGTTTGGCAGAAGACGACACATAAACGCAGGAACACCCATGACGCATCTGACTAAAGGTCCAACCAGCCAAGTGTCTTGACTCTGGTACTGGCTGGTGGTGGACGTGTAGGGAAAAATAAAACAAACACATGTTAGTACTTCTGTGCTGTACTTCTGCAACCTCCCGTGATTTGTAATTTGAGGCTTCCTCAGTCTCAAGCTCTAAGAGTACTTTTCATTCAAGTGTCACTGGAGCATTAGGGTAATTCAGTAATGATGCACTTCTCCCCACAATTTTCATTTTAATAAAGATTTGATTATATAAAGAATTTAAACTCGGGTAGTATCAAGTGCGATCCATCAATACTGAAGGATAATAAAAACTTTCAGTGGAAAAAGTTGAGTAATATTTTGTTACCATTAGGGGTTTTAGCTTACCCAGGACAAACTTGATTTTTTCTCCCCTGTGACACAGAGCAAAAAAAATAGCTGGAAGAAGAATCATTTCAAAAGGAGAGTTCATTTAATATTTTTAATTGAATTTCACAGTTCCTTACGACTACAGAGCTTGCAAGGAAAAAATCCCAAGTCTAGGCATGTCTAATTCATTTTTCACAATTATGGATTTGAACCAATAATTTTGGCAAAATAATTTGTTCTCTCAGCAGTTAGGAGCCAGTTACAGGTTGCTGTGATAATGTAACCTGCAATATGAATGTAATATTGCATACAGCAGAGAGGGAAGGTAAAACAGCTGTGCTGGGAGGTCTGCAGTTACACTGGATAATTGGCAGTTCAATAGCAGTTAATGACTTTTTTCTTTATACTAATATGAATGTCGAATTTTCATTAGTTCATGGGTATGTCTCCGTGGCACAATACTGCACTCTGCAGAGATGCCAGAGGTACCTCTGGTGCAGCTGGTGCCTTTTCTGGAAGCTGTGAAGTTATGTCAACACAGAGCTCAGTACAGGGTGGTTGTATCAGTGCCAGTTAGGTCCTCGAACACGACTTGTTCCGCCAGCTTTAAATAGGTTATCCAGCGTATGACCAGCATCCAGCCAGAGCTGAGCATCAGAGCTCCCTTTAGCAGAGAGAAGCGCTTCCATAAGATGATATTTTTTGTTCTAAGACAGTTTTTCAAGACAGTAAGGATGACTGGCCCTCCAGAAGTGCCTGTCTAGAAGTGCTAACAGGGTAATGGGGCAGAGGAGACAATGAGAGGAGTTGACTGTCATAGGGTAGATGCTCAGTTTTTAGTTGATGTTGGGATAAATTCTGCCTGTTATTCCTCCTTAACGTACATTTTTGAAGGTAAGTAGAAGACTGCTGAACTGGTGCACAGTTGATGTTTAGCAGCACTAAGTAATATTGCCTAGCAGGTTAATGCATGTAAAATTCTGTATACAGTTTATACTATGGAGGATTTTTCAGATAGACTTTGTGTGAGTCCTGAATCAAAATACGTGTAGGACAGAGAATATAACCTTTAAAAGCAATCTCAAATCCATGTGATTAAAAATAGCTCATCCCTTGCTCTTTTAACTGAGATGTAAGATAGCCCCACTATCATAATCTGCTGGTCTGTTAACCCTAAAGTTGCTTGAAAGGAAAAGCTTCATTCCCTTATGTCCCACATGGCTATTGCCTGATCATAGAAGGGATATTTTAACACGTCCCATCCAGGTGGTTGCTTGTTCGCCGTAGGCTTAGCACATGAGCTCATTACTTAGTTATGACATCAAATGGTGAGGTATAATCCCATTCACATGCTACATGAGCTTGGTTGGGCAGGACCTTCCACTCTGGGACTGGGCTGGTGCAGAATCAAAAAGCTGAGGGCTTCCCCTTCCAGAAGCTCAGCTTGGCTCTACAGGGGAAGCTGAGCCCCTCTCACATTTTTCAATGGGGAAATCAATCTGGAAGAGGAAGAAATAGAATCTGCTAGACTGAGAATGCTAAAATGTAAACCAGTGGAAACCATTTTTCTACTCAGTCATATTATTTTGTAAGCAGATAGCTATTTTAGCTATTTTTCGTGGCGGTTTCTGATGCCACTGTGCCTTTTAAAAAGCACTGACATTTTAAAGTTGAAAATAAAAGACAATACAAAAATGCATTTAAATTGCGAATTTTAAAACACACCAGCTCAAGGTGGGAGTACTGAGCAATGCAGTAAGTCTTGTTACTCATTAAAGATACAGAAAATGAACTTACACATTTTTTCTGTAATGTAACACAACGTGTCTGTACTTGTGTGTACCCGCAGTGATCCGCTTTAGCTTCTGACTTCTTAGACTATTCAGATGACGACACTTGGCCTTTCTAAGCATTTTCCAATCATGTAAAATAGGCTTTCTATTTTGATGACAAAAATGTCTCCCAAACCAACTGGAACTTTGCGTAGGAAAATGTTTGCAGGAGTTGCAGAATAGATACGACCCTTCATTTTGTTTCCAAAAGGACCCCAGGGGATATGGACCTGCTGGATTTAAGACTTGGGACACTCCTGATCATCTGTAGAATGTCAGGATTTCTGTGTTTGAGCATGGCGCCTGAGCTCAGGCATGCACCCATTGTATGTTAATTGTTGGCATGGATTTGGCCAGCATTTTCCCCAGTGATGCTTGGGTGCTCTCTAGCGGGTTAGCACATGCCAGGTCCATTCCCAGTAGGCAGCTTGAATACAACTACTTGTGCTGTGAAATAAATGAGTCTGGATAGAAACATGCTGTGCCGTGCCACACCATTGTCCTTCAGAGCAGAAAACTCCCCGACTCACTTTATTTGCTGGGCTAGATATATCCAAAAAGCACAATTCGTTACATCTATGTCAAGTTATGGAGTCACCCTTTCTAGTGGAAGAGCTGTGACTCTCCAGAGGGTGATACATCCTCTCTGACTGGCAGTACCTGTATTAGAAGATAACTCATTGTAGAGAGCTTGTTTCTTTCCATTCTCTGTACAGGGAGCATGGCTTGGGCCAAATGTCCGTCTGTCACGATTCCGGACGTAGGTGAAGTGAATGACACCTGCACATCCTCTTGGCTCTGCCCTGCTGTCAGAAGTCTTTGTTTCTCATTGAGAATGTGTTTTCTAGGAAAAACTGGTGGACAAATATTCTCTGCACATTGGGAAACTGCTGTCACAAACTTGTTTCTTTTGGTCTTGCTTGTCTTCATACCCCTTGACAGTGACTTCCCACACAGTTTGAAAGCTGCGTGTTGGGCTGCATCACAGAGCAAAAAGCTCTGGTAGATGAGTGACAGCTACCGATTAAGAGAAGAAAGAGCTTGAGGTGGCATCCAAGCCAGCTACGCTGGGCAGTTAACATGCATTTAAATCCAGATGGAGATGTCGTTCACCTCAGTTTAGGTAAATAATGGTCTTTCTGTGGAGGATTTCCGGAGTACTTACCTCTCTTCATGACAACAAACTAAGGGAAGTAATAGACTGGGCTTCACCTTTAGCTTGTGTGACAGAGAATGCAGTAAGAGATTATGGAATGTGAAGAGAAGTATTATAGTTAGCCGTACCTGTGTGTTTGTGTGATGAACAAGAGGTATTTAGGAGAAATCAGTTTTAAGGAGGAAATATTTCATTTCCTTTTGATAAAAAAAATGGTGTCTCCTTTGGCATTTCTTCCATTTATTTTTCCAGAAAAAATGGTTGAGCTAGCTTTGGAATAGATATGCTATTTAAAAAGTGTTGATTATCTGCCTACAATTCTTTTTATAAACCCTCCCCCTTAAATGGACAGGGAAAAAAAAAAAGGGGGGAGGAAGAAAAAAATGGGCAGTGAATTAGAAAATGCATTTAGGATAGTTGATCAGCTTACCTTTCCAGCAGACCCACTTTAGTCATGTGCTCATGTATTATTAACCTGATTGTAAAGTACTGCATCAAGGTTGATACTGTATGTCTTTCCCGGCATAGCCATTTATGTGGTGTGAGGTGCTTTTTGAATTGGATGCTGACGCTGTGATTTGGAAAAGGAAGCCGGGAGTTTGCATGAGGTGATCTTGTTACCCATTAGTGAAGTATTATTTATCTTTACATTAAAAACAAAACAAACTTTCAACATCTGAAGAAGTTCTCTTTTGCTTAGCCTTCCTTGAGAAATAATCTAGCTTTAGCACTTGTGATGTTATCCCTTTCCTTCATTAGTCACCTCTAAAAGGATCTCATTTATAATCTTACCTTATATTCCTCTAATTTACCCACAGAGACACATGTGTAATGACATTTAGTAGCCTGCTGGCACAGAGGCTTCTATATGTGCAAAATGGTTTAACTGAAAAAAAGCATTATTCCACTCAGATAAGTATACTTTTTAATTTGACTGCTGGTGCTCACTGAACAGCTGTCTTAAAGAGAGAAACCATAGTCGTTTGTTACTTCTTTTCTCTAAAAGTCCTTGAATGATTTTTTTTAATAACTGAAGGAGGTGGCCGAATCTCATGAGACTCCCATATGAATCTTTTGCAATTTTACTTTCTCTTCCGTCTTGCCTCTTGATTATCAACATCTATTGTGCTCTGAAGCAGGAGGCTGCATTTTCTGAATGTTATTTTTCTAGTCCTTTTCCTAAGGTGTGCAGTCTACCAAAAAAAAAATCTATTGTGGGAAAACCAGATCCCTCCCTCTGCCTGAAAACACTGCTGAATTAAGCTAAATACAAATGTAGCTTGCTATTTTCTGGCACGCAAGTAGCTAATCCTTCTGAGCTTCAGTGTAGCTGATGCTTGCTACTGCATAGGAAGGTAATAAACGAGCTCTGAAATTCTTCGCAGCACTATGCTGTTTGATTATAAGATTCACAGAGCAATAGTGAATGTTACCTGCACCCCACCATGTGTAGCGTTGTTGAATCCCCTATGTCTCTTTTTGCATTGATTGTTTTTGTGACCTCCTTCATGATAACAAAATCAAAGCAAACCTGAAATAAAATGTTATGATGAATCTATACTTAATGGCAGATGACTTCTGAGGAATTTGATTAAAACACAGCAGTAATGCAGTAACAATGCTGAAGATTCAGAAGATGGATTTAGTTAATTGCTTCTAGAGGACATAAAATGAAATACTGCCTTTCAAAGATGAGTGATAAATCTTGAGATATATGGAAGTAATGGGTGTGAATAATTGACTAGATGTAATGTTGATGAAGGCAATCAAAGGATGAAAGTGTCAGGGTTACTTCTCAATCTGTCATTGAATTGTGGTCATCTATCACTGTAACCAAATTTTGTCCCAGCTTCTACTGAGACTACTAGCATATTTCCATTTTCTCCCTGTTGTCACTTGCTGAATTGTCATCTCTATTACTGGCCAGTCATCTTTTTTGTCAGAAGTGTGATATTTTTTCATCACTTTTTGCAGCACAACTAACCCATTGCCACTTAGGCTGTTTTCGTATTCTTCAGGACACCCTTGCCTACAGCTCGCTGCCCTGCCTCATTGCTCAGTGCTCACCTTCAAATCCTTTTCGGTGTCTCCTTTTCTACTAGTGTGGCATGGCTGTCAGTACAGGCATGTTAATTTATTTGAAAACATTTTTCATTATACTGTTATGCTGTGTCTTATTTGTTTATTTATTTTGGCTTGAATCGTGGACATTTGTGCCATATAAAGGAATATAAAAAGGGTCAAAACATGAGAAGACTTGAGGGATGAGACCTTTGCCAAAAAATCCTCCCATTTATTTCTACCTTTGCTTTTGCTGTAGTGAGCCATACTGTAAACTGTGACTGTTTCTAATGGAATCAGGAAGTAAGGCATGGGGGGAATTGTTTCATTTTTACATTACCGTAAGATCATAGTAGAATGGAAGTTTGATTTTATTTGGTTATCATTGCTCATCAGGGACAGGGTATGTTTATTGTTTTTCACAAAAAACATTGGTAAGCAGGCAGTTACTCAGAAGAAGCTGCAGTTTTCATGTGATCAAAACCATGTATTCAATATTCCTCCAAGATGCTTATTTTATTAATTAACTGAAAAAACTTAAGACGAGATTATTTTAGAATATTTTGTCATATCAGACTTCTGAAGAAGACACTTTCCTATCCAGGGAAAAGACAGTGTCACATTTGGCTATTACACACAGTGGTGCAATTTCAGTGGTGTCAAAGATAAGGGGTTTTGGCCCATTTTCTGTTGGCTGTCACACAGACTGACAGAAGCACAGCAGTCCAGTGCTGATGCCAGTATCCTGACCATCAGCTTATCCCATTGTGTCTTCGTAGGATGGCACAAAAGCTACAGACACGCAGATCTTCATTCCAAGACTGGAATTTTTAAGCAGTTAGGTATCATAGCTTGACTTTTTAGGTCCTTTGGAGGGGTAGAAGTGGCCACATGTTCCATCCTATGTCTATTCCCTAAAACACTAGGACCACAGCATTGTGACTATTGGCGAGTGTGTGAAGAGCAGAAAAAGAACTACATGTAATTACAAGACTAAATTCTGAAAATACTTTGAACCTTCATTTCTTTGAAAAAACTTCTTTCAAAGTTAACTCTGTTGATCATCCCATGATCTGTATGAATTTTAGGTCTCGTTCTGCCCTCCCATTGTTTGTAAAAACAACACCATATGTAGCAGAATGGCAGCTGGTACTCAGTTCAACATATTCGTACAGATGTGAACAATGTAATTTACTCCTTAGCTTTGCAATAATATTGGCTGGAGTTCTCAAATGCTGATGTGCTTCTAAAACTTGCTCTTTTTCTTAATCATTCACCAGTTTTTCTTTGTTGTTGTTAATCAAGTATTCTCTTTAGTGGCCACCAACTGTAATGCCAGTCAAGATTTATGCTGGTATATTGTCTAGTGTTGAACCGTAAGTTTTATGTATAAAAAGAGGCTTTTTTCAATCCAGAGGTGCATTAGTGGCCAGATCCTTTTCTGGAATCTAGCTGTTGGTTGTCATCTCAATGCAAGAGAGTAAATAAGAAGTTGAGGATTCCCTTCAGGCAGAAGGGAAGAAAAACACTGTTGGAAATACCTTCCTGGAGCTAATACTCCCTTTCCATCTAGGAGGGATATGGAGGGAAGCTTGTCAGGATGAGCTGAAGGCAGAATTTGTGTGCAATGCAGTCTGTTTGACACTTAGATGATTCGGCAGCATTGTATTTCTGTAGTCCTTGCTCTGCTGCAGTTCGTGCTGGGACCTGGCTCAGTCTGGCCACTTTGAGATCAGGGGAACAAGAGGATGATTTAAGGCAACTTTTCCCGTTTTTCTCTTACACTGTTCTGACTGTAAGCTCTACCTGATGGAGATCCAATCAGTACATTTTCGAAACACTGTTGTCTTAGTACTTTTAAAGCAAAACTTCCAGTGAAAAATACAGATACTGAATAAAAAGTTTTGTTTTATTCAGTGTCTGTTATCTGGCAGCAGGTCCAACACCACTTTTTTGTTGGTTTCCCTTCATGGGAATAAACTTACTAGAACGTACTAGAACATTAGACACTGATAAAAGGGGATAAAAAAATGTTTTATTAATTATTCAATAATCTCCAGGGGTTCAGTGTCATTTAGAGTTAGTGTACATCCCAAAGAAATTATTAAAGACTTTACAGTTCAACAGTTACTACCAGACCACAAAGAAATATCCCCAGGAACTGAATTTCCTTGACATGCATGTGTGTGTGTGTGTGCTTGTGCTTGTGTTTCTTCTGTCATGTCACCATGACTCTTGGCTCCTTCTCTCAACTTCCAAAAAAGAGCCAGTGAAGACACACATACATACGCCACTGCCAAAAGGCTGTTTCATGACAGTTTTAGAAAATGTTCCTGAGTACTGGAAGTCCAGCCAACATTACCAATAAATTCTTGGAGTGATTTGTGGGGTGGTTTTGGCCCCTGCTGACTGGTGGTCCCTCAGGGGCTTCCCAGCTGCTGCTCAGGAGTCTTCAAGGTCCAGAGACACTTCTTGTACCCGGCAAGGCTACAGCCACCCATCTTTGGAGGGTGAGAAGGTCTGATATTAAGGACTCAAGATGTTCTTGCCACGTGGCCTCAGTGCCATATGTTTAATATTCTAGTCATGTTTAATTCACTAGTAGAGAAATAGCCATAGAGTGTCTTTGAAAAATTTATATGGTGACCTGTAGGCCTAATAAATTTAGCTTTTTTTTTTCTTGTTTCAGATGTCCTGGCTATACTGCATTGAGCCTTATTAAACATCCTCACTAAGCCATACCTGTTGAACTTTTAAACAAAGTTGAATTCTCAGCAGAAATTCAGAGCTGGTGAAAATTCCCCCATTTTCCATGACAAAAGACTCCAGGGATGTTTGCAGTTTAGCTTTTCCCAGATTTTTTTTTTTTTTTCCTGAAGGAAATGCGTGAGTCCGGAGTCCACAAGCCTCAGACCTATAGCTGATGCTGCACTGGCGGATTGTCCCTGCTGGGTGCGATGGCCAGCTGTGTGAATGCATTAGCCTGCTCTTTCCGTCCTTAGCACCCTTAGAGCCTTTCTGTGCTGTGAACTTCCCTTCCACTTTCCCTGGTAGCACTCCAAAGAAATATTTGATGTTCAGTGTGCGTGAGAGATGAGGGAGAAATGTCAATAAAATTAACACAGATAAAAATTTGTTTGATATGTACAGATCAAACCAGGTAATTTTTTTTTCTTGTTCTATGTAAAATTATTTTGTAGGCTTTATGTTAACAAAAGTGGGAAACTGTCTATTTTGGAAACATGTCAGTGGAGAATGAAACCGACTGACATCTCTATTTATAGCAGCAATCTGTAAGATTTCCATTAAAAAAATGCCTTCTCCACACTGAGCTGATCAGGCGTACCTGAGTGCTCTGCAGGCTGACCTTCAAGCCGCTCATGGGCTCCAGAGGGTCTGAGTCTGCCCAAATGCATCTCTTCTCTAGTGAAGAGCCTGACAAGTGAGATGTGGACAGGGGATTGATAGTTTACAAAACCCAGGTACAATACTGTAGGTCTATAAAGGGATTGATTACCAGAATGTCATGTTAACCAGGCATTTGAAATAACCATGGAAATTGCTTTTCGTGGATAGCTCTCGAACTTCCATCTAAAGGAGTTAAATAGTCCTATGATGTGGGGCCACAGACAAGAGAGGAATCATGTTATACATCCTTCAGCAGACCAGTGACAGACTCTGCTTTCCTGAGATCTGGTCCAGGTTTTGGTGACAAAGGCTGGTCCTGTGCAGCCCAGTAGGTGCAGGTTTGCAGAATTCAGCTGGGTGTCCAGTGTCCACATTAAATGCTTCTGCTGGGAGTTCACTTTGTAGAAGTAGTTCTGGTTTGGTGCAGTGGGGCTGCATAACATTTATAGTTGTGGCATGCTCCTGGACAGCTTTGCGGTGTGAAACAAGGTATAGTAAGGGAAAGCAGTTGGCAGATTTCCTTCAAAAGCACGTTCCCGATTTGAACTGCAGTGCTAATATAGATAACTCAAAACCATACTGACTCCCATTTTTAGAATGAATTGTCATTTCGTTTTAGGACACTGAAGCACATCCCCATCTGATGTGTTATTTATTCATCACTTAATTAGCAACTAGTTGTGAAGTGATATCTTCATCTTTATTCTCATTCCTCTACTGTTTTTGAGAAGCAGTGGGAAACAGGTGTAAGAATTGCTATATCAGCTCATACCAAATGTCTCTTGGCCCACTATCATATCTCTGACTGAGGCTAGTATCAGATATTTAATGAGTAGCATAAAAAAGTGAGACTTCCCTGGAAAAATCTCCCAGCCTCCATGATTTTCAGTTTAGGAATATCTGTGGTTGCAGTTGGTTTCTTGATGCTTAAGCTAAGGGATGTTAAATGATTACACTTACTTAGCTAACATGCACCTAGGTGAAAGATTATGTGTAGTTTTTGACCACATTTTTCCTTATAGATCATACTTTCTGCAACATATTGTTATAACCTGTGTCATCGTCGTTGTTCATTGCATTTGTTAAACAGCCAGAGCTGTCCAGTGTTAATCACTGACATCGCAGTGAAATCTAGCTCTGTGCACTCATGCAGATTTCTGGAAGTTTACTTTTGCAAACTGTTTCCTCTGAATGCTATTAGACTTCAGTGTACAAACAGTATAAAGCACTGTGTGTCTGTGCAACTGTAAAGGGGAAAACTGTAAACTCTCCCTTAAATTTCTGGATTTTTCATAGAATCATAGAATGTCCTGAGTTGGAAGGGACCCACAAGTATCATTGTGTCCAGCTTTTCCAGTCCTGAAATCTCAAAGCAGGACTTCATTTGCTTTAAATTGCACTAGGCCTCTAAAGTCTTTCTGAAATAATGTTTGAATTATGTTATTGGGAATTCAGGAAGAGAAAATCTGAATGTCTTTGGATATTCAGTGATGGATTAATTTATGTCTGAGATTACTTTTTGTCAAGCTCCTTTCACCTAAAATACTGAGTTCTACAGTATAAGGGATAGGAATGTATAATCCCTGAGATGAGGGTTTCTGATGACTTCAATGAACTTTTTTTTTAAAAGAAGCTGTAATACATTTTGAAAACTATTAAAATCTGTATTTTTTAATGCAGAACAGGAATTCTTTCAAGAACTCCTTACTCCTCCCTTCCCCAAAAGATAAAGCTTCAGAAGTAAGTCACCATTAAATCTGAAACAGAAAATCGAATAGAGATGAGGGTTAAGTATTGCATCTCTTGAAACAGGCAATATAATTTTTATTTGCATCATAAAATGGTGGAAAACAGGATTTTTATCCTGTGGCCAGGGCATTCCTGAGATATGGTGCCTGGAGACATGCACCCTTATTCGGCAGTCAATGATGAGTTCCCAGGTGTCTCAGATTAGACACAACCTGTGGCTCCCGCTACACACACAGACCTTTCACCAACACACAGTCCTAACTTCTCAGTAAGTACTTCCCCACGTTCTTCACCTCAGCATCTTCTTCACTTTTATCTACCCTGGAAATGGTATGGAGTTTTCCAGATAAGTCAATCATTGTTGCCTCAGGTATGCTGAAGAGCAAGAGGTAGGGGACAGACAAAGGGAAAAGCTGATCTTCACAATATTTTTCTCAGTTTTTTGTGGTGTTGTGAACTGCTCAGATTCTTCTCTAGTGGGTCTTCCAATGCTCTTCGGCAGAATGAGCAGATGGTGCAAGAGAAGCCACAATTGCCTACACGTTCTCTGCCTCTGCTGTAACTTGTCAGCCTCCAGCGTGGATTCCTGCTGCATTCAGATGGGCAGACAAAAGGCACAAGGTGCCTTTCAAGGAAATAGAGCTCTTATTCTTGCGGAGTGTGAAGAACCCCTGTAGAAACCTTCCAAAAGAAGTCTGGAGTGTAGGGGAGGAGAACACCAAGTATTAAGAGTTACTATCTTTTGAAGTCTTCTGTTGAGGCCACTTTCCAGATGCTTGCCATTAACTGAGCTGTTTGGGAACCAGACTGTCCACTTATTGGCAATTTTATTATTTACATGTTTGTTTTGGCCTAGAATCAACAAAATATTCAAATTGAAATATTTTCAATAGAACAGATTTTAAAAAATATTTATTGTGAGCAGTCAAAATGTTTTTTATCGTAACGCTGATTTTTTTTTCAATGTAGGGCTAATTTAACGTGAAACTGTACTGAAATATTTACTGAAATATTGCAATAAAACATTGATTTCTTTCAGACAGTTTTTTTTCTAAATGACAGTTTGTCAAAATCAATTTAGTCTGGCAGACAAAGCATGATTTTGATACCATAATACTTTTCAGCCATGTGGAAGCAACTACAGTGCTATTGGAATCTACTCATATATGGTGATACACGCTCCTAGCAAAGGAAAAATGCATGTGTAACAAAAATTGAAATCTTGATCTCTTCAGTACAAGTGGGAAAAGAAAGACTTAGAATAGCCTGTATTTACTTACTACCGTATAGTAGCAGTGGCAGAGCTAACTCCAGGAATACAGAAGTGTATTGGAGCCTGAGCTTTTGAGTTCTTACTTTCACTGTTATGTTAGACAGCATAGGTAACACCAGTGTTTTAGCATATAACAATCACACCTTTGCTCTGTCACTATGTTCTGTGTTGCTCTAGCAAATCTTTGTTTGAAATAAGTTTATTACATAGATGTGCTTAGTCATTTATTTATTTATTGACTGATTTATTAGGTTGGTGCAAAAGTAATTGCAGTTTTCGACCATGAGTTTTAAATCATTATAACTAGGCTCAAACACATCTTTATTAACCGAAATAGGAGCCATTGCAATCAACACAGTTTTGCCAATGAGAAATAAGTTTGTAGCATAAAAATCTGTGCTTCAGGATTTGACAAACTCTTGTAAAGCATTTTCTGCATCCTGCTGGTTGTGGAGGCGTTTTCCCTGCAAAAGTTGTCGAGATGCTTGAAGAAGTGGTAGTTGGTTGGCGAGAGGTCAGGTGAATATGGTGGATGAGGCAAAACTTTGTAGCCCAATTCATACAACTTTTCAAGCGTTTGTTGTTTGACGTGCTGTCAGGCATTGTTGTGGAGAAGAACTGGACCTTTTCTGTTGACCAATGCCAACTGCAGGTGTTGCAGTTTTTGGTGCATCTCACTGATTTGCTGAGCATCTTTCTCAGATGGAATGGTTTTGCCAGCATTCAGAAAGCTGTAGTGGATCAGACCGGCAGCAGACCACCAAACAGCAACCATAACCTTTTTTCGTGCAAGTTTGGCTTTGGGAAGTGTTTTGGAGGTTCTTCTCGGTCCAGCCACTGAGCTACTCATCGCCAGTTGTCATATACAATCCACTTTTTGTTGCACGTCACAATCCAATCGAGATATGGTTTGTTGTTGTTGCATAGAATGAGAGAAGACGACGCTTCAGAATTTAAATTTTCGGTCAGCTCATGAGGCACCCACTTATCAAGCTTTTTCACCTTACCAATTTGCTTCAAGTGCTGAACGACCGTAGAATGGTCTACCTTGAGTTCTTCAGCAACTTCTTGTGTAGTTGTAAGAGGATCAGCTTCAATGACTGCTCTCAACTGGTCGTTGTCAGCTTCCAATGGCTGGCTGCTATGCTCTTCATCTTCAAGGATCTCGTCTGCTTTGTGAAACTTCTTGAACCACCTGTGCATTTGTTAGCAGTTCCTGAACCAAATGCATTGTTGATGTTGCGAGTTGACTTCGCTGCTTTGCAACCCATTTTAAACTTGAATAAGAAAATCTCTCAAATTTGCTCTGTCTATTGTAATTTCCGTAGTCTAAAATAAATATAAAATAAACAGCAAAACATTAAAAAAAAATTTAAAAAAATTAAAAATCCATAAAGCGAGAAAAGCACATTAAAATGATGACATAACCACATTTATTTAAGAATGTAATCCAATGTCAAATGGCAAATTTCAACAATGCAAAAACCACAATTCCCGTTGCACCAACCTAATATTTGGTTAACTTGTTTCCCAAAGAGGCTTCCGTGGAACGGTTTAGTCCTTCACAGTAGGATCCAGTTGTATCAGGTATTTTCAGAGAAGGAAACATTACATACCTATTAAGTATTTCTCTAGGGATTTATAGTTATAATCAATTCTGACTGGCTAATCTCAAAATACAGGGTATATTCATAGCCGGCAGACCTTTATGATCCTTTGTAAAGTTACATCCACTCAACAAAGGTCTACTGATTTTAGAGTATTATTTGCTCTGTTAAGTTAGCTGATTGAGTGGATGAAGAATGTGTGGGTCAATATTGGGTCCTTCTCAGTCCAGATGGGGGCAGATGCAAAGGGGTGTTAATATCTTTTCCCTGATGAAGTCTGAGATGAGAGATGTAGCGTTAGGACTGGTTATACCATCCAGCGGTGTGCATACAGATACAACCGTGTACCCTTAAACACTCAGTAAGGTGGTTGAACTGAAGCGGAGCCTGACTATGTGTGTTTTTCTACACTGGGACTGTAAAAGTCATTAACTACTACATGCTTAGATTGGGCCATTAATTCCTAGGTAAGGCCATGGGTATCACAAAAATCACAGAAAGCCCTAAACTCTCAGCATAGACCTATTACTGGTGCCATACTGGGATAATTTTGTACTCCTCGAGATCCTGCTGTCATGCTTACAGTCCAAACTCAGGAAAGTAGCTCCAGGTGCATGCAGTGATGTGGCATTTGTAAAGAGCATGTCATTGCATTAGAGTGATTGCTACGGGAGCAGCAAGTCAGCTGTAGAAATTACTCTAAGATAGAGATTTGCCCATTTATTTTTGTGTTATATTTATTTAATAAGTTGTTTTTTTTACATTTTAACCATCACAGAAAGCATATATTTTATATCCTAAGTAACATATATGG
This sequence comes from Pampusana beccarii, assembly GCA_013399365.1. Classification (NCBI taxonomy): domain Eukaryota; kingdom Metazoa; phylum Chordata; class Aves; order Columbiformes; family Columbidae; genus Pampusana; species Pampusana beccarii. The sequence goes on from VWYH01001820.1 coordinate 56,434, forward strand.
CTATATATAGTAGTGAATTATAGCGAGGAGGAAAGTAAATATTCCAATTGAAATTGAAAGCCTTTCTTGAAGCTGCGGCATTTTCAGTGCTGTTTTCCAGTGAGGCTGCTTTTAGCAAGCGATGACCTGTCACCTTGCCCGAACCTCCTGAATTGCTGCAGAAAGTTCTTTTCTTCTTTTTGGTGTGGGCACGTCATGCATCTCAGACACTGCCCTGCTTCCTCTGGCATGAACCTGATGCAGGTGACAAACTCGTTTCTCCACCAAAATCATCCCATGACCCAACATGAGTGCCTCTATCCACAATACCTCACTACTGGAGGTAGTGATACTGTGACTTTTCGTATCACTTGGCAATTAGGTTATTTGGTTTGGTTTGGGGTTTTTTTGAGATGCTGTGTATCATCTCCTGTATGAAAATAAGATGGTTTTCTAATACACTACATTTCACTAGTTCAGTTTAGATTTGTTGAAGTAGAACAAAGTAACAGATCTAATTAACCACCCCTCTGCAGAATGCCCAGTTTTTGTTCAGGTTATTCTTTTTGGCAAGTGTTGCATTTTCTTTCTTTGCATGGGAAATAATATAGTGTCAGGGTGGCATTGCTTATATATATAGGGAAAATAATCTGTTTAAATTGACTGTAATGACAACTTCAAAACACATCTTATGATCAATATTTTAGAAATGTGTGATTTTGTAATCATTTCACAGAGGAATAAAATAAAATAGGCAGGCATAAATCCCAACTTCAAAAATGTCTCTGTAGTGGCTACTAAGAATACATTGACATAAAAAATTTATTTCTTATAATTTTCACTGTATCTTAACCAATGCATTAGACTACCAGTACTGTGTGCACGTTAGGGTAAAATAAATGTTAAAATTATTCATGTAATAGTGCATAGACAAGCTCGTAATTATTTATACCTTGGTGATTGCTTAATAGAACATTAGTCACCTGAGTTCTCATTTTATTTTCCTTTAAGATCTGTCATCATTTTAGAAATAAACAAAGAAATACTTTGAATATTTTACATAAAATGTGTCCTGGCCTGTTGTCATTGAATTTTTCAAAATGACATTTTGCTTTTTGTTCAGATCCTGTTTCTGCTTGAACAACTCATATGCATTTTTGTAGTGTCTGAACTGCTTCTCCTTGTAAGGTAGGCATTTGCCTCCAAGGTACAGTCCTATGTTGCACTCAGCCTTCTGCAAATCCAGTTAACGTTTTAGAAAGGTAAAATCATAAATAAATCTGTGTTCTCAAAGAGGAGTGAGTAAGATAAACCAACACTAAATGTCGCATTGTTTCACTCAACAGTGTTTTTTGTTCCTGCACATGAAAAAATATTGTTTTAAAGAATATCCTTCTTTCAGACCTGTAGCGCTAGTAAAACTAACTCCTGCTTCCATTCCCACTGTGAGCATTTTTTTCCAAGTACTTACTTGGATAAGATTAGAGGATAAAAAAAGTATTTATTTTTATATGTATTTCATTTTACCAGAGTTGCTGAGTAATTTTTATTAATAAATAGGATGATTACAAGTAAAATGTAGAGAAGTGACACTGAAAGAAAGTTCCTTCTTTCTTTCTGTCCTGCAATTTCGCTACTATATTTAAAGTTTTCAAAACCAGCTGTAGACTTTTACTTATTAACATGTTGAGGTTAAAACTCTGAGGTATACTTTTTCGTTGTTTTTACTGCTGAGTCTGATGAGAATCATAGCAATTCTAACCTTCTGTCAGTTATTTTAAATGTTCTGTTATACTTTGAGAGCTTATCATAAATTTCTAATGCTAGGGTCAATGAAGTTTGTTACAAAGTTCCTTTACTGCAGTGGCATGTAGTGCATATTGTAATGCAGTGGAGCAGCCACTGGAGGAAAAACCCTCTGAATAAATGTGAGTGACTTCCAAACTCCCGGAACAACCCAAAGAGCCTCTGGAGACTGCATAGGTTTTCTGCTCTGTTAATTAAAAATGATTTATTTAATGTGGGGAGCCTACCTTGATAGTAGTCACAAATTCCTAATCCCTACATTGTCATCTGTTACAAGTGTGGATGATTTCTGAGTAGAATTCTTCATTTTGGTTTAAATGTTTTTATTGTTGTCTTGAGTGGAAGTGTGAGTGAACGCAGCTTCACCTTTTGTGAATAGAAGCTATTTTAAAATATAAAGTTATGTTGCTATTTTTGTTGTTTGAAGAAGCAGCAGAGAAATTAAGAACCAGGGGGAAAAAAAAACAAAACAAAACCAAACACACTACCCCCACCAAGCCCCCATTCTTCCTTCAGTGCTAAATCTACTGCTTCCACCAGAAATTAGATAGAGCTTGGTATACTTACTGTCGTCCAGAGCCACTAGATTAAATTGAATCGAGATTACTTAAGTCTCCCAGCTGATGCATTTGAGAAATCGCAGAAAGAGCTGGTGGCTCCGGTGGTGTGAGCAGCACGAGGGCAGCAATGAAGGATGCTTGATGAAGGATGCTCCCTCCCCAGAGCCTTCCCTCAGGATTTGCCCTTGCGGGACCAGTGCCATGTACCCCAGGCTGTGGGATGCTGCAGCCAGCTTTGGTCTTTTAATCCCTTTCCCCTCTTGCTAGCAGCACTGCCCCGTGTACCCCCTTCAAAGAGAGACTGCCAACTGCGAAAGGAAGGAAAAACTAAAAGAAACATCGTGTGTGCTCTAAGTCAGCGCTGTCAGTATTCCCTGCGATGTAGAAACATGGTGAGCCCCTGAAGGAGCGCAGCCCGAGGGCCCACAATTTGTAATCTGGCTGCAGGAATTTGCTTTCAGTTTGTCTGTTGAAAACCACCTCAGAAATGACAGCATCCTGGCAATTCCAGTTCTGCTTTCGCAGGAGTCCTTTCTGCTTGGTTTGTAGTGGCGTTGTGGCCAAGCGATGCAGAAGGGATGGAGAAGAAGGGGAAAGCCTTGCCAGGGCTGTTCAAATCGGCAGTGGTGTTTTCAGGCCTAAGTTCAGCGTCACTGTGAGACATGCTCTGGTCAACAGGGTTAAATGCATTCCTGATGCTAAGTGATTTGCCAAATAAAAGTAGGTAAACATGCTTTTTCCGACTTGGTGTTGTAACTGGGGAATAAATCCTTTTTAAAGGATTTGTTGGTGGATAAATGTACTGGATACAGTTTCCGTATTCATGGTCTATTTAAAAGTACAATTTGATAAATGACTTTATACTTCATGCTGAAGAGTAAAATAGTTTATGAGTAAACCTTTATTTTTCCCTTTCATTTTTCTCATGCTTTGCTAATTCATGTGCATCATCATACTTAAAATACTAACTGGCATTTTGTCTTATGCCACTTTTTAAATTTTAAAACCAAAAGTTAATATTCTGTAGGAAGATCACAAAAGGAAGCCAAAATCATTGCTAATAATTAATTAGAAATTGTTTACTTCTCAATGAAGGAAATGCAAATGGACTTAAGGTTTAGGTGACATCAGATCAAGCACAAGATTAGTTTATCTGACCACTTGATACACTCTCAAGTAACAACCTAATCCTGAGATAATCCCTGCTTGTACTGTACAGATACTTGAAAAGATAAAGAGCAGTTCAGACTCATTAGAAGAGACATAATACACACACCCCCCATACAAATAATTTGTATGGCGATGGTTCAGACCAAATGTGAGGGAGAGGTGGTCAGTGGGATCTGTCAGGCTGTGAATGAGATTGACAGTTCAGTAGTGGAAATCTCGGTTTGTAAAGTGCATACCAACACGTTTAGGAAGAAGCAATTTCAAATCACTAAGTGACAGGATTAGCAGGATCAGTCAGTATCTTTTGCTATCTCCAAGATACGTATGTCAACAAAAAAACCAAATCTCGTTTCATTCTGCAGGATTTTTTTTTCATTTGTTTTTTGTTCTTTGAGCCCTTATAAGATGGTTTGCCTCCTGCTCTTTTCCTGTGCACCTTCATTTGATTTTGACTGATTTGTGCGTGCGGGTTGCAGGTGAAGCACAGCGTGGTCTGCATTTCTCTGGCTCTGGCTCCAAGGTTGAGGCATCAGTAGATTTCACATGTTTATTAAGCAGAATCAAACAAACAGCAACACACACCTTGAAAGAAACTTCAGGAGGGATCTGAAGCTTGAGGGTGGTCAGTCCTGGGCTGAGTCTGAATGTCAAGACCAGAGAGCCCAGGTCAGCAGGAGCTCTGGGGGAGATGATTTGCACAGTTTTTTTGTAGGTACTTGTCAGTACCAATGTATGGGGAAAGTGTTCAGATATTTTAGTTTTCTAAACTCACCTTTTGTATTTGAATAATGCAATTCTGGGGGTACATGTCTCGTATGAGTAAAATGTATGTATTCAACATTGTTGTTATCAAAGGACTGGGAAGCTGCCATATGAGGAAAGGCTGAGAGAACTGGGCTTGTTCAGCCTTGAGAAAAGAAGGCTTAGGGGAGACCTTATCCTGTTCTGGTATTTAAAGTGTGTCTACAAAAAAGATGGAGACTCTCCTTTTACATGGAGTCACATGGAAAAGAGGAGGGGTAGTGGGCACAAGTTACTCCTGAAGAGATTCTGATAGGACACAAAGGAAATTTTTTCACAACGAGAACCATCAGCCACTGGATTAGTCTTCCCAGGGAAGTGGTGGATTCCCCAACATTGGCAATTTTAAGATTTGGCTGGACAGGGTGCTGAGCCATCTTGTCTAGACCATTCTTTTACCAAGAAAGGTTGGACCAGATCCTTGTGGTCCCTTCCAACCTGATATTCTTATGATTCTTTGATACTTAGCACAGCCAAATGACCAAGAGTGTAGAAGCATTAGACCTCTAATATTTGCTTTTTAGAAGCTGATCCTGACACTTATCTTCAATAAATGATTGAATTGAGGTCTGAATCATATTGGTGACACGATTGTAACCTCCAACAATGGAGTGTGGAATTGGGGCAATGTGAAATCTGTAGTCACTGCTACATGAGAGAGCCAGCGCTGGAGCAGAGGGCTAGGCTGGGCAGGGATCATCTGGAAGGAGGCGCTGCGCTGAGCGGGAGGGCCGCAGAGCTCTGTTCTGCAGCCACGTGTCAGATGCAAAATCTAGCGATGGCTGTTGCATCTTGAAACTGATTACAAAGCTGCATTGCATTAGTACTTGTCAGATATAAAAACAATTTTTGAAGTGTTTTGGTGCTTTAGGGATTTTGAGCAGTGAAAATTCACATTTTTAAGGATTTTTTGTCCTGCAGCTGTAAGGGCTAGACACTTCTAAAAAACCTGGAGTTCTTCTGTATTTTGTATGACTCCAAAACTAGAGTTTATTTCCTTTGCCTTTGCATTTTGTGCTGAGCTTTTGTGTAAAGGTATGTACCTCTGAACAAAACTTCTCTAGTCAAGAAAACTGTATGTCTATAAGCATATAGATGGGATAAGAAATCAGAGGGAAGTAGTGAGGACCAAGAAGCAGAATTGCATGGGTGAACTTGGAACAGTTCAACATACATAAAAAAAGAAAGGAAAAAATGCATTAAAAAAAAATAATGGGAGTTTGATAGGACTTATTTTCCCCTGACTTTTCAGTGAAGCAGACATTATTTTTGATGCTTCTGTCATGAGGTTGGTCCTTTAAAAAGTCTTTATGCAGAGTCCTACAAAGTCTTTCTTGATGTGAATTTGGAATAATGTAAGTCACAAGTGACTGAAAGAGGGACAGTATACAGGCTCTGTAAAGTAAGTAGCAGCTACATTTCTTTGGTCTACCATGAGGCCTTTGTATGTAAAACAAAGTTCGTTTTTCCATTCTGGTAGCGGGTAGAAAGATTTGATTACAGAAGTGGATAGTACTTAATTTTGTAGCTGTTTTACTTAACCAGTGATGTGCCCAGAGCTCTCCATGGTATTTCTAGCTGTGTATCTATAATAAGCATATCTGAAAATGTTGGGGAAGGATGGGGTCCAAATTATCTGAAAGATATGATTTGTTATTTCTCCTCCCAGTGAGACCTCTCTGGCTGGATAACTCTACAGCTCAGCCATCTCATTTAAATTTTCAGACACTTCATAGAGAATGGCAACAAACCAGGTTGCATTGAAATCCCTTGTCCCATGTATTATTGAGAAAACAGAATAAATATTTCACCCACTGTTATTTTTTTTGGATTTTTATAAGGACTTGTAATATCTACGTGGTATTTACAAAGAGTATAGACAGAGTAGTTTAGCGTCGTCATTACCTGACTGACCACTGGCTACAAAATGGCATACTGTAGTTTGAAAATATCTTTTGTTACGATTTAGAATTTTATTTGGATATGTGCAATAGAGGCCCTCTTTTTCAGACAATGAAACCTGGTTCAGAGCCAATATGTGCCCATGTTTTGCGTATTTCATGTCAGTGTTTACCCTTCAGTGGGCTCTTCAGTGTTTGTCCACTCAGAGAACTTCTGGTCATTTAACTAGTTGTGTTTTTATTGAACAGATTTGAAATGATGCAATATGCAATGGAAGTGGGTTGGAAGTTGCAATCCTACTATATTGGCTAATCACAAAAGTTACTTAAGTTATTTGGATAACAGCTACAGCATAATTCAATTGAATCTGGGTTGCAAGGCACATTTAGGAGAAACTTTGCTGTATAATGAAAAGCTTAAGGGAAGGGAGAACAAATATCACCTGGGTTGCCTGCCACTTTAAGCTTGAGTATAATTTTACCAGGACTACTTCAAACCGTTTATTTGATGTCCGTCCCCATTTCTTTGAAAAATAAGGGATGGGATGATACGTGCTGGAAAGTTGGAAAAGATTGTGCTTAGTGTTTGCAGAAGTTTCAGTCTGTACAGAAAGCTGCTGCCAAACCACTTTCCAGCCTGATAGATTCTAGCATATTTAATTAAGATAGTTGATTATATTTGGGACAAATTCTTTGATTTGCAGAATGTAGAAAAAAATCTTAAACTTTGTGAGTTTCTACATATTAAGCTGATCAAACCAGTGTCAAATGAACTTTTATCCCAGTGATTAGAATACAGGACTAAGGCTGCTTTTGCAGAGAAGTTGAACATAGACATAAACTACTGATGCTCCAGTTTTAGAGTAAAATGAACCATCTTTACTTTTACTGATCATATCAGTGCTACTGCGCGCTTCCAAGGGATGGCTCACAAATTCCACTTCAGATTTTCACATGCTGAGGTGAACAAACCCACTTCAGCAAACATCAACCTGAATTACTCACAATAATGATAATAGCTGTCACTACTTATGATTTTAATAATTTTGTAGTTGGATTAAACATGGCAAATCTTTCACCTGAATCTTAAGTACAGACCTCCTTCTTCTGTCCTCCATTATCCTCCTGAGATGTATAGTGGGCTCTTAGTGAATGACTGCATGGAAATAATGCTTAGACTTACCCTGCTTATGCCAGGCTGGAATTTTGATTAGTTAAGATGAAAATGTCTTCTTTGCCTACTTTGCCTTTGTGTAAAATAAGGATTGAGTGCTTTGAGCTGTACAGATGATTCTATAATGTTTGTACTCCATTTAGTAATGTTGGGATATGGTGCCGTCATTTGTACCCTTATAACATGCAATTAGGTATTGAATGTTTGCCTTCAAAAATGTTCAGCTTGAGCTGCTTCTTTTGACAGGTTTGGCAGTGGACCATGAAGTGGAACTTACTCAGTTCTCCTGCTGCATCACATCCCACAGTACTTTCTTCCTGAAATGTTTAGTAATGTTTTAGTGTTTAGTTAACAGGTCTTATTTACTTTGCTTCATACAGCAGGTGAGAGGCATCAAACCACTTACCTATGTTCTCAAAAATATATTTAAGTGCCTAGCTCTGTCTGGTTTAGGAAGATATTGACTGATGTGCTTGCTGAAATGGAGTAAATGATGAAAAAATTGTGGTAAAACTTGCAAGTTCTTGGCTGTCAATACTATGTGCAAGCCACTGTTTTACCATACAAGACATCTCAAAAACCTCTTTAAACTTTTTGTAATTATAAAAAGGTCCAGTAATTTCCTCCACAGCTGAAATGCAGCTTCCTAGCTCTATAGGATATAATTTTTTTGTTTTGCACTTGTAATAGCTTTTGGCTTAGAAGCCTCTCCAAATGAACAATGCAGTAGTAGTATATATATGGAAGATAACTTTCAAGAGTAATCTCCTCTATTTCTGCTGCAGTGAACAAAAACTGGGTTAAAAAATGATCCTACTGCCCCATGCCCTTTTTTTTTCATCTTTGTCTTCATCTTCTTTGCCACTGCTGCCTTCTTGTATCATCCACTTTCTTTCACCAGAATACTTTTCTGACATTTCTGGAGTGCAGTTTTTCTTATTTTGCATTTCTTCAGTTTCCTCCCTATTGCTAAAATGCCAGACTGTTTTTTTACTAGAAGTTTTCAGATTATCTTTTCTGAACAAGGCAATGACAGGACAGTATTAATGTCCCTTCCTTGCAAATACCCCACGTTCAAAACCACAATGGGGAGGCAAAGAGCTTGTGCTATGTTTCCAGCCATCCACTGAAATGGGATGAAATTCCTCAAGTCATCCAAATCAAAACGGGTTGGAGCAGGCTATATTCCTCCATGAAGTTTAGTCTCAGTGGGACTGGTGGTTCCAGGGGTGCATCAAAACACATGGTGGCTGAGCTTATTGGGGTGACGGTGTCGCCTTCCTGACACAGCTGTTGTGTTTTCAGGACTCAGCTGGTATCACTGTGCCATGATGTGGTCCCATTGCTGCACCGTGGGCACGAGAGCTGCCTGTGAGACCTTTTAACTCCCTGTTCTCATTTGTATGGTGTCTTTACTGGCTTTACTGAATCCTCCACTGTGTCACTTACCATGCAGGAAAAACCTGTCATGTCTAAACAATTTTTCTCTTGCAGTCCATCAGATTAGTTTTGGAGGCAGACCTACTCAAACATCACTGATAACTGGAATATGTAGGAATGCAGTGTTAAAATGACCTAATCAAGCAGATCTCAATTGGCTAAATTTTATGTCAATTTTCACTGACTGTCTACCTGGATGTTAAACACACCCCTGGCACACAATCAGGAGATCAATCTGTTTTAGTCCTGAAGCTCATCAGGAGGTGCCTACTCAAAATACATCAAACAGTTTGCATTGTATGCAAGTACTTTAGTACTGGAAATGACAGTGGGTTTTTGTCAATTGGCATGTTCATATCAGATGTATTTTAATTGATGTCTAAAATAACTCTCAAAGGTTGATGGTTCCATCCCGTGGTAAAAAAACACAGCAGTGAGGTTCCTGAGCTTTTGCAGAAGGCACTGTTTACTGCACTGCACTGTTTACCTGAGTCTGCATTGCTTATATTTATACTGCTGCTGTGTGTGCCTTCTGCAAGCACTGAACCAATTTAAGTTTTGCCCACAGAAATGCTTTGGGCATAAGAACATTAAGCTTGCAAACTGGAAGTCATGCCTTTTACATAATGATTACTAGTACAGTAAGAAAAACAATGTCTTTACCAGTCTTCAGCTGCTGAACCTGAATTTAAGAGGCTGCTTCTGCCCTTCTAATGCCACTAGTTAGTAAATTACTCTTAGTTCTCGCAGCGGATGGAATTGTGACTCCATCTAATTCTGCCATTGCAAGGGATGGCATTCACTAACTTTGATGGTACTTTCCCGTTCTCTGTTCCTACGCTTAAAAATCTGCAGTGGATTTATTTAAATGCAGCCAGTATTTCACCCATTTACAGATTAAAGGACTTCACTGTGCCATGTGTGCAACATAATTAAAGTCAGGAGGATGTGGTTAGTAAGGAGTTAAATAATAATTTTAACCTTCAGGGCTAGGGCTGCACAGAACAGCGTTCAGGCTGAAATTATTTGAATATTTGCTAATCTTGCTTAATTGCTGTGTCTAGTGAAAAGTGTTCCCTTCCCCCATGAGACTTGGAACTCCAAAATGCTGAAAATATCTTCATAGCAAAATGTCAGCTGGCTAAATTAACCTAGACAGACAGTCGTATAACTGCAGCTATACCCTTGAAGTAATCTTCAAATATCCAGGCTAGGGTTTCTTTAGCGATTATATTGTGCCACATAGGGAAACCCCAAGGTTTTTAAATAGTTCTTCTGGTACAAATCATGGTTTTCCGTTCCAGAAACAATTATCCTAAGCTAGTTTCCTTATCGGTCTGATCTATCCAACTTGGGAAATGAATTTTCAGTAGCAAATGCTTCCATTAGTTGTTCTCAGCCAATCCACAGATGGAAAAACACTGGGTGAACTGTAAGGAATGATGTTTGTTTAATGACTACTGTCTGTTGAGAGCCCATGTGGCAGTAGATGAGTCAAGCTGATGAGATGCACAGACACCTGTACAGGTTTATGCATAATAAACAGTTTTTGCAGAACATTTTGTGGTGCATGAGCCAATGTGTGCTGCTACATCCTTCACCTTGCACACTGTTCCTACTCAAGAACATGCTTATAGCTGGGGAACTTCTCTCGTTATCCAACAAAGAGCTGATATCTATAACTCATACTCTTCTGCGATTCAGGCATCCCATTCCAGCTGGAGTGGTGAGGTTAATGCCAGCTCAGCAGTTGCACAGATGAAGGTGGATTTTCAAATTAGAGACATGAATTTTGACAAGGCTGTGTTCCTTCCTAGGTGTTAGAGTTTGTGTCGGGTGTTTTGCTGATCAGTACTCATGATGTTGATGGGTATAACGCATTTTTTTGCTGTTTCTGTTGCCTCGGCATTATCATTTTGTGATTTTGATATTTATGGTGGCTCAAGTTCTATAGGACCTTCTAATGCATATGTCAGGTAGCAGAACTGTTGTATGAGAGATTTTGCATCTCTCAAACTTAGTTGTGGAAATCCAGTGCATGTTTTAAGTAGTCGTGAGCATGATTAGACATGGCTGTTGCCATCGCCTCCTCTCTGTATTGACTGGAGTCTCTGTTACAACTTTTCTGTCTTATTTCCTGTTCCCTGACTCTGCATACAATGGTTAAAATGGTTTGATTTCTGTTCTGGTATCAACTATTTACTGTAGCTTTCTTCACAACCAAACATCGAACTTCTTAGAGGTCAAGAAATCAGACCAGTAGTCAGTAAATTATAATACAGTGCTTCTCTTTCTATTACTTTATCAGGACGCTTCACAAAAATCTACACAATTTCCCCAAAGGAAAAAAAAAACGAAGAGAATTGTTAACTAACACCTGAATAATTGCAAATGGCTCGGGGATGTGTTTTTCAAAAAACGACTTTTCTGGGATTTTCTTAAATTTTCTTCCAATTATTTGTAAGTCGAATCTGTGTTTCAGTGAGAAACAGCATGAGATTTCACTTTGGAAAGAGAGAGAGTAGGATTTGATTCTGATATTACTGCTAGTACTGAGCAGTCCTTTTACATTTGGGGTTATAGTGGATTGTGATAGGCTTACTGTAGCAGAGTGAAAATAGAAGAGTCTGTCCTTCCCTACAGTTTTCTTACATAACTCTATCAATTTTTGCAATATAATATAATATCTTTATATGATACAATTTGCATTAAAAGATTCCCCCATCCTGTTGCCACTCCTGTGCATACTTTTGGTTGCTCTCCTGCTCAGAATATAGAGTGCCCTGACTGTCACCCTCTCTGATGGGTTTTTCCCAAATCCCATTAGGAAACTTCTGGTTTGTAACAAAAAACTGAGATCATTTTTGCCCAGATAGTTTCAGTCCCACTCAAGAAGACTTCTTTATTTTTTTCGTGTTTACTTGAAACCAGTTTTTGATAGTAAACATAAGTGCTGCTTTCTTTGTATACAGCTCCTAATGATCCAGAAAGTATCAGTCACTGAAGCAGTTTGTCAAATTTTTAGTCAGTAGATGTAATTTAAGAGACTCAGACTGTGCGGAGGGCCGTAGACATAGATCACTTTTAAAAATGCAAGACATGTAAACTAATTTTTGCCAACAGTTAATCAATAGCATGAAAAGTAGAAAACTCCTGATACTGTAATAACTTTGATTATTATCTATCATTCTGGTAGATATAAATTCCTATAAATCTGTATTGAAAGCATAAGTTTCATATATTGCTATGAAATCTTCTGGGCCTGTCAGATCATGGGTGATCTGATTTTTCTTTTTTTGGTTTTGGGCTCTTTCCCCCTTTCAGAGCTGGAATATCTTCAGTGCCTTTGGTGCCATTTGATTCTATAAATGCATAGTGCATAATTTTACTTTTATTTTAAAACATCCTTTTGGTCGTTTAACCTGTAGAACAGTCAATATTACATACTTTGAGAAACATTCAGTGATGTTCATGCAATTCCTTTCTACTGTTTTTAACATTCATTCTCTATTTGCTTAATACAAGCATGTGTGTGTATTTGACTAATGCTTTTCTTCTTTTTTTTTTTTTTTTTGTTTTGGATGGGTAGATTGGGATTGGCTACATGTGTGCACAAGGGAATTAACTGGACTGTAAGAACAGCCTTTTAGCCTTGGCTGTGCTATCTTCCTTTCTCGTTGCATGTTTGTAGGTTGTAAGGGAAGTGAATTGGTTTCCAGTTAAATTGTGCCAGGATGGAGAATGCTGTTTACAAATTACTCTTATCCTTAAAAATGGGAGGCAAGGAAGGAACTTTGACCATGGAAGATTTGTTGTAGGCAAAATGACTGCTGTCATGGTTGTTGTGATGCAGAAGTACGTGCGCGTGCCCTGACTTTTCTCAGTGTTTAACAGAAAGGTGAAGTCCATCCGGGTAGTTGCAGGAAGACTGATTTGCTCCAAGGCTGAGATAGGGAACCCAAAACATAGCAGAATAGCAACAGGCGAAGTTTTTACATCACAACAGAATTATCATGTCTTTCAGCATACGAGTCTTCAAAACTGGTGGTGGGGCGGGGGGAACAAACAAATCCCACAGCATGCCTTTATAGTTAACAAGGAACAAAATATCAGGAAATCCTTCATGATAATCTCTCTATGACAGCTAAGGAAGATTGACTTGAAGCTTCAAGGAGCACCTCAGGTAATTGCAATTTCTGCTGCATGCAGATTTGTTGCTTATTTTGTGCTGTTTCAGCACTTTTCAAAATAAAGTCATTGTCACTTAAGTGAACATATATAATACAACAGATTTAGCTGATAAATTGGTCCAAAGTCTTCCTCATGTATATTTACTGGACTTACCCCACAGATGAAATTGGTGTGGGGGTGTTTTTTTTCTATAGCACTAAATTATATTCTGAATTATTATTTTGCATCAAAAGGCAAATGCTAATAATAGCAATCAGCTTCTAAGGACATACTGAGCTTCCAACATCCTAAGTGTGTTAGTGGCATAATTATTTCAGCTATTGTGCTTTATCAGCAATATGCTTGGGAATGGGGCCAGCTGAAGAGTATGTAGTATAAAGTAACACCACTGACGTACTAACATTAAGAATTTTTAGTATTCCTTAAATGTACAGTGTTTTAAAAACTATTAAACATAAGATTGTTCTCATTCAGTACCGACTCGCTTTATTAACACTAACTGTAAGATTTGTTTAAAGAAATTGCCAGGAGAAAGATTTGCTTTCTCACTGCTGCATTAATCTGAGATTCTACACATGGCTTAAATTATACGTGATGGAAAAGGGAGAAGAGTAGAGAAATTTAATTAAATTAAATGACCAAGTTGTCTCAGTCCAAGCATATTTGGTCAAAAACTGTGCCAGCAATTGCTGTAGCAGTGTTCAGGCTGACCTCAACTGAAATACAGCTAAAAGGTACTGTTTGAACTTTTAAAAAGGAGAACTAAAAAAAAAAACAAAATCGAAACAAACAGAAACCCTTAAATACCTGATGAATAATACTAGCAATCAAAAAAGAATTTACAGCTACTAAGGGAAGGTTTTTTGTTTGTATCATAGAGACATGCACTTCTTGATGGAGTGTGTTGCTATGAATTCTGCAAAAGACTTGCAGGGAAAGATCCACAAGATGCATCATTTTTTTCCAGGTTCCCAGGTGACCAGCACAGTACCCATCTACTAGTTCCTCTACTAGACACCCAGGGATGTTAGGGCACTAAAAGGTTTTGCCTGAACACCCCATTACTCATAAAACCACTTTTTACCATACGTGCACAAAATGGTTATTCAGTTTTCTGGCTTTTGCTGCCTCAGGTGACAGTCAAACTCTTCTGTGTTCCAGAGCTACGTATCCTTTGTTGAGCTCATCCTTCATCCCAGACTGATGACTAAAAATAAGGCTGTGTAAAACAGAAAAACAAACAAACACTACTCACCATGACCATCCAACCAAAGCCTGAGGCTGTATTATTTTCTTCTGTACTGCTTCATGAATAGACTTGTATTTTTGTTCATTTTAATTCTTACTTTTTCTTCAAAGTTCATCTATCTTAGATGTTTTATTGTGTTACTATTACAAGTGTTGTGATGCTTTGATGAATCAATGATATTTTCTTTGGCAGAAATTTTTATTATAGAACACACATGTAACAACATAAAGGAAGATTAAAAAATCTTCCATTGTGTGTTTGATATCAAAACTGTTGAAAATAATAATTTATCTTAGTAATCCGTTCAATAGAAACCAAGGTTTGCTTAACATAAACTGCCTTTCTGAATTTAGTGTTAGTGAAGCAATACCAAAATGCACCAAAAAAAAAAAAAAAAGAAAAGGACAACATATTGACATCTCATTTTAGGGAAAAGTGGACTCACTGCTGCAGAAGGTGAGGATGCAAGAACATCAGTATTTATTCCACTGGCTCTGCTGTTTTCTCCCTCCTATGGCCTTAAAATACTTCCCTTACCTTCGCCACAGCTGTGCAAGGCTGGTGGTTGTGACAGTGCAGTGCTTTGTACAACCAAGTTGATGATTTTTTCAACTAACATGCTTCACAAGGAAGTGCTGTGTCACTCATATTGACATAACCAAGCGACAGTATGCGATGATAGAGAAATACAGATACAGAAAGTTGAAACAAGCTTTTATAGGTGTATGGGAGTATTCTTTCAATTTTGGTTTTAGGTGTTTTTCACTTAGCATGAGAGAGCAATCTGCTGGCTTTTCAAAACCAGAAAGTTTCCCAGAAGTGGGGTCCACCACCTTTAGGAGTTCTGGTTTCTGGCTTTACGCTCTTGAAATAGTCACTGCTCTGGGTTTAAGTTTTCCCTGAAATTTTCCTTTAAAAGTATCTCTATTTGTAAATCCCACCCTAATTACAGTGTTTTTAGAGTAATAGATCTTGTTTGCTTGTTCGTTTTTCTGATGTTGTTCTTGTTTCAGGGAGTTTTCCTTTGTCACATAAAGATGCTTTGGGCATATGTGAGCTGGCTAGTGAGCATTTTTTTCAGTTTGGGCTCTAAACAAAGTGTTTACACTAAATGACTGTTCCTTTTTCCAGGAGAAGTTGGTGGTGCTGAGTTGCATTATTATATCTGAATATATATGAACTAAATCCATGAATTTCCTGGCATAGACATGAGTACTGATCGTCATAGGAAAACATAAATCTGAACAGTCATGGTGGCCACCACTAGCTCTTCGTAATAAGGAGCTGCTCTCAGAAAATGAGAAGCTGGATGGTACCTCTGCATCAAGTGACTGTCCTCACAATCCTATTCTCCTGTTCATTAGTTAAACTTTATTGGTTAAAGCCACTTGCCTGGAACCCTGGCTCTTTTTACTTCACTAGTGGGTTGGGCTGAGGGTAGTCACTCCTGAGTTGCTGATTTACAACTGGAATTGCAGGACATCAGTCACCTGTGGTCATCTGTCCATCCACTGTCTACATAAGCCAATTGTTTTTAACATGTTATTCTTTTCTACCATTCCCTCTCCTGTTGTGCTCCCTCTCCTCTGCTGTTTTTGCCTTCCCGCTTCTTTTGTCATCCTGCTTTATGTATCTATATATAGAAAGCATGGCACTCTCTCTATGTGACGCTAATACAACTTCTGCTGCTGCCGTGCTCCCCTCTCTTTTTTTTTCTTCAACTTTTCTTGGTGTAGTAAGTCTTTTGGTTTTGGGACTGACTCAGAGCCTTCTGCTGTGGGATGCTGTTTTAAATTAATCCTGTAGTGCATTCTTAATACAAATCTGTGATGATAATTAGTACTGTCTTCTGAATTCTGTTGTGGTGAGCATTGCATGTAAGTGCCATGCATTCAGTGTAGCAAAAGAATTTTTAAATGGGCAAAGAGAGGTCTTTAAAGGATAAGCTGGAAAAAAAAAGTCTTTGTTATGCTGTTGTATAGTGCTGTTGTGAAGAATTGGTTTACAAGGAAATTACACCAGTGTCTTTAAAAATTGCATTTAGTATCACAGAAGCATCACTGACTTCTGTTCACAGCACATGACAATGCAATTGTCTTCAAAGAAAACATTGTATTTATTAATTTTAATAGATAGAACCCCCTGAAATAAAATATTCTACTATCAAGGAGAATTTATATGTATTTAAATAAAACTTAGCATTTAAGAAGTATATCAGGTAAAATATCAAATCTATGCAAAATGTAAATAGATGATAGACATTATACATACCACTGTTTGACAAGAAGCAATTTTTGAGTATAGTGAAAGTGATGCTTTCATCTGAAGAAGTCATTTTTCTTGAAAACTAAAAATAGCTTCTTATTCAGATAGATTATCTAGCTATGTTGCATGGAAACCATTTTTCTCTATTACTGTACTTATGTAAGCGTACTTTCAGACATTGGCTTCAGGCTGAAAAACACAATTGTGTTTTTGTTAAATTAACAGTTTAAGGTCAAGTTCTTTCTCCTTCTGCTGCTTCGTAGATATGTGTAGGTCTTATTTCACGTAACCTCTGCCTTTGTGTGACATATCGAGCTTTCATAACATAATGGAGGGGTTCTCAGTGGAGCATTGTGGAAGGTTGACTTCCATCTTCTGCCATTAGTCAGGTTGGTGTAAGTTACGGCTTCTGTTGCAAGCTCTCTGTGGATCCCAGAAGATGGTATTAGTGTAGAAATTTAAAAGTTGAATATAAATAATTCTATTTTTCTGTATTGCTTGTGAAAATGAAGCCATTTTGTTCTAGTGAAAAAGGATATCTCAGAGTCACTGAACTGGGTTTTATTTTGTTGTTGGTTTTTATGTTGTTCCACGTGAATAGCTTTTGGACAGACCGAGAGCTGTTTGGATAACACACTTTTCAGTGCTTTTGAATCTTTGTGGTTTAGTTGTATTTAACACTCAATTTCCCCTTCTTTTAATGATTATTTCACTGCGAGTGAAATACCTTTGTATTTCCTTTAGTTACTGAAATATGTTCTGAACCATGTTTTTCTCTTAATAAAGACTTTTTTCCTCTAGAAATTTCTTTTCTGTATATTTTCTGTGCAAGACACTGGAACAAAACATTTGAAGAGGAGTTTTCATCGGTCCATGGGCTCTTCATGGTTTTCCATTTCCCCTGCCTCTCCTTCAGCTTTCGGAGAGCTGTGTATGTAGACCTCGGCAGTTTCTCAGCATTCCCGCTGTCTGCATGTATTGATTTCTGCGTCGTCTCCTTGCAGACCTTCAGAGATACAAAGCTGTAACAAATAAGCTGCAGTCCTTGTTGTTTATTAGCACAGCATCTGTATCTGTCACTGCTGTGATATGCCTTTATTATAGATGAAGAGATACTTCAGTCTCGGGGTTTGACTGTGTAGGAGCGTGTGCCCTCTGAAAATAAGAGAAATGAAGCCTTGTGATAGTGATCTGGAAGCAAAGCATTTGACTAAGACAGAATGTCATACGAAATGGTGCTTCTCTCCATGAAGCTCATTGTGGCTGGAGTGTAAGAACAGAGTGGTTGGACACAGAAAACGCTGTATGTAGACTCACTAAGGCCTACAAGAGAGCCTAGGCTTGTTCAGAGGTCATAAATTGGTTCTACCCCTTCATTTTAAGGAGGAACTCTAACATGCGAATCTTGAGACTATATATTTGTATTAGCTGCTGTTTGAAATATTTTTTTCCGCTTTTTTGAAATGTCTGGTTCCTTCATCTCTATATAAATGTACATTGGGAAGCTTTCCGCTACTGATCATGGCTTCCCCAGAAGGAAAAACCTGCACAGGTGCCCCAGGCTCGATTAGATGTGCCAGGTATCAGTCATTTTCTTCCACATACAGCTGACTCTTGTCAGGCCTGTGAGCAGAAGTACTGTAAGAACTCATCCTTGGAGAAAAACACCTCAAGACGTGCCTTGAACGCTGGTGCCCAGTGCTCCTTTCAGGAGCCCGGCTGGTAAGTGCCATGATTATTTTCTGGCCTTTGTAACAGCACCTGGAAGATCTTTTGGGTCTGTCTCTTTAGACCCAAGATGCAGCACAGGGTGCCAGCGTGAACTTGCTAAATCTCTCCAGTTCAGTGGGATTACATTTTTCCACTGAAAAGGTGAAGGAAGCTTCCCTGATTTGAGCACTACTGTCATCCTGAAAACATCATCTTAAGGAAGTGTTGGCTGTAAAACTTCCTTGCCAGTTGCCTTGAAAATGCATGTCTCTCAATGGGGTGGAACAGAGGTCAGCTCCACCATTTTAAGAATCTTGTTACTCCCATGTTTCCTCCAAAGCTGTGTTTTCCTGTAGTTAAGTGTAAGGATTAGGACTCCAAATCTTACTTAGTCATTTTGCATCCTTTAAAAATCTTCCAAAGCGCCTCTGAGTCTTCTTACTTTCCTAATTACCAACAAATATCCTAGAATGCCTTCCTGCTTCTTCTAATGGCCCTTTTCAGCTACATCTCACTTCAGATGAAGTTTATTTGAAGTTTCCAGAACAGACAATTTTTGGAGATACAACATGGCAAAAAGTGCTAAGAGACTCTTCAGAACATAATTAACACCTATTTATCCTGAGTCTCATATCTTACAAATGGCTTTACAAAGCACTCTCAAGGTTTGGCCAGAAAGGTCTGCTAGTGAGAAATGTCTGCAGTATCTGAAAAAGAAACAAGCATTTTGTTGTGTTAAGGGTTTGTTTGTTTGGGGGTTTTGTTTTGTTTTGTTGGTGGTGGTTTGGTGGTTTTTCCTTTTTTTTTGGTCTGCTTAGGTTTTTTGTTTTGAAGATCTAAAGACTAGAGGTGGAGTTGAGAATCCTGGAAGGAAAGTGAAGAGCCAAATAGTGAATGATTATATCTTCCTCTCATTCCTCTCTTCTATAGCAGAACATGCTCTAAGAAATTGAAACTCACTGTGTTTATAATTTTTGGAAGGAATAAGTTATAGGAGCAAAAGAATAAATCCCACTGAAATGTTCTACCTTTTATTAGAATAAAATCTCAAATGCATAGCTTCTTTCCCCTAAAAAAAAAAAAAGCAGATTAAAAAAATCCAAATCAGAAAAGCATCTAAATTGTGTGATTTCCTTCAGCTACAAAGCTTTTAGTCCCCCTGCATTTTCCATTCACCTATAGAGAGGCAGCCTGACAGGACTGTTGTGCACAGTTATTAGGTTTAATTGCCATGGCTTTACTTTGCTTTTCTTTAACCAGAACATGTTTGTGGTTAAAAATAGAGCTATTCTTTTCTGATGTAGATATAACATCTGTAGGAGCTTAACGGGTTACGTACTGTTTGCCAGCAGAATAGTGATTTATAAAATACTTAAAAGCAAGCAACTCTATTTGTAGGGAAGCTAACAGTTCTTAGCTGGGAGTTTGTTTTAGATGGTCAAACCGTATTTGTGTGTTTTTTCTTTTAATTTTTACTCTGTAGTCTTCCCCTTCTTCAGCCCCCATTTCCTGTTTCTTTTTTCATTTAAGATTTTTTTGGGGGGGGCAAATGATCCATTTCAATGTACGGAAGGAACAATGCAGACCTCATTAAACATAAATGCTCAGATAAAATTAGATGTTTACTATTTAGCATTTTGTATGCCCTGTGTAAAAAATAGAGGGCAACCCACAGAGTAAAGGCAAAGATGAATATGAATGGTGGTGTCCTGTCCTGTGACCCCAAATGGAAGACAAGCCTTGCCAGCTCACTACTTCAAAAGTGAGTACTCTAGGCCAGCTACTTATAGCCAGCTACATCTGTTCCAGTTGACAGACTGTTTCTCCACCAATTTTGGCAAAATGAATTCAAGGTTACTATGCAGTGACTGTACCAAAAGTAAACTAAAATTCGCTATCAGCAACACTAAGTCCATCACCACCTGCCAAAAGTTTTGTCTTTCTATTTGTTATGGTAAATTAATTATCATATCAAACAGCTAGACTTTTTTTTTTTTTTTTTCTCTGAATTCTTGTTCACACAATGTGCTTGATCTCCTCTTGGAAGCGGGAGTGTGCCAGAAAAAGAATGAATTTTATTTTCCACTAGAATATAAACCCAATAATACCATGTGCAGAAAATAATGTAGAACTCCTCAGGGTAGCTCTGTACCATGGTTCTCAAAGATAATAGAAATATTAATATTGTCATCTTGGATATCAAAGATGTGGGCTGACCTATGGGCTACTCATCAGTAGCATAAAATGTCATCCTTTCTTTGGATATATAGTTATGTTTCTATATAGTTTTATAACACAATTTTCATTGCTTGTGAAGGGAGCAGAACCAGACTGGTAGCCCTGAGGGTCGCAGTCTCCTGTTGATGCACAGCACAGGTATCAGCAGTCAGTCCTGTGCCAGGGTGGGAGGGAGCTGAAGGGGCCCGATTCCCAAGCATAGCAAGATCCTCCTTCTGGAAGCCAAGCCCACCACCCTGGGGCAGGGAAGGGTATGATCAGCTGGTGCCAGCTCGGTTCTGCATCACCCATCCCCTGGTGGACCACACTCTCTTGGAGTCGACCACCTCTCAGCCGGGATCCAGACTGAAGCGAGAGGTTTGTCTGAGGAAATACCTTGGATTATTCTTTTGCAGCTGCTGATGTGATAGAATGCTGTTAGCTGAAAAGACGTTATGGTGAAAAACAGATGATTTTAAAAAGACCTCCATTACTTTATTGATCGTCATATCATTTGAGTACATACATAATAACAAACAGCCAGATAGAACACGGTAGTCAGCAAGTGGGACTCCTATCTCAAGGTACAATTCAATTATTTCTGCTTGAGAATTTTATTCTTAGCTCTTAGATATTTGGCTGAATGGTACATGTTTTCCAAAGGTCTTACTAGGAGAGGTTACCCCACTCTTCTGAGAGAGTTTCCATCCTCCTATATTACTCCAACTCCAGCAAGCAACCCTTCAAATATGGAATAAAATTACTGTTCAGCATTTTGTCTGTGCATTTTCAAGTTTTAATTTGGTTAAGGAACATGATGTTAACATCCTGAAAAGCAGTATAATTACACAGGAGGTGGAAAGTGAGTCTGAAATCTGCTCAGGAGCTCATTTCAGAAGCCCGGGACACCTGGAGTGCCAGCAGGACTGTTGGAGGGAATTGCTGTATTATCACTCTCCCTAGGTTGGACAGAAAATTGCACACATCTTGTCACCAATGCAAAATTCTCCCTAGGCCCTGCTGATACAATGCTGTTTGTGTCTGGAGGAAGCCATGTCTGAGGATGAAGAGGTAATTTGTTCTCTGTGACTTCGGCCTCCCAGCTGAATTTCCTTACAAGGGTGAAATTTAGGTCTTATTCAGCAGGTAACTTAGGTCTGTCTTCAACCTGGAGCACGTATGTTTTCCCCTTTTCTTCCGTGTGACCTCTGGCCAGGCAAAAATGTAGGAATGTACTGAAATGTTTCAAACAACGTGAATTTATTTAACCAAACTTAAAACAAAAAGGTTCTTAATCAGCTCTCAGCGTTGTTGCCATAACCTTGTTTGTTGTGTGCTCTTTAAGACTTCATTAAGAGGAACAAAATATTTCATATAAGCTGTGAACCACACTCGATATTGGACTGACTATCTAGCTCTTGTAACCTGCACTGGATTCAAACAAATGACCTGCAGTGCAAAAGATTTCAGCTGATTTCATGCTCTTTCTAAAACTAAACGCATTTAAAAGTCTTTAGAAAGGAGCTCCTCAGCCAGTTAGCATATTATATCAATAGGAATGGGAATTGTTATTGGTTACTCCATGTTTTCTAGAATGTTTCTACAGATTTTCATTTTGCAGCTATTACAATTACACTAATTATACACATAAATACACCCTGCACTTGTAGACAGATTTCTTTTTGTTTGAAGAATGTACATACTAATGGGATCTTTTCAATATAAATTAAGCCAGCTTGAACTATTTAATTTATATAATAGACCTTGCCTATGAAACTTAGCATTTTGGTCTTGATTATAAACAAGCATATCTGGGAGTATACTCATTGCTCCTGTGAAGCCTCCCTGCTGTGAAGAGGGAGTGTAGTTTTCTTTAATTTTGTTTAAAGTTTACAATCAGATTTAAGCCTGTCAGACATTAGAGCCAGTGAACGGCAAACATTTCTGAAGTTTGTTGCACTGGTACCCTTGTCTACAAACAGATAAGGAGAACAGGCACAAGGTATCAGTCCTGAGTAGCTCCCTCCGTCTCCTTTTCCTTCCAGAAATGGGGGAGTGTACCCCAAATTGCAAGTAGAGAAGTTATGTTAGAAGCCATGAAAGTGCCTGTTGAGTTTATCATGGGGAGAACGAGGGACTTCAGAGTAAGTCTTCTCTTGCTTCCTTTCATACTTGGCATTCAAAATGTCCACCTGTCTGCCAACAATGGAAGGAGGGGAACAGCAAAAAGGGTGTGCAAAGATCATGGAGAGGGAAAAGACAGAGGCTTCAAAGAGGCAGGATGAACAAATTATTAGCAATGGGCTGTAATTCCAGTGGTTGGTCATCTGAAATAGACTGGGATCTCTCTCCAACAGAGCCCTGCATTGAATAATTAATGATGATGTCAGACATAGTGGCTAAAAAAAGCAAGCCACAAGCAAAACCAAACACCCCTCCCTCCCTCAAATTTGGGTTGTGCTGAATGTGATTAGGAAGATTTCTTCAGCATTGGCTATTATTAAGACAAGTTATTTTGCTTGAATTTCTTTCTTTCCGTAATTATTACCAAAGCATTCCCTTTGTACCTATGTGATAGTTAAACCCTCTCATGAGTTCTCTTGTCTAGATCTGAACCAGCACTAGCTACTGTCAATATTTGATCCTTGGTGTCTTTTGGATCCACAGGGTTTGGTTTCCTTGATCACAACTGAACAATCCTTAGATAAATACGTAGCCCCAGGCTTGCCTTTCCGTTCATTTTCCATGTTTGTTTAAGGTTACAACTTACTTTATTTCTTCAGTTTCTGCTTGTAATTGCTCATGCATCTCTACAGTAAATTTCTAAAATGTCCTTGTGTGATCCAAGCTTACGTCAGTATCCTTTATTGACATTGTCTTTCCTTTTCTGTTTTTCTTCGCGTCTTTCTCATTTTTCCTTCTTTTTTTTTTTTTCTGAAGTACACACACTCAAGCAATTTTTTTTAAATTTTTCTTTTGCCAGCAAGTTTGAATTCAGAACTCTCACATTGGGAATCCCCCCCGGTGCTCCTTCTTTCTATTCCATCACATTCACTTTGTGTGTTTCATATTTTGGAAACAGCTGTATCTTTCGTGGCTGGTTTGGTTTTGTAATATATCAGATTTCTCTCTAATCCTCCACAAAAGGAGCTGTTGTTGTCTTCCTCAGCCTTCTGCTAGTCAAACAAAAATGCCCACACCCTTTTTGATGCAATTTTTCATCATCAGGAAGGGTGCAGGCTGCTCATGACCTGTTTCTGCTGGAATGCCAATGAGATACCTCTAAGTTTTAGTGCTTTCCAGTGCACTGAAAGGGTGATGGCACACGAATAATTGAGAATTATTTTAATATGCGGAGAGGTTAGTATATCAGTGGAATTGGTTGTAGTTGTATTTCTTCCCAAACATCCTTTTGCATTTTGATATGTATTTTAGAGCATAAATTGTATAGAGTGAAGACTGTATTCGTGTCTATTCTGTACAGTAGCTACCAAATACAGCCTAATCTAAACCAATACATTCAGGTACGCCTTTAACATTGCTATGTAATAATAATTAAAGGAGACTTTTTGTAGTACTAAGTAACTGTTTCAATTCACTGTTACTGCTTGCTGCTGTTTTGCCACCCTGGCTTTTTTTTCCACCTATTGTCTTTTAAAACAAGGAGCACATAGACTGTAGGGATGGATGTTAACATGCAAATTCAAAGGGAAAGTCACTTGCTCTGTTTAACATTATGAACTGATGCTTTAAAAAATTATCCGCCTCAGTGCTAATTTTACCTTGTGATGGAAGTTAGGCTTTAAATATGTAAAACGCAATGAGAGGGCAGCAGCGACTATGAGTAGCCTGGAGAAGTTGTCTTGTTTGCCTCAGAATAATTGTGTGACCTGCCTCTCAAAACCATGTCTGCTTAGCTACCAAGCTACCTAGAAACGCAGGAGAGTGCTGCAGAAACCAGCCAGTGGTTCAGCTGAGGAGGAGCTGCAGAAACTCCAGAAGCTTGCAGGGAGCTTGAAGGAAAAGTAGCATCCTTTTAGTTCATGAAATGAACGTTTTTACGGTTGTAGAGATGTAGGAGCCCGGAAACTACTCTTCCAAGATTCTGATGAAAGAAGACAGATGAGCCCGAAAGACTGAGAAGACAAAATCGCTATCTTGTGAATAATGTGTGGCATAATAGGGAACAGTCTGTGGAGAGCTTTACAAGGTAAGTGATAACAGTAGTAACATCTTTCATGCCCTCCAACATGTGTTAATCAATACATGTTCTGCATTGATTAATAAGAGAAAGGCAACTCCTAAACTCTGCAGAGGAAAGGGAGTAGAGTATTGACTTAAAGAAAGCCAAACATCCCCCTCCTCCTCCTCTTCTCCCTCCAGTAGTATTTATGAGTAATGGATTTCTTTAAACAGTCTAAATTTTATGGTTCGGAGAATGAAGCCTCCATGGACTGTGCCACTGCTACCAGAAAGAGACAGTTCAGTATCTTTTCAGCTAAAGCTTTGGCCTTTAGCAAAAAGGCCCTTATTTAAGTCAAAACCAGCAATTGCAGCCCATGCTAATTATATTAGGCACACTCCAACAACTGATAGCCATTGACCTGTATGGAACATTTCCAGTTACAAACTGATTAAAACCGCTTCAGGCAATTGTTCTGTTTTACAGGGAAGCGTTGATGCCTGATGTAATGACCTGACCAATGCTAAGCAGATGCAAAGCCCTCTAAGCAGAGTGGTACAAATATAGACGGCCAAAAGGCCATGCACTGTATGCTTACCAGCTGTGAATGCTGAGAGCAGGTTTCACAGCCATGAATAATCCCCAGCTGGCTAGTCATCCTCGGCACATTCCCATGTAGCTGAATGTACAGCGACTAATTTATTTCTGGGCCGAGATGGATATGTTTTCAAAAATATCTTAGTTTCCCAGGTAGTGCAGGAAGTTACATTTATGCCCCATTTGAATTTGGTAAATGAATGAAAAGCATCAATGGAAAGTCATTGCTCTGCTCGTGGCAGCTCAAGCACTTCAGCCCTTTGCTAGTCCTGGGTTAAAAACAGCTGAAAGATTGGGGACTCCACTTTCTGGTGTATGTTTCTGTATACAAAAGGTGGGGCCCCCTTTCCTGCCAGTAGTCCTTGAGGAGTTTTATGTAAAATGTAGGTATTTGCATAATTAGGAAACACATTTCAGGGCCACTAAATATGAGCATGTAACTATATTTGACATACTGTAGAACCCTGAAGGCTTTAGAAACTTAGATTTGCTGTATCTGAATAAGGTCGTTGTCATAAATTGATGTTACCCTTCCTGTATCTACGTTTGACTGTATAAACCAAAGATTGCCACATGCTGCACACCGTGCATAAGGATGTGAACATGTATCCAGGTTGTTTTGGCTCCTTATAAGCTGGTCTTCTGTACTACTTCAAGGTGATGTGTGACTTTCCCTACACCAATGCTGCAATGAATGGTTAGAATGAATGCATTTCTGAATTATCCTTTTAATTATCACTTTATTATTTTTAATATGCTGAAGTTATTAAAATCCAGATCTTTGAAATGATTTTTTTCCTGTGATGCATTGCTAAATAACTTTTTTTTTTCCATTTTCTTACCAAATTAGAAAAAAAGTAAGGAAAAAAATGTAGATCATTTAAATATTAAAAATAGGTCTATAATGAGGAATTCTCCCTTATCAGTGTTGTATATTAAGTGATAAAAAGAAAAACGTTTGCTTGAAATTTCCAGATACTAATTATTATTCTTGGGTAAGAGAAAATTGTTTCAAATGGTCTGGTTTTGCTGCGTGTTTCAAAATCCAGCAAAGGTAAGTCAGAAGGAGGCAGACGAGCATAGCAGTAAACAATGACAAAGAGTCTGACATTCATGTTGCCAGTTCAATAGTTTCCATACTTCCAAGCTCAATATAAGTCAGATCAACTCCCTTACCTAACTAATCCTTTCAAACCACTTATGTTACAGGCTGCTGCTGTTGTTGGTTGAAAAAGCAGAAAAGCAAGGTGAAGATGTGAATAGCAGGAGAGGAAAAGTTAAGGAATTTCAAAGCTGTTGGGAAACAGTCGGGAAAAAGTTAACATTCCTGTCTGTTTTCTGTAATGTCCCCATCTGTTTTCCTCTACTTGACTGGAACAGCTAGGCTTTTATTTAGGTTAAAGGAGGATGTACACATTTGGTTGTGGAGTCTAATGGTCATTAAAGTCTCAAGCTAAACAAACAGAGAAATTCAAGCCAGTACAGTGGTATTGGAATGGGGCCCCATCCCTGTTCAATCAAAACAGATTCGCAGTGACCCACATATCACGTAAACTCTTTTTTTATTATTTTATTTTATTTATTTATTTTTTTATTATTATTTCTTTCTTCCATGGGAGAGTCCTGGCCCATTGCTATAACAACTTCGTGGCATTATCAGCGTGCCAAACACAGCTTACCCAGAACATGGAGCCTCAGTTCATCCCCTTTCGCTGTGCCTTGTGTATCCTTTCAACAATAATTTTACATACTGCTCACCAAGGATTCACATGGACTTCCATGCAAATTAAAGTTTCAACCAGATAGCACTCAGCATAACTGTACATTCTTCCCAGCTTTTCTGTGTTGCTAGTTGATGGTTATTAGAGAGAAGGTTAGTGTTTGGCATAAGATTTTAAACAAATGAAACAAACAGCATACATTTGCACTATGAAATTTAATTACATTATTGTGTAAATTGGATTTTTTCCCGTTTCTTATCTGGGCAATAGTTACGCATCTATAATTGAATCTACAAACAAGGGAGAATGAACTGTGGGATTATGCAAGGCTCATGCTTGGGATTTACAATGCCTATGTCATTGGGAAACAACCAGTGAAGCAGCATTTCCATGGCTGGCATGAAACCAGTACCTCTTTTTCCTTGGAGAATCTATTTCGTATTCCAGAAGTACTATATTTTACTGCAGCAACTGGGAGATGGAGAGTACTTAGCTTTTCAGCATTACAGAAAATGATACAGTAGCTTCCAAGTAAGAGAGTTGGCCTATTATTTTCCCTTTCCACAAAGGGTCTCAGTTTGGCTGGACAGTGTTTGTCTTCCCAGTGAAGATCATGGTCTCCCTCAGTATCTCCTTTGGCTTGTAAACCACTTGGATTAGGTTTCTTTCTAGTTTTCTGTTTGGTCACTATAGGTTTCTTTTGGAATGGTGATTTTTTTCCTTCGCTAAGTATATTGAAATTAGAGGCACTGTTTTGTTTGTTTTTGTGGAAAAAGTGAGATTGATTCAGAAGGTACTCGTTAGTTTCCCAAGGAAAAGACATAAGAGCATTTAAGTCAGAATAATTAAATAGAAGAGGTTTCACTTTATGGCCGTTCGGTGGTACTCATCTGCATGGACATCTGAGGATCAATTCCTTTCTTCATTGCAATAGGTTTTGGCTCATTTACCATTTGGAAGACCTAAACGTGAGCATAGCTTGTTTGTGTGGGGGGTCCTGCAAGTCTCTCCCATTTGACCATGTTGTACTTGGTGTGTAATGCTTTGGTCTTCACTGGAGCAGTAAGAAGAGCTTATTGTATAGGTGAATGTCCCAGTTGTCTAGTGACAGAGTTAACTTGACATTTGCTTCCTAATGGCTCCCTGAGTATCTCAGCATTTTAAATCTAGTGGAAGAAGAAGAAGCCTTGAAGATAGGAGTGACTTCAAGGCGTTTCAAATTGCCCTTCAGAATACTCCTAGCAGCGACACTTGTCTGAATTAAAATCTCTACAACTGAAGGCAGTGATCATCCTTGTTAGATGAAGGAAGTAACACCTCACTTTTTGGTTTCCTTCTTTCTTGTGTTGGGCATAGTTCAAATTTTACCTTTCTGTTTCTGTTACTTTGTATTTAGAATGTTCAA
Source organism: Pampusana beccarii (assembly GCA_013399365.1). Lineage (NCBI taxonomy): Eukaryota > Metazoa > Chordata > Aves > Columbiformes > Columbidae > Pampusana > Pampusana beccarii. The sequence continues at coordinate 84,803 of VWYH01001820.1, forward strand.
AATGGATGGTGATATTAACTGTTGTCTCATTAGCATCCTTTTTTGTGGTCACTTTATAGCTGGTTTGATTGATCTCTGTTGGAGATTCGAGAGATGTAACATGTTTGCCTATATGCTGGCACAGAGAGTCTCCCATACCGTTTGTTACTAGGACAGAGAAAGAGGCAGAGCAAGACCTGTGTGGCACTCACTCTCCCACCCAGGTTTGGGTGAGGAAGAGGATGTGGATGGAAGTTCAGTTCCAGCCTTCCCAGGTGTCTGGCTGATGGAGCACAGGAGGAGCAGCAATAAGCAGCTCTGCAGCAGAGCACCTGCTGCTGGGAATCACTGATCTCCTCGCTTGGAGGTGACAGGTAGGGGTGTTTTCTGAACCTTAAATAACTACCCTACACATAGACCAGGGAAAAAGGCAGAGTGGAGCTCTGAAGTATTGTCTTGCCATTTCCAAGGTGTTTATACTTCTTGGTTCTATTGCTGAACTGTGACTAAAATGGTTAATTCCGTTCTTTTTTTTTGTCCCTCAGCACAAGTGACCTGTGTTTTCTCACACATTTTTCTGGATTAAGAGGTACTGTGTTAACTTCTGAGTTTTGAAGACAGGGGAAGTAGGAAAAAAAGGCAAAACTATCACCCGTTTAGCATGGCTGATCCAGGCAGAAAAATGTTCATTTTGAATTTTACAAATGGTTTTCTGATTGTGTCTGTAAGTCATGCCTGTGTAAACAAATTCATGTTTTTGCTTACAAACCAATTGTTTCTGATCATATACTTTGCACACGTCTGTCAAGATTGTTCTAAGTCCTGCTTAGCTCTATTAATTTTGCTGTGGTAGCTGACCACAGAGAAATTACAGCAATACACTTCACAGTTAATGCCTAAAACATAAGAATTCCTGCCTCCGGGTTTGTTTACATCTGCTTGTTTGGTTGGTTTTGTTTTCCCTGGTACTGTTTATGAGTGGGTGATGAACACTGCCATGTATTTGTCTCTGATTTGCCTGAAGCCTTCAGCTTGATCTACAGATGCTTGGAAAAGCCCATCTGGCATCAGTACAGCAAGCCTTCTGATGTTAACCTGTTTTCCTGGGGAGGTCAAATTGCATCCTCACTCCTAATGTCATCTACTGGTATTTAGGCTGGTCTTAGTTTTCCCTGTGTGTTTGAAAACACAGGTAGAATTCGGATTCAGTCCTGCCAGTTGGTGTTCCTGTCCATAGGTGCTCTGATGCAACCCATGTCCCTGCTCATTGCAGGGGGATTGGACTGGATGACCTTTTAAGGTTCCTTTCCAACCAGAACTATTCTATGATTCAATGATTCTGTGTTTTACACTAATGTTCCAGTTTTGCCATTCTCTGCCAGCCCACTCTGTACACTGCAAGGTTAGGTCTTGCAGATACTATTTCTAGCTAGGCATTTACTGTGTATATAGAGATATTAGGAACCAATATGTCTACCTATTCAAGGTAAAATCCTGCCCTCTTCTAAGACTTCGGCAGTGAGCCATTCAGGAAAGTGGATGTTTACCCTTTACGTGTATATATTGTCAAGGATTATTTACCTGGAGGTGTTTACAGCTTTGGGAGTTGAAATTCCCATTCTGGTAACTTATTTTGAGGATGTCTCGGTGGAAAGTTGCATATGAACATCACAGTCATGGACTGAAAAAGGAGTTGAATGAGTTAAGTGTTTCTTATAATCTTTTATCTCATTTCTCTTTTGACTCATTTATAAAGAAAAAACGAAACCCTGATACAGAAACAGCAGGGGCTTCTTCTATGACTAAGTTAGCAAAATAGAACAGAAAGTGGGAGAAGTTACACAGGAGGCATGAAATTTGTTTGACATCAGAATTTTTGGCCTGTGCTTTTGCCTGCTACTTGTGACTCAGTCAGCTATTTCAGTCTAATGCCTCTGCAACTTTGGCTCATCTCTTTTCTTTTTTCTAATCTGTATTAATTTTGTAGTAGACAGGGTTGGAGTCCCTTGCTCACTTACAAGTATCTAGTGTCCCTCTAGGTGCTGCAGTTATTCCATGTGGCCTCCAGGGAGGGAGGGAGGGAGTCATCTGATGGTCGTGTGTCCTACCTGCAGTCTTGTGGAGAAGTCTTAGATATCCAAGAGGAGTAGGTTTGTGTGTCTTCTGTGTCTTCCTAACTGAATCTTGCCCACAGCTACCAAAGGGACATGTGAATCAGCTTCCAGGCCAACCAAAGGCACTTCTACATGGGGTTGAGCCTAAGACTAGGTACACCAAGATCTGATAGAGCCACCAAGTTGCAGAAATGCGCTAGGCTCCAGGGTAATGAATTTTAGTGTCAGAGATATATTCACCTCTGCATACTTACACCTGTATTAATGAATTGCTTGGCAGGCAGGTTTTTTTTCACCACATTATGACTATAGTGTGGAAGTACTTGCTTGGCTTTCTGATTAAGAAGTCTTCCAGACTGAAAGTTAATTTCCCTCTGGAAAGAAACGTAGTTTGGGCTTAGGGTCTGATTGTGAATCAAAATTTGTTTTAAAATTTTAATTATCTTGTCATTGTTTGTTCACTTACCCTCTTTTTCCCTGAAGTAAGTAAAAAAGGGTTTCCAATAAGTATAAAACTGCAGCTTTAGATCGTCTAACAAAATTAAGCTAGTAATTGTATGTGCAAACAATTTATTCACCACCTTGGGATGAAAATTTGGAGTCTGTTTGTAAGATGATAGCAACACACCAATGCTTGTCTGGGTAGTCTGTGAGTCTGTCTGGCAAATAAAACTGCCAGAACCAATTGTAGTTGAAGTAGGTATGTTATTTCTTGCTTTATTTCTACAAACAAATGTGTCATGATTTTTTTCTAGAGGTGTATGATGTATTAGAAGAGGTTATCCATGTACTGTCTTGAGTGGTAATCAGTCAAAGAATGATCCTTCCTATTTACAGAACATCTGGAGGCAGCAGGGAAGTGAAATATAAAGCTTTTTCTTAACCTATTCTAAACAAATATCAACTCTTCACCTGAGGGGCTGACAGACAAGAGTTGCTTGCAACTATATTGCGAAAACTGGAATAACAAGACAAAAACTGTGTTTGCAATAGACAATTGATTCAGATGCTGAGGTATTTAGTTCAGAGGTGGCTTTGTTTCAACCCTAGTTAGTCCAAGTTGCCTGTGGAAACAGAACTAGGGTTTGTATGATGTCCCTAAATTACGAGTGCATTTGTCCTAGGTTGCATATGCAGTCAATGGAAAGCGAAGTGCACCTCCAGAGGCTTTAGCTTGCCTAAGATCTAAATGTTCCTCTAGAATAGTTTGTCTTCACCACTGGCCTGGGGCAGTTATGCATCTTGCTCATGTAAGTGCTTAAACTTCAGCCGGATGAGCCTGGGCCTGAGGACTTGTGCTCTCTGAAAGTAATAGATGTTTTCTTTTTCCTTTTGCTGTCATTCATGAAAAAGAAGAAAATTATGTCATCACATAGCCTGTATTTAGAATCACTGTCCATACAACAAAATAGAAAATTGGCTTAATTTCGGATGTTTATGATAGAGTGTAGTATTTCTTTCCTTGGAAGCATTTGCTGCTTTAATGTCCAGCAATATTTGGTATTATTTGCTGTGAATGAGTTTTTTAATGATCACAAATGTTCAGAATATGGAAGCTGTAACTGAAATATGCACTCATGATTGCATGTCTGTGCTCGAGAGGGGTCCAAGGCTTGAGAATTAAGAGTATGATACACTAGCACTAACATACAGCAAGAATATCCTGGGTGAGCTTCTCATGGGGTAACATTCCTGTTGTCATCCAACATCCACTTGAGTTCATTTTCATTGCCTTCACTGCATAATGGCTTAAAGGATGAACTTTGTTGTTTTTTATAAGAAAGAAGAGAGAAGGGGAGAGGTTGAGTAAAAGAAGGGGGAGGTGGACAGGGGTGGGAAAAGGAGGAGAAGGAGAGGGGACGGGAAAAAGGCAAGAGTAAAGGAAACAGAAGCAATGGTTTGAAGTGGGAAAATTGGTATTATTATCAAGTATTCAGGAAGCTACTAGAAGGTTCAGAAAATGATGTTTCAATCTGGTTGCCTGAAGTTGCCAAGTGTTCAGTTCATGAGTCATCTTGTGTCAAGTATCCAGTAGAGTGAAAATGTTCTTTTTCTTGAAAGATGTGAGATGGGTTACTGTATTGCAAGGTCACAAGCTGATGTTTGGATGCCAGATCCTGTGTGCTCTGAAAAAAAAAAACAACCTTGAGCACTAAACAAGCTATAAGTAACACACTGAAAGACACTACATTGTAGACTAGAATTTTTTTGTAAGGAGCCACTGAAAAAATCCTAATATATCCTTGTACAATAAGTACTGTTTATTTTGTTTGTGCAAGAAATCAAAACAAACAAAACACTAAGAAAACAACAAAACCCAAACAAAAACATTATCAGCTTTCTAAGTTAATTTATCTCGAATCAATATTTACATTCCTAGATTTGAACAGGCTTTCTCGTATTTGTAATATTTGTATTTCAGAACAGATGTGCTTCCATGACTACNCAACCTTGAGCACTAAACAAGCTATAAGTAACACACTGAAAGACACTACATTGTAGACTAGAATTTTTTTTGTAAGGAGCCACTGAAAAAATCGTAATATATCCTTGTACAATAAGTACTGTTTATTTTGTTTGTGCAAGAAATCAAAACAAACAAAACACTAAGAAAACAACAAAACCCAAACAAAAACATTATCAGCTTTCTAAGTTAATTTATCTCGAATCAATATTTACATTCCTAGATTTGAACAGGCTTTTTCGTATTTGTAATATTTGTATTTCAGAACAGATGTGCTTCCATGACTACTTTATATATTTCACGAAAAAAGCTATTTGTTTTTATGCATATATTCTTTCAAGTGATGTGTACGCACAGAGCATGAAAGAAATAACACAAGGATTATAGATCTACCTGAAATTGTTAGATTTTTACAGACTATAAATAAACAGTGTCTGTTGGACAGAATTTTTTAATTTTCAGTTGTAATTTGTTGTGCTGTCTCTTCACTAATGTCAAAAAGGAAGTAAAATCTCCTACTAATTGCCACTGATTTTCCATTCTGTTTGTATATGTTGTCATTTGTTTTATGAAAGACAAGGGGAAAGCTTATTCTGGCATCAGTAGTAAGTGATTTACATAATGTACTAGTAGTCTCACTATTCATATCTGTTGTCAGATCATCGTTGTGTACTGGTGAAATGTATCCTTGTTTCACCATGGTGTTTACTGGTGGCCCCAATTTACAGAAATTATTTGACGTTTGGGTACTCTTTTTATTCTTGTCCTCTTTTTGATGGGCTCTTGGTCTTTATATACTGCCAATGAGAGCAACATCAGCAAACTAACTGCTGAGGACAGTGTGAATATTAAAATGTTTTCTAAGACAATAAAAATGTTCTGAAATAGTTTTGTCTCCAGCTAAAATAGTTTTATTTTCTGCAAACTTTCTGAGTGTTTTCTAAGGTCCAACAGTTCACAGGCTATCAAAGATGGATGCAAATATGTGTGGGAGTACAGGAGGGAAAAATATGAAGCATTTTTGTCACAGGGAAAAACTTTTTGGCAGGAACAGACTCTTTGAATTAGTGCCAGACGGATTATATTGGTAGACAGAGATCACATAATAGTCCAAAGCTACCGAAAGAGGACAGATGCAAGAAAGAAATGTGTTTATCTCATGTTTATGGGGATGCAACTGATGTGCACTTATGTATGTCAAACGTCCTCAGGAGCATCAAAGTGGCTGCCCGTGGAGTTTGGGGTTGCTTCTTCACTAAAACTTGACATGGTGGAAATTTGGCAGATTCTCTAGTTCGATTAAAGTAATTATTTTTTATATCTAAATAAGGTTACTTTTAAACCATGTTCGCTTTAATATTTTCATTCAGTTGTTTCAGTTGAACAAGCAGAAAAACAGATACCAGCTAAAAAAGTCATTACATCCTGTTGCATACCTTTATTCCATTGCTGCTAATACTGCAGATTTATGTCGGTGACAAAGTAAAAGTGCTGACAGGAAAGTGAGCACTAACAAATGCAAAAATATTGTATCTGTAGTGCACAAGATAAACTGTGTTACTTTTTTTTTATGAGAAATACAATAAAATCTGCATAGCAGGCTGACAGCTCTACTGCCCTCAGCTATCACATACATCTCCCTAGCTTTAGCCAAGTTGCATCATTGCTTTTATACAGATATTCATTGTGTCAGCTGATATTTTACCGCTTTCTATTTTTTGCACCCTGAAATGGCAGTTACTGATTCTGAAAGAAAGAGGTGTTTTCACCTGCTACCCATATCAAATGCATTAAGCTGAAGAGGCTTGCTACTTTTAAGAAGACAACTTATTTTTAAAGTTCATTTCATTTCTAAAGATGATAATAATAAAATCTTGTGTGAGAAAGAAATGAGAAAATCTTTGATTTTAACCACACACTCTAGTTAGTGATGGGCTGATGTTTTCCTGAAATGGAAATACTGGAAGTGTAGTGCAGCTCTAGGAATAAGCTGAATAAGCCTTGAGTTCAAAACACAGGCAATTGGGAACTCGATTGTTATTTTTTTCTATATATATCTTAAGTATAAAGTAACACTGTCTTTCTTTGTTCTGCATCCACAGGGTGTCGGTTACGTTTACTTCAACAGTGGCTTAAATCTCAAAAGTTGAAGCAAAAAATAAAGGTTTTACTAAAAATATTTCAAGCATATTGAATTAATATATGAACAGCCTTTGAACATGTTTCTTTGCGTCTTTCCATTCATCTGGTGCTTCATAATGTGTATTCCAGACAGAATCAATTTTGTAAATACTAAATAATGAAGTTGGTTTTGTGAATATTAATTAATCATTAAGACTGTTGCAGCATGTGTGGATATTACCATGCTGAGGTTCACACAGTTTGATAATATACAGGGTCTTACTATACTTTTGGTGAGAAAGGGAAATGAATGAGTTTGATGTTTTTCAGTCCAGTCGTGTTTATTTACAAAGCAAATACATGAAGTCAAGAATATAAGCAAGGTTCTGTTTTCCCAGTCATACTGTGCATAAGCAAGAGGAATCTCCGTGTGTTCACAAAAAAAGTTGGTCACTGTCACAAGCACTTGGTCCTCCCCCAACCCTGGGGTCTTGGCTTTCTCACAGGGCTGCACACACAGAGGTCTCCTCATGGATGGTGCATTTTTACTCCCCTCCTTTCTTCTTCTCATATATGACTTTATAATGAAACTGTGTCTTCATTTCCAAATTGTCCTCAGACATTAGAATGATACGTAACTTTTCTTGCTGAGCTGAACCATCTGTAAGGTGCTGTTCTCCTAGTGTTTCAGCTATTTCCATTATTTCTTTGTAAGTCTGGGTCCTCTGATAAAAGCGTATCTGTGCAAATATTGTATCGTCATTTGACTGAAGTACTTGCCAGGCTTCTTAAGGAAAGTGCATTAGGGTTTGGGTTTTTTTGTTTGGTTGTTGTTTGGTTTTGTTTTGACTTGGTTTGTTTTTGTTTTGGTTTGTTTTTTTCCCCTCTGGCTTCAGTGAAGGCGTATGACAGATAAATATTTTTAGTGTCAATCTCTATTGAAGATAGGTGTCATTCCGTGTTTCTTTTATTTATACTGGTTTAAAATGTATCGCCTAGTGACACTGTATCATGTGCTGGTAACAGATAATACAAATATTTACTTATTTTATTGCCAAACGAGGGAGAGCACCATTCCTCGAGCCCTTCTGTCTGACTTCATTGCAACAGAGCATTTGTATTTCCAAATTGTTTCCATCTCTGCTGCATGGATTACTTCTACGCTGTAATTAAATCATACATGTACAAAAGGATAAAACTCGGTTGTAGTGTTTTCTGTGAAGCTGTTTTCTTGTGGTGTGATACGTACACAAAGTGAATGGAGTTTCATCGTTATGTTTGCAGGCTCAGTAACGACTGCACTGCATGTTTAAACAAACATTAGGGCTGAAGTTGTATGGTTTTATGATTGTTCCAGTTTGCTTCTTAGACAGAAAACAGCAAAAAAAACTTTGGAAATTACTTAGTAGTTTAAAAACTTAAAGAATGAGAACAATACTGCTGGACCAAGATTGCTGAGAGTTTTCTGATTAAAATTTTCTGGTAGAACTTCACAGTTAAAGTGATCAGTGAAAGGAAACTGTGTACACTCTGTGATATTTTTTAAGTATTGTGTTTAAAGAGTATGTCTTGAGGAAAAGTTATTAACTTTTTTTTTCTGCATATGAAAAGTAAAAGGATAAAATATTCAGTAAAGATGCAATATTTCGTATAGAAATTTCTAAAAATTATTTTTAAAAGGGAGTTTTTAAAAATGCTTAGAAATAGTTTAGCTAATCCATCTGAAAGAAGTTTGAGTATCTTGGGAAAGTTGTGATGTGTATTGTTTGAAAGAGAAACAAATAAGGAAATACAATGACTGTATCAGATTAGTTTGATTTGCAATCTATTGTGATTCACTCCTTACTAATGGATATTTTAGTTACTCAACAGTTACCCTGAGGTCATTTTGAGGAACTGGTTTGAAATCTGTGTAGTTCAAAGAAAAGTCTGCACATGGCTAAGTGCCATTTCCTTAACGCTGTGTGTATAATTACCCAGGTACTTTGACCTGAATGAACTGTCTCTCTGGTGAATACCTTTTGTTCTGTAAGGGAACATTAAAACATACAGCAGTATGAGCCTGTGGAAGCTGCCAGGAAGAGAAGGATCAGTAGCCAAAGTTGCCTTTTTTCTACCTGCATGTAAATCTTAGAATAAAATGCAGAATGCTTTTAGATGAACTGTGGAAGTCTTTCAGCTTTCGTCTTCCCTCTGTCTGTTGAATTTGTGGGCCTGGTAAATTTGAACCTCATGGCTCAGATCATATGTTGAAACCTGAGCATATTGATAAAATGATTAGGCTTTAGGTGTCTTCAATGGTCTGTATTTTTTGCCAAGGCAGGGAGTTACTTTTATTACCTATTGGGTTTGGAGAGTTTTAGATAAGTGAGGTTTGAACTGGTTGCATCTAGCAGTGAATAAACACAGTTGATGCACAGAAGTATGGCAAGAGCCATCATACAGCGACCAGCAAAGTTCCCAAAACCAGCCCTGCAGAATTGCATCACTGCTTGTTATTCACAGCACTTTTATAAGGTAGATAAATACTTATTAAAACACATTCACATAAATACAAGGGCTGGCTTGTGGAAGAAGATTGATTCCAACACCTTAAATGTTCTATTTCAGTTTCTGCACTGTTACATCTCTGTGAATTCAGATTAAATCCACAGCAGATATATGAGGAGGAATCTATCGCTCTGGTCTGATAATATTGTAACAACAAGTGTAATCTAAAAAGCACACCGTGGCAGGAACAAGTATGGGAGAATACATTTAGAGGAAGAAATATGATTTCTATGGATGAAGGAACACGTTTAAAACCGCAGACCAAATCAGATATACTCAGGAACAAAAATAATGCGAAGAGGATAAAGCTCCCATGGCATAGACCGTATAATGGATAACTATAGGTGGAATACTAAAAAAAAAAAAAAAAAAAATAAAAAGAAGGGTTTGCCTGAGCGTAAACTCCGCTTATAGAACAAAAAAGAAATATCTAGCAGGCAGAAACCAACAGAAAAAAACAGTGTTTGCACTGAAAGGAGGGAGGCATAATAAGCATTAATTCGGAATTGTATTTAGTCTTGCATCATAGCATTCTACATGAATAATTTTTTTTTTTTTTTTTTTTCTGGAAGAAACATGCATCTCCTTTATAGCAGTGCAGCCCCATCAGAACCTGTAGAGTTCTAATAGCATCACATTAGCTGAATTTAGCCCATTATTTGCAAATTGTCTGTCTGAGCTCAGTCCAGAATCTGAATCACACAGTGGAAGTATATTAAAATGTGCAGCTCTTCTACTACTACTCTGCTCTAGAGAATGCTTATCCAGGCATGGACATGCCATAGGTGCATTAAAACTATGAATAATCTCTCATCCTGTCTCAGTACAACAGTAACTGTAGTTACATGTACACTGCACGCTATCACTGTTGTTGCAGCTTTTCATCAATATCTTCTTTGAATCACAGAATGTTAGGAGTTGGAAGGGACCTCAAAAGACCATCTAGTCCTTTCAGTCAAGGTTGAACAACTGCATATACCTGGGCTGTAACTTACACCCTGGTTTTGCCAAGCGTCTAGATGCCAAAGCAGAACTTTGCTTTGTGTCATCTTTGTTCATCAGCCTTCATGAACTCTTCCCTCTTCGCCTGGATCCTGATGCTGAAGCATTGGTCCACTCCCGAAAGACTCTAAGGTCCAGACCTGCAAAAGCACAGAGGTCTCCAACTCCTATTTACGGAGTCATCACGCCACTCAAACTACACTCCAAGCCGGCTCTTGTCTACCTTGTCTACCTTTCCCTTTTCCCTTTCTTTTGTCTACCTCTCCCAGGCCTTTACATCACTTTTTGGTGAAGCAGTCCGTAAGCAGCTGGCATCAGGCATCTCCACATACTGCAGAGGTCTGTCGTCTCTCCAATATCAGATTCCACGCACATGGTTTCACACGCTCTTGAGGGCTGTGTTTCGGTTTCCAGGTGCACACTGATGTGTGTGTGCAGTGTGAAGTACACACTCGAATAGGATGAAGATACCTAAATAGCTTAGTGGCTTTAGCCCTATGGGTACTTGGGCAAGTCCCACAACTTTAGGTTTAGTTCACATTTTCTGTTTTTAACACTATAAAGCATCTAAAATAAACACCTTGAATCTTTCATTAGTGGCAATCAATGACAGCAACCAGTGAATCAGATCAACATTAAGTAGGCAACTGATGCTTCTAAATAGAATTAATGTATTTTTCCAATAAGTTAGAAAAATTCTGATTAATTTATTCGGATTAATTCCCATTAAAATTTGAACAATTTACTTGATGAGAACTTTGGTAAGGAGCTTAAGATGACATGTAGTTTAAGAGCCTGTATCCTAACAACATCTAGGCACCTTCGAAAAAAAAAAAAAAAAAAAAGACCCGTTGCTTATTTTTTATATAAATTGCACTTCATTTTAGGAATGTCTGTGAAAGGGTAGTGCTAAATGATGAAAGAGTGTGGCTGGGTGGTTCTCGAGGCAATTGGTTGTAAACTGTCTTAGATTACATCTGAACATGGAGTATTTCCTTCCCTAGGATCAAGGTAAAAAATCCAGATGCGTCTTGACTGCATGTTGTGCTAAAACGTAGGTGCATATTTTCCCCTCTATCTTCTGCTAGTCAGTTTGAAAAAAATCACTGTATGTGGTGCAGGGAGAGGGTGATAATGTACTCCATTTTTCATGTAACTGAGCTAAACAAGCCGGTGTCTTGCTCAGAAGATAGGTTCTCTCTTCCTCTGGACTTTTCTTAGCCCTTCTCTACATCTTTTCCAGTTTAAGTTTTTGAGAAAATGTTTCCAGAACACTACAGCGTATTTTAGGTGAAATTTTGACTGATACCTTGTGCAGTGGCACTGCTACTTCAATCACCTGCTGCGTGCTGGGATTACAATAACGTCTTTCGCATATGCATTTCAGTGGTAACTCATAGTACTCTTGCAACAACCTAAAATACCCAGGTTCGTATTCCACATTTCCTACCAACTGACCAGCTAATGTTGTCATTCTTAGTCATTAGGCACATGACTTTCCACTTCTGTGTTCCCCAGTTTCAAACTGTTTCATCCTCTTTGACTGACAGGAGACCTTAAATAAGTAGGAGTAACTGGAGCCTGTCCTGAACATATGACAGTCAAAGAAATTCAAGCCTTATGAAAGATAGGGGCTAATTTCCTACAGTTTTCAATATAATTTGTATTTGTCATTACTGGAAACACCCAAATGACATGACATTTTGTACTCGTTTGAAGAATATTCCCGCAAAGGAAGGTCAACCAATTCTGAAAATGCAAAGTATGTATAATAAATTATTGTACTCCAACAAAGCAATATTACCTACTGATATTTTTAAAATCAATTTTAATTAAATGAGCCTTCTAGAATTGATAGCCTCAGGTAAAGGTTTTGAAACAATACGTCCAAGGAGTGACTCTTCATATATTTCGAATGGCTTGTTAATGATCGGCAAATTACTTTTTTGAAATGGTAACTTTAACCATAAACTAGTACCTTTTTAAAGCGTAGGTAGGGAAGCTGTGTTTCTGGAAATATGAGTTAGTGTGACACGAAGACACTGGATGGTTCTCTCATGTACAGTGGCATAGAACCTGGATTTAAAGCCTGCATGTCTGCACATACAACTGCATGTATAAGCTGTGTATCTGGTAGGAGAGATAAATCCTTTATAGTTGCATGAGTTATTGTCAGAGACCCACTTTATGAATCCATTTGAAGTATTTCTACCACGTCATGTTATTCTAATAATAGCATGTACATCAATAATTCTAGCAAAGGCCTCTTCTAAGCATAAAATAAACCACATCACTGGGGAAGAGGGTCTGAATTCAGATAAAATAAATTTTTTCATTAGTGTAAACGCATTCGTTGCAGTTAGTTGTAAAAGATAACCAATCAACCATGTTTTTCAAATGCATCCATTTCCATCATTACGACCAGATTTCAAAGAGCTTTTTTCCCAGTGTAGCATCAGATGTTTTAATGTGCTCAGCTTCTGCTCTGAAGGTGACCTGCTGGATTTGGGACCATGGAGAAAAGCTGGCCATATAGGAACAAAGTCTTTGGGAGATGAACCTGGACAAACGTGACAGAGATTATGTAAAATTAGATTATATCCTGAAGTACAAATCACACACATTCTGTTTCTGAGATATGGCCTACTTTTTGTTGTTATTTTATATAATTAATGATTTGTAATTCTGTTTTTGCTAGTATCTCATAATTGCAATTCTAATTATAAAAGGATGAAAAAATATTATAGTAATCACAGAAAGTAGCTAATTGTGTAGGAAAAGTATGTTTGCATAAATAGGAAGAGAATAAAAATTCACTATAGCACACTAAGGCGGTCCACTGATCTGTATTGACATGCAATATGGTTTTAGTTGCTTCTTTCTTGTCTAGCAGAATTTGAACTATTTACAGGTTTTGTACCATGCAGGTAATTTGATATTTGTTATAAGCAGAGCTATTTTGTCTACACACTGTGAAAAACATCAGGTCATTTAATAGTGAAACAAATGTTCTTAAGATTTAAACTGCTAATAGAATTTATCTGTGGATTTATTAGATATTTTAAAGTCAAATGTTTCCTTCTTTAGTGGCACGATCCGTGCTCTGGTTATGAGAGGTGATAATCTCACCAACTTTGCACTTGGTGTGAGTAGTGCAACTTCTTGATTTGCTTGAGATGATGTTGCTAATGTAACAGTTGTCAGAGTTCAGCTTTTCTTGATCAAACCACTCTAGAAACCCGTTGTGCCCTCTTTCTGCAATACTTTGTATAACCCTAGAGAGTCCAGAGACTCTCCAGCATGCTGTCATATAGAGCAGCAACCTCGCCAGGGATGGCGCAGACAGCGACCTGTCAGAAATACGGATGTAAAGTTGACAGCTACTCCCTTACACAGCAGCAAGACCCTGCATGTCAGGTGCAATGAATCAGATAGCTAAAATATCTGTTTTATAGTTGGGAAGTTAGCGAATAAACACAAGAGATATATTATTCCAATGCAGGTAAGCATGGTGGTAGCCAGCTGGATGGTAGCAATTTGTCCCTGGGCACAGCAGCATGTCCAAGACCTGTACCATCAAAAACTGACCCAAAATCCAGGGCTACACACATAGAATCATGGAATCATAGAATCATTTTGGTTGGAAGAGACACTCAAGATTACTGAGTCCAGCCATTAACCTAACACTGTCACTAAACCATGTCCCTAAGAACCTCACCTACACATCTTCTAAACCCCTCCAGGGATGGTGACTCCACCACTTCCCTGGGCAGCCTGTTCAAATGCCTGACAACCCTTTCTCTGATCTAGTAAACAGACTAGAGTTGGACCAAGGGTTGGACTCGATGATCTCTGAGGTCTTTTCCAACCCAGTCGATTCTGTGATTCTGTGAATNTGAGGTGCAATGGGTGAGAACAGTGGAGAGGCTGCATGAGGAGCTATGGCACTGGAGGTTCCAATCTGAGGAGACATATAATTGAGTGGAGAATTGTGCCACAGGGGATTTATAGTTCAACTTCTGTCTCTTTGCTTAGACCAGAAATCTATGTAATTGCTGTGTTATAAAGGGTAAATGCACCACTTTAAGTGGGGTTTTAACCAATTTAAAAATCTTTCAACATGTAAAAACCACTGAAATAAAATGTGAATGGTGTTGCAGTTGGAAAATAAGGACAAGAATATTACCCCTATCAATCAACATAAATTGAAAAGAACACAGTTCTGACTTCAAACTCCAAACTAACTTAAATTTCACAGACTAAATACATCTCTGATCTTCAAACAATATTTTCACTTGGAATAATGTATTTCTTGTGTTTATTTGCTAACTTCTCAAATATAAAACAGATATTTTAGCTACCTGATTCGTTGCCATGTCATTTGCTTCAAACGCATTTTACCTCTATTTCACAAAAATCTAATTTTTTCATGTTCTTATTCATGCTATGCATATACGAGTATCGAAAGGTAATAATTAGATGCATCTGCTTACATTTGCCAGGAGCAGATGTTAGACAAATTAAAGGGAACATAACTATCACTCAACATCATTAAAGAAGTGACTCTATAATAATTTCTGAACTTTGACAGGCAGTTAAATATTCTGCATTGGCATATTTATGCTATTTGCAAAAATCTGATGTGCAAAATTATCTTCATACGCAGTTGAATCAAAAGGGAATTGTGTAAGTGTTCCAGGTCACAACTTCTACTTCCTTTCCCCCTGGAACAATAAGTTGTCAGCCTTGACAGCAATGCTTATTAATGCCACAGGACAAGGACATCAGCTCTTGAACATCACAGCAGAGTCCTAAATGACTTAATAGCACACTCCAAGAAGATAAGGACATGAGAATGGCGTTATGAAGCTAGACCAGAAATCCATCTTTCTCAGCTTCCCCTTTCCAACCGTGGGCAATGGTGAAGGCTCTAGAAGAGTGTAAAGTAGGATGAGACTAAATTGTGGTATTTCTTTGATATTCTCCTAGCATCAAACTATGAAACTGCTCAGAGGCTTCCTGGGACTGCTGCGTATTTTTGGTGTCAAGCAGTGGGTAAGAACTGCCCAGTTGAAACATGCACATCCATGCACGTAGGCATGGAAATAGAACATCCTTTCATTTGTTATGAGCCCAATGTCTGGTAATTTCTTTTGCTGCTCTCTGTTTCTTACAAGTTAGGAGCTGCAAAAGCTGTTGGCCTCCTCCACAACATTATTATAGATATCTCCAATATACCTCTTAGTTGCTTCTTTTAGGCAGAAAAGTCCTTGTGTATTTAGTCTGTCTTTATATAAGAGATGTTCTGTGCCTTTCATTACCCTGGCTGCAGTTCCCGGTACCTTCTTGTGCTCTGTCCTGTTGAGGACAGGGCCCAGAACTGCATGCACTATTCAATATGTAAGTAGACTAAAATGATGCAACACAATGATTTTTCCTTTTTCCTATTTCTTTTCCAAACAGTCTTAACATTGTTTGCGTATTTTGGCCTTACAGAATATTGAACTGATCTCTTCATAAAACTTCTGATGAATATCACAACCTGTTTTTTCCTGAGTGGTCATAGTTAGCTCAGAACTTATCCCTTGGTCCATATTGTTTTTTTCCCCAATATAAACTACTTTGCATCATCATTAAATGTTATCTGTGTTATCACTCAGGTAGCCAGAATGCTGCTGTGATGCTGCACCTCCTCACACATATTTTGTGCTATTGTACTATTCTGGGAAATATTGTAGCAAATATAAGCACCTTAATGTGCATCCCTTATTTATGCCATTTATGAGGATGATGGCCAGAATGGAGTCCTGCATAGATCCCCGTTCAGGTCTGAAAGTGACCTCCCGCTGTTGTGAAAACTGACTGCTGGGCTCTGCTGATTGTTTCTTGTCTTTTACCTGGTCATTAATCACTAGCAGGAACTACTTTCTTGTTCTACGAAGCTTTGTTCAAGACCATTTGATGATTTATAATAAGTGTTTATGTCTTCAGCAAATTATTGCTTATGTGTTTTTGGCTTGCTTTTCTGTGTTTATCTTATCTATTTTTTTCTCCTTTGGATGTGACTTCTTATTTTTGAAGTACATCTTTTTAGTGCCAATAGAATTATTCACCTGAAATTTTAAACATTCTGGGTTTTGTTTGCTTGTTTTTTACTCAACAGTTATTTTTGATATACAGAAGTTCATATTATGATGACTATAAACAATCTCTCCTCCAACTTGGAAATGAGCTGTGTCATTTTTATACAAATTATTTTTTTTAAATGAAATGCGATTTTAATGTCATTTTAAACTTTTCTCAGTTTTAAAAGATGATTTCCCCATTCCATCAGGGTTATGGGGCAGTTGTTCTGTCACAGTGTTTTGACCCATGACTTGCACATTGCTCAAAACCAAGTCAAGAGGGTCTTGCCTTGTTTCAGCTTTCACCAAAAGCTCCTCCATGAATCCATCATTTGTGGTGTCATTTAGTCTCTGCATCACACCCCAACCTGACATTTACTCACACGATGTGGGGGTGATTGAAATTTCTGATTACTAATTTGTTTTTTGCTGTCTCTTAAATCTCTCTTGGCACCTCACTGACACCATTGTCATCCTGCTTAAGCAGTGAGAACTTACTTCTAATAATGTAGGCCTGGCATCTTAATCCATAGAGATAATGTGTTAACGTTCAGTGAAGTTAACTATCTGATGCAAAGCTTTCTATAACATACACTGTATCCTTCTTTTTCTTGCCTTTGTAGTTTGTTTTATGTTACAGGTTTCCACGGACAGCTTTCCTTCCATCAAGTCTCTGATGCTTCTGTTAGGTCAATATTCTCACTGAAAACTAGGTCTCTTAGTCCCTTTGCCTTATTTTAAAACTTCTAGCATTTCAGTCGTAGCTTGTATGCATTTGATCTGGTTGCTTATTTTTCTTTGCCATCTTTTTAACTTGTGTCCTAAATGAGTTTTGCCAGCTTCTGCCTTATCTTTTTTTCAAGGGTATAAAGCTTTTATAATTTCACCCCTTTATGATTCATCCACCAATCCAGATTTTCTTCTGTACCTGTTGGCTTTGCAGTGATGGGTCATTCACAACGTCTCTGAGCAGTCTGTTCCAGTGCCTCACCACCCTTATGGTGACAAATTTCTTCCTTATATCTAATCTAAACCTACCTTCTTACAGTTTAAAGCCATTACCTCTTGTCCTATCACCACATGCCCTTGTAAAAAGTTACAGAATCACAGAATCGCAGAATGTCAGGGATTGGAAGGGACCTCGAAAGATCATCTAGTCCAATCCCCCTGCCGGAGCAGGAACNCTCTGACTTTCTTGTAGGCCCCTTTTAGGTTCTGGAAGGCTGCTACAAGGTCTTCCCAGAGCCTTCTCTTCTCCAGGCTGAACAACTTCAATTCTCTCAGCCTGTCCTCATAGGGGAAGTGCTCCAGCCCCCTGGTCATCTTTGTGGTCCTCCTCTGGACCTGGTTGAGCAGGTCTATGTTTTTCCTATGTTGGGAGTCTCAGAGCTAGATGCAGTAGTCCAGATGGAGTGTCACGAGAGCAGAGTAGAGGGGCAGAATCACCTCCCTTGACCAGTGGCCATGCTGCTTTTGGCGTAGCTGAGGATATGATTTGCTTTCTGGGCTGCAAGCACACATCGCTCGGTCATGTCCGGCTTTTCATCCACCAGTACCCCCAAGTCCTTCTTTGGAGTCCTGTTCTTAATCCACTCATCACCCAGCCTATTTCCATGTTTGGAATTGCCCCAACCCAGGTGCAGGACTTTGCCTTTGGCTTTGTTGAACTTGATGAGGTTTGCATAAAAGGCAAAGTAACCAACATATTATCCACCACAGGATCAGGTTTGCTCTAAGTATCCTAAGTAGATACAAACCCCTGGGAGTGCTCGCTGTCATCAGAGAACTCCACTTTAACAAATACTGTTACTAAAACTGGAAGTTTTGAAGAATTGAGAGTAAATACATATTTCATGTTGGTTGTGTAGACCACCCTCTTTGTGGCTTCAGGGGTTAGGCAGCATTGCAGTTTGAAACCCTCCTCATTTTTCTTTATGCAGTGACACATTTTTATTCCCTGATTCCAAAAGCTATTAGGAGATCTTTGGAGAGTGTTCAGATCACATGCAGGAGGGGAGATGCTGCCTCAGGAAGACCTTTCACTTTAAAACCACTCAACTTAGTTTTTTAAATGGCACTAGCAGGGGACATACACTTTTCCACTTCTTTTGCAAGGCTCTGTATAGCGAGAGGTTTGTATGGGGGTTGAATATCACTTATGATTGCAATATTTCCTCTTGGATGCATTGTTTGGCTTCTTTTATCCAGTTATTATTTTGTACTTTACCAAGGTTTGTGAGCATAGCTGTGGCACGTGATGAGTTTATCCTACCTACAGTAATGAGCTTTTAGCAAATGGATTGTTTTACTTCTGACTTAGCATGCATCCCAATTTTGTTACTGCAAGATGTAAAGTTGGATTTAGCATAACTCATAGAGTGAAAGGGCGAAGAGAGGGAAGCTGGCAGCATAAATAACGTGTCTGGAGGGAAGAGAATAGGCTGTGCAGGGCAGTTCAGTGATCGCCTTTCTAACTCTCTGCCATTGCGGAGAAATCTCTTCTAGTTTATTTCCATACTCAAAAAACAACGTATAATATCCTGGTCCCAATGAACTGTGTGTTTACATATGAAAAGCCACAGTTGCCCCCTGACGTGGTGTCCGTGTTGGCAGGGGCTGCCTATGGGACCTGGCAGCCAGGGCCTGTCCCAGACCCAGGCAGGAGCACTGGGGGGCACCAAGACAGCCCCAGCCCCTGGCAGCATTGAGCACCTCCCTGGGGCAGGGACAGGCCAAGGCGGGGACATAGGCCTGTGGGTGGGCCCAGCTTAGGGGGCCTATGGCTGGGCAGGGCAGGGCTCTGGGGAGCTGGAGACCGGCCCTACTGTGGTGTCCCTGGGGCAGGGGCTGACATGGGGTCCTGGACCCTGGGCAGGGTGGGGGAACCTCGGGGAAGGGCCATCGAGGTCTGGGGGTGTTCTTCAGGCCTGGGACACACAAATGGCATGTGCCACAATATTGAAACATACACAGATCGTGTTTCAAGTTATGCACTTTAAAAGCATTTGATCGCTGTGCTCTCTTTCTCAGGGAGCATTTTGTTCATAGTATCTGTCTTTAATAGGATTTCCTATAACAGTATCTGATGGTTCAGATAATCACTGGCAGCAAGTAGAAATTTGGGTGTCAACCTTGCTGCCCTGCTGCCAGCGAGACTGTCTGGCTCCCAGAATCAGCAAATGAATAGATTTGGAGGTGTGAAAATTTAAAAAGTTCTTCCCACAGTAGAGTAAATATTCCTTTTTTAAGCAGAAAGTGTGGATAGGAACAGATAACGTATTTCAGTTTTCATTCAAGGGCATGTTTCCTTTAGCTCTCTGTTTTGTGTTTTTTGTTAACACCGGACTGATTAAAAAAATATAATGCGAGTTCTGGAGAGCCTTTAGAGAGGTCTTTTTGTAATACTGTGGTGACAAAAACACTGTTGACTTTTCAGTCTGAAATATAGGTTTACTGAAAATTGGTTTGAATGATTTTCATGTTCAATCGTAACAAAAAAGAGGAGCATCAAGCTATATATTTATGGTCCCAGTATTTAAAACACGTGTATATGCCTAGCTATGGAGGCTCTTAACTACCTCCATCACTGCTCTCCTAGAACACCATGAAAATAATTATGCATGCAATAATCTAAGAAATAGAAAGACCTAAACAGATATGGCAAATAATATTGACTTACAGGGCTTTCTTTGGGTTTGTTTTTCTTTCCAGGTTTTTATTGATAATTCAAGTAATACCAATGAGAGACATAAGTTGATATGGAAAGATCAAAGCAGAAGTCCTTCATTGTCTAAAATGGGTAGTTGTTAGATCCCAAAATTTTAGCCTCTGTTCGTATCTCATAACTGGAAAAAAAAATCCCATACCTTTAAGATTTTAGGGCACTAGCTCGTTTCTCTAGTTCACTGATGGCACAGCCTGCTATTGTGTAGGAGGCACAATCCATTACTTGTCAGTTCCCATCCCTCTAAGGTCAGCTGCCTCAGTCGTGGGAACCAGCTGACAGCTGATAGAAGTAGTTTTTTTACTTCCCTGTAGGTTGTTAGCAGAATTTCAATTAATGCCATTAAATGTACCTGTATTCTTGAGGTTCTGTCAGCTCTAAAATAAATAAATTTGTGCTTCATGAAGCAAGTTCANTCTTACTTGATCTCTTTTAGAGTTTTCAAGTATAGCCTCTAAACATTTGACATTTCTATTCTTCTTTTTTAGGAGGGCTCCATCAGATGTTGAATTCTATGTTCTATCTGTTCATCAACAAATGGATTTTTGGTTGCAATTTGCCATGCAATCTTTGGGCAGATCTTCAGGGCTGTAGTGAAGATCATACTTCTTTTAGAAAGCTTTTTGCCACCAGATCAGAGAGTATGATACCCTTGATGTGTAAAGGTGTATGTTAGTTTTACTTTGATCAGTCCTTTAGGAATAGAAACTCCTATGTTCTGTCTATGGTGTTGTCATACCTGTGATGCTCTGAATCAGAGAAAGAATATTTAAGTATTCTACCTACACCCCTGTCATGGATGAAATAGCTAAGACTGACTTCTTCTTGTTCTGATTTACGTCGCTGAGCTGAAATATTTGCAGGAACTTTCTTCTGTCTCTCTCTGTATTTTCTTACCAAAGCTCAGCTTGCTTTCTTGTCAGCTGGTGTCCTCTGATGTTCAGATGAGAGAACAGCCCAAGAGCTGGAAGGCATCCCTGCCAGTTTGTTGTGGGCACAGGAACACGTGCAAAGAAAAGCCAATACCCAGCTTTTGAAGAGTGAGCTCCTGTGGCCATGGCAGAAAGGTGCAGTGGGGCAGTGCCAATCAGGGGTGCCCAGCTGCTCCCTTCATTCCTGTTGAGAAACTTCTGTTGTGGTGACCACCACCTGTCCCCGAAAAGCCGGGGAGAAGCTGCTTTGGCCAGTTGCTATGTCAACCGTGCTCCCTTTGCCTGCAGAAAGCTGAGCGCTGGTTGGTATGGCAACCCTCCTCCAAGCACCCGGAGATGCTCAGTGGGGGACAGGTTCTTTGGAGAAGGCACTGTGGTTGCGGTGGAGATGGACACTCTTGTGCCAAAGGGTATGAGAGGGCAGGAAAGACCCGTGCAGTCATACTTTTTCTGGAAAACTTTATTTTGTAGTGTCAAAGGGTTTCTTGGAGGCTAAGTATTTCCTTAGATCTATCTGTAACACCAACCTCGTGTGTTTCAGTAGAAGAGGAAAAAAATCATGGTAATTTGGTACAAAGGATGCCGAGATAACATGTACATATGGATGTTCACAGTGAAATCAGTGTAATGGAGCTGCTTTAACATGGCATTTTCTTAGCAAAAGAGTATTTTAACCACATGCTTGGGAAAATATGTGCCATGTTTTCAACCAGTCATTATTATAGGGCTTTTGAGTGGTTCCAGAGAGAAACCTGGATGAGGATCTTCTAGGTGAGTTGAATCTTGAGTATAATGGCAGGTAGACCAAGAAACATTAGGGGAAGGTGCTTTGGTGGGGGAGGGTGGATGTGTGTTTGTGTGTGTTTGTCTGTGTGCATGCAGAAATCTCCTTCACTCAGGCTGCTCACTGACTACTTCAAACACTAGAGAGGTTCTAATCAGGCAGTTCTCTTGTAAGAAACTTTGCAGAAGAATAAACTTTGGTGATTTTCTCCATTCTCTGGCAGTTGAATAAGTAATATATAGTTTATACATTGGGCAGATCAAAATGTCAGCAGGTAAAATGTAATGTAAATTTTTCTTTAATAAATCTTCTACTTAATAAAACTTTTTTTTATATGTGAAAGTTGCTGAAATATTTAGAAGTTTTGAATGCTGAGAAAAAATGTTTAAGTGATCACCTCACACAACTGACTAGTATTGCTGGTGAATTCTGACTTCCTAAGATTAGCCTTTCTGAAAATGTTTTTTATTGTATTCATATTTAACTGTGTGAATTGATGTGTGCATGAATCTCTTTATCAGATCTCTTCTGTGTATAGTAGGGGGACCAACTGACAGATATGTTGTCAAAGCATAAGATTCATGAGTTTGGCTTTGCAATTCACTTTGGGCTTGTTGGGAAGAATGTAACTCAATCATCAGTGCTTCAGGAATAATTCCTTATGCTACAGCAGCTGTATCTAATTTTTGAAATAATGTCGAAGGTGAGGGAAGAGACCTTGAAAGCTATGTGGAGACTAGGGCATGGATTTCAACTCATCTGTTTGTCCACTGAATGAGTATTTACTTCATTAACTCATAAAAACCAAATAATCTGAAAGCTGATGCTAATAATCCCATTTGTCTATTAGGTCAAGAAAACCAGAATGTGAATTTAAATCCAAATGCAAATCTAAGACAAGAATCTGCATTTCAATTAGATACAAAACTGTCCTCCCAAGCAGTGGAATAGTTCTTTTTTGCATATTTTTTTCTATATTTCCAGTAATTTTCAATACATTTATTTATTTTGTATGAATAATTTACTTTTATTAACTGCTATATTAACAGTATTTTGTCATAATTATGATTATAGTGTTCTATCTAACAGTCATTTTAAACAAACACGTTTTTGCAACTAATGGAAAACTTTCACATCCTTGAAACATAACACATTAAGACTGTAAACAGTGGTAGTCAATTTTAGAGCGTTATCGCTGCTATAAGGCTGTTATTTTGAAGAACAAATTATACTTTAAAATTTTCTTTTTATTGAGTGCAGGAGAGAAAAGCTAAAGATAACCAACCCTGTAATAGAAAACAAATTATTGTTTGCTTTTAAGATTGCAGTGTATTAGTATTTATTTTTCATTAGTCCTATAGTCACTGCATGAGGTACTGACTATACTATAATATCCTATATGATAATACCTTCTACCTGTCTGAAGTGGTTTTGTAGTTAAATTGTAGTTGTGCTTCCTACATGGTGTGTTAAGTCTGTGAAGAGACAAATGTCATGTAGAAAACACTTAAAAATGTCTTTGTATGTGGTTATCACCTTACAATATCTGTGAGTCTCTGTAATTCTTGCTTGAGATGTTTTGAAATCATAGATAATAGACACAAATAATACTGGTATGTTATGCTCTATTTTATTGTGATATAGGCCTCTTCACCATTGTATATAAATTCCTTCCCAAGTATTATCTATTGTTTGAGTTTTTCTATTTTTTTTTTTTCTTTCCCCAGGAAAAATTATGTGGAAAAAAACATGAGCATACCTTTCTGTGTGCCTTTCCTTCTGTTAGTGGCATCATTGCAGTGCTAGAAAGTCAAGGATGCACATCACTGTTCTTTATCCTTGTAGGATGTTCCATGGTCTTTGAATACACAAAAGAAAGCTCATGTTACCTCTGCAGTCCAGCTTTTCCCATTTTGAGGACATTTCTCCTGTAGTTCAACAGCACCATGTTTGGCATTCTGTCAGAGCTTTGAGTGATTCTGTTACCATTCTCAACCTGAAGTATCTACTACTGTGAGGAGCGGGAGGGGTGAAAGTGGGACCTTGGATGTGGCATGGTATTGTACAGGAAAGAAATATGATTTATGGAGGCCTTTGCTGCTGAGGAGAGTGTGCACTGCTCTGTGCGGTAGCTAGAATTTCCTAAAGCCGGCAGCTCTGTGTCATCTTTGACATATAATAGCGCCCTAATGCCGTAGCTGTAGTGGGATTAATCTCTTCTAGCTTTAGACATCTACCCTCTTGACCTCTATATCAGAGCTAGTCATCATAAGCTCCCCTGGAGGAAGGTAGCCCTTAATAAACTTTGTAGGCTCCTTACCTAGGGGTAAAAGTCCATTTTCTCATTTTACCTGACAAATACCTACTACATTTTTTCCATTCCACACTCAAACCCCTTTTGCATTTTCTTCTAGAGTATCCAAAAAAGGAAAACTTCCTTTATGGGTAGAAAACCTGGCAAATGAGCTATTAAGAATGAGAGCTGACATCCTCATGGGTTTTAATAAGCTTATTTTTTGCTGGTGGTGACTTTGGTAGAGCTGCCCTAAGGAACTGGCCTTTCCTGCTCGTTTTATCACTCCCTGTACAACCAGGCAGTTTCAGTGCAGTTCAAATATGAGTTTGCTGCTGCTTTTTCCTTTGAGGTGATGAGAAAAAGTGTGATGGTGAACAAGCATGGTTCATATTTGTTCTTTCTGTCCCATCATCTTCAGAGCAGGTGAGGCAGGCAGAGCACAGGTGTACAGTGATCCTTCAAGGTGTGTGACAGCACACATGGTTTCTTGGGCACCTCGTTTCTGCCACATCCGTTATTCAAAGTGCAGAGAGTGGGGTTAGGCAGATGTGTCAGTGCATCAGTATAACACATTACCATTGCGGAAGATGCTGTGTGGGCATTTTCCTTAGTAGATACCAAGTGAAGAACTGGGAATGAGCTGATATTTTGCATGCAATAATGTACTTTTTAAATATATATATATATATTTCAGGGTATCATTGCTTTCAATACATGCAAATATAGTCATGTACATTAGCAGATGTATAGATAGGGGTTTTTATGTAAAACTAAGATGAAAGAAGAAGTGAAGGTTAATTGAGAAAGCAATAAGGAAATTTGTACCTTAGAGGATGTATTTTGGAAGTTTGTCTTTTGGTCAAGACACTGAAAGTTGTCGGTGTTTGCTGGATGTTGCTGTTTCTGTGTCTAATTTGTAAACTTTTTTCCTCTGTTGTTCCCTGCCATAGTAAATTTTATTATTTAAAAAGAAAATGACAGACTATTACTGCTTGTATTGTTACGTATGTTTTATTTAGCTAGTTAATTACTTCAGTCGTTAGCATTAGCTGTTAACATGTGTTTCATCTCATGCCAAAGGGAAAAGGAGACTAGCCTAAAGCTCTTCTGCGTTCAAATGTGCTGCTTCTCTTATATTTTGATGCTACCTCCTTCTTTCCATGCTGTGTAGTGCCACCTCATTTCTTTATTTCTGTTTAACACTGTTCTGTGCACGTACTGTACATTTACACATAGCGAGCTTTTCGTGTACTGCTCATGTGTCCACAGCTTTTATAATCCCCTAATTCTTGACATTGACCGCTATAGAAGCCAAGCACATAGCAAATTTGGAACGTTAATAGTAACAAGCTTTAATTAGGGTGAAACAGAGCTAGTAGATGGTATTTGTTCTAATGCATCAGTGTCACCAAATTGGTTGCAGAGAACATGAGGAGAGATGTAGTCTCCCTGACACGCACAGAGGAGTGAGGCAGGTGCACCCAGTGTAGCATTTACCTCCTTCAGCAATGAGCAGGGACCATTAGTCCCGCTGAAGAAAGCTTCTGACCAAAAGATCGGAGAATGTCCTACTGAGCAGTCGTGTCGGATTTGAGTTTTGAGGAATGAGCTTCCTTCCAGGCAGTTCCACACAAGCTCTTTTCTCCATCACCGGGCCCTTTTCTTGTCAAAGGTCTCCTATTAGTTTCCTAAAATTGGAACGGCTTGTCCTTGATATCTATAATGATTTATTTTTTTAAGCAATTAAAGTTGATTTCTTAAAGCTGTAGCAGCTTCCTTGTTAAAGAGAGTGAATCCCTGAATAAAATATGCAAAGGCTTTGAGTGTGAGCGGTGTGCTCAAGTTTCATTTGATTTCAAGGAAAGGCTGTAGGGCTTGAGGGAAGCCAGGCAGGATCGGTCCCTGAAATTGGATTGTCTCCACATGAAACCCATTACAGGAATGGACGGTTCCCAGCAGCCGTACTGAGAAAGCCTGAGCATCCTTTTCCCAGACAAGCAGCAAGTCTCATGAGTTTTGCGTCACCAGCTTGTAGCACCAGATGCAAATGCAGGTATCCTGTGGCTCGCACACCTGCTGCTAAATATTTAAATGTGTTTGGAGATCACATAAATTTCTCAGTGTTTTGTGAAGAGTTTCATGAAGAGTTTTGTCATTTAGAGCACTTCTGTAATTTGAAAATCAGAGTTTTATTGGCTTGTACTTAATGGTCTTGTTTTTTTCGTTGTTAAATATGGCAATATTGTCATACCTAAACCAAATGGTTTCTTTCATTGTAAACATTAATTTCCATATATAAGAAATTATTATTTTCAGATGCTCACCTTTTTATTTTAAGGCATAAAAATAGGCTTTCTAGAAACAAAAATGCCCTTCCACACTTTGAAAGTTGTGAGAGAAAGAAAAGACAAAGGTTTTTCTTTTCTAAGAGAGAATTATCTATTTCATCTGATTTTTTTTCAGTTTTGCTGAAAAGTTGTTAACTTTAAAGTGTTCCCAGATTACCCAAAACTATTTTCAATCATACCATGAACTAATGAATGAGGCCTCTTGTCTAAGACTTTCAAAGCGTTTCAATATAGCATTATTACAAGATGATCGAGCCAGGTTAGCAAATTCTGAAATTAAATAAAGAATTTTAAAATGGATGTTTTAAACTTCTATATCCATGTTTAGACTTTTATGTTAGTGATCACAGTTCATAGCAGACACCATGAAGTGGGACTTCACCACAATTTACTGTTCTTCTAAGTACTGATGTAACTTGTTGATGAGAAAATCTTTATGTCAGTGCAAGACGCAGTCTTACAGAAAGGCACATGTGTAAACAACATCTTTAGAGCTTAATTTTCAGACCAAAACTTGAATACTGCTTCACAATATTTGGAATGTTTTTCCATTCGTCTATCATTTTTAAAAACAGGGAAGATTGCAGTATTTACCTGTTATCTGGTTTATCATTCCACAAACATAATTTCTGGTAGCTGTCAGGTGAACTACATGAGACGAAAGGAGAAGCAGGACAAAAGAATACCAATACTACCTGAATTTCGTAAGATTCAAAATGCTCCCTTAGACTAGACTGATACTTGAGTTATTAGAATGATTTGATAAGTGATAGGAATATTTAATGGTTTTATGAAGCTTTTTTATTTAAAAAAAACCCAAACCACATAACAGTGCAGTAAGCTAGTGACAGGGAAAAAAAAATTCTTCTAGTTACACCAAATATGATTGACTGTTATGCTTCTCTTTTTTCCTCACCAGGATTACACTTTGACGATGTATTTTCAACAGTACTGGAGAGATAAGAGGCTGGCTTACGCTGGCATACCTCTCAACCTCACGCTTGATAACCGAGTGGCAGATCAACTCTGGGTGCCTGATACTTACTTCCTAAATGACAAGAAATCATTTGTGCATGGCGTTACCGTGAAGAATAGAATGATTCGCCTTCACCCAGATGGAACGGTGCTTTACGGCCTCAGGTCTGTGCTTCCATGATGAAGATTTCATCGCCGTCATTATGTGTTGTTGATATTTGCTTCCTGGTGCAAGGTTATTACAAACATTGCGTTTGTAATATTATGTAACCTTCCCTGTAACTGCGAAAGATGCCCATAGAAACCAAATGACACACTCGATGTTTCTTAATTTTGCCAGAAGCGCCTTCAGTCAGGTTTTATCTCTTTCTGTAGAGTCACCATATCTGGAAAGCCCACTGGCTATAGGAAGCAGGAAGGCACTCATTAATTGTAAACCTGAAAATTTTGTCTAAAATACAGGCGGTAAGATTGAATAGGGATGCTTACATTGTCTCATGATGTGTCTGTAGTCTATAAAGAAAAGTCACAGCAGCCCTCGTTGAACAGAGTCAGCCACAGTTAAGACCATGACTATGGGTACCTCCAGTCATTTCTTCAATCAGGGATCAGCACTGCAATGTGTTACATTTCAAACTAGAGGTATAAAGTGATCTTACATTATCCTACTTTCTACCTATTTTAGGCTTGACCTGTGTTTTCTTTGTTTTCTGTCATAGCTTTTATGATTAGGAATGCTGAAAAATCCTTCCCTTAATAAAAATCTTTACACTAGCAAAAATCTTAAAGGAACACTCAGTAGTACCAAAAGGTTGCTTTCTTTGGACAGGTTACTCCATTTGCTCCAGTGGTTTGAACTGTACCAGCAAAACAAGTCTTTGCCAGTGGTGGCTCTGTTTACATCATTGGAAGTTTCTTGTATTTTTAACTGTAGATAATACTCAAGATTGCTGCACATAGGTAGTACAGGATAAAGAGTGCCTTCTATAAAAATGAATGAGATGTGAGAAGTGGTGCAGAAGGATTCTATGTGTATTATTATTACCTGCTTTTTGGTTTTTATTGACAGTTTAAATTTTTAGCTGACTTGGGTCTTGGCCCCTCACCTCTCTAACTCCTATTACATATAATGTATGTGCTTTAATTGGATGAATCTTTCTGGACCAAATATAAATAGTCTCAGCCTATTATGAACATTTAAAGAAGTTTAGGATGTTCAGGAAACATTGTTTCTATAATTAACTATTTTTAGCAAAAGGAGGCTTTCATCTTGCATGCTTTTGACCTAGTATGGAACACTGCAGGTTTAAGATTCTTTCCACAAATAATTGAATATAAAAAAAAGTTGCAAGATATTTTTGTTTCCTTTGCTCTGTCTCAAGAACCATCCCCACAAGCAGATGTAATAAAAAAGTGATGGAGATTAGGACTCTTGTGATCACAGTAATGTATAGAAGTCTTTCTTTCACATACTGAAAACATTTGGAGTCATTCAGTATTATCTGTCATAAAGTAGAGTATTTGAGTAAGTTCTCCTCCTTGTCTGCAAAATGTAAATGTCCACAAACAGATTGCATTTTGCTTGATAGTATTTGCTTGGCAGGGATTTCACCAGTGGCTCATGTGTGGCAACCTTCTTTCCATTCCCCATTCCTCGGAAAGCACTTGATATCCATGATGTGAAGCAGCTGAATTACTTAATGAAAGTTAACTGTCTGAAATTCAGTCTTGGTAAAATACAAGGCATTGTGATCAGAAGGAAGAAAATATCTGAGCCTTAGCTCCTTTGATTTAAGGACTTGAACTTTGTGTTGCTCTACTAGTAACTTAACTTCTTGTGTTGTGGCTTCAGAACATTCTGGTGGCATTGGCCTCAAGCCACGGTCTGGAGATGATGATTCATCTTGTGGGCTGAGACGAGAACCAGGAGTTTTATGTGCCACAAAACACAGGGTCACTGAGAATAATAGGGGAAATTTTGGAGGGTTGCAACCGATTATAGAATATCCATGGAGCAAA
The DNA here is from genome assembly GCA_013399365.1 of Pampusana beccarii. Taxonomy (NCBI): domain Eukaryota; kingdom Metazoa; phylum Chordata; class Aves; order Columbiformes; family Columbidae; genus Pampusana; species Pampusana beccarii. Next base: position 114,236 of record VWYH01001820.1, read on the forward strand.
GCAGTTCCTCAAAAAATATATAACGAAAGTGATCCTGAGGCCATGCTGGCTGTGTTCGCTTCTGGACAATGTAGAATTTATCATAGTTTTGAAAGACTTGACCTTCAGTTATCCAAGGTTTCTCTCTACTTCAGAGAAAGCAGTTTGCTACTGCAGCAGAAGTCTGTGAAGATGGGGGAGTGGCATAGTATCTTTTTGAAGTTCAACCAATTTCTAGGGATTTTTTTCTTTGACCATGATACTGACATTGTTCCATCTCATTCAGAACAATATACAAGACACATGATGATACAACAAGTTTTTTTTCATAATATACCAAAAAAGAAATAATGACTTTATAGGCTGGGGATCAAAAATAGATTATTTCCGACTGCTTGTGTGTTTGCAGTATATAGACCTCTTATTCTCAGGCAGTACAATGCTAAATGTTATAAATAAATAGAATAGAGGAATATATTTCTCTTATCTGAAAGAACTCGCGTAGTTATCACCCGTATATAAAACATGATGGATGTTTGCAAGTTGAAAAGGTTAGCTGTGATACATCAGACAAGGCAACCACACTTCTTTTTTGGATGAGTGTATCTCTGTATCAAGATGAAAAGAGGATCAAATTAGCTATCAAGACTGTGACCTAGTCTCATAGGAAGTATTTATATTGCTTAGACTGATTTATATTGTAAGCTTTGGGGGGACAGAAAATACCCTTCTGTTGGTTGTTTAGGCAGCACCTCCCAGCACGTCACAGGTGAGGTTCCTATGCAATGTATCAAAATAATCAAAGGCAATCAGCCCAGTAATAAAGAAGCAGAGAAGGGTAAGAGAAGTTCTATCAAGATGACATATAGCTGGATTAGGGAATTCTAAGCAATTAAAAATATTTCCTTTGTGTATTGCTTTCACCCAAAATGTATGTGTAGCTGTGTACTGCTTTATCTTTGTCTGGCTCATAATTGTTTCTCTGTCGCTGCTGAGATGATGAGTTCTTGAAACCTTGTTGTCCTGCTGTGTCACACAGCATCCCATCCCATAAAAAAATAAACCTGCTTTTCTTGGGAGCGTGCACAAGCCTGAGCAATTAACATTTGTTTTTCGTGAGCATTTGAGCAAGTTAAATTTGCTTGCTTGAATATTCATTCAGGAGGGACCTCTGAGCACTCAACTTACTTTGAGTAAATGGGATAAGTCTGTTTCTGTGTGTATCTAGCTGTATCTTCTTTGCTAGTAGATATTTATGAAATTAAAAACATACATTTTGCTGTAGTGTAAGAAGTTACTTGAGCAAGAGTGTACAGTTTCTCGTAGAGGAACTTGTGACACAGAACCACTACCATATGTGAACAGGCTGAAATAAAAATATATTCCTTAAAAAGTCATAAGGCAATTAGTAAGTTGAATGCAAGTTGACCAGATGCATGGTTTTTAATAATTCTGTCAAATTAATAATTTGTAGAGTTTTCTGTATGGCTGGCATTTAAAGCTGGTTATACAACATAATAGTTACAATCCTGGCACCACACTCCCTCTTGTATCAACTTGGATGATGTAGATTCTGCTGCAGGATCTTAAATGAGCCCTGGGTTAGCATAGGTGAATGTACTGAAGCGTGAATAGAAAACTCACAGCAGCAACGCCCCAGTGTGCCTGCTTGTTTTACTTAGAGCACAGTTACAAATTGACTCAGGAGCAATTGCACAGTCAGTAGGGCTTTGTAACACTGATCACTGCTAAGACCTTGTCATTTAAAATGTTCATCAGTGATCACAGATTTAAGACTAAGTCTTCTCCTCTAAGACCCTAGGCTAGTCCTAGTTTTATATGCTTAGCTAGAGCTGCTAGTAGCTGTCATATTGAGGAGACATTCATCTCCATAATTAATAACCTTGTGTCTAGCACCTTGCTTAGGGGTCCAGAAGGGCTCTTGCAAATGTTGACTGCAGAGAAGATGTCCTCCTAAACTGCAGAGCAGCTGAGTAATTGCTGTTTGTAACCTATTCCTGCCCACTGGGACATGTATTAACAGAGGAACCAGAGTATCTCCCAGCAGGCGGCTGGAGGAAAGTTGACCTGAGTATCCTCCTGTGATATAATACTTGGTACCTGAAAGCCTGTGGGACTAAAATAAGGGTCTTCAGAGGACACCCAGAGTGAACAGCAGTGGTAGAGACATGATCATGCCATAGATATGGCTGGGAAGGACAAAGGTCAGCTGTGTGCCTTTCTCACTGGCTACTGGTAGGAACACAGGTGAGAAGATACACCGAGTAACAGATCCTGGAGCTTATTCCTCTTCTAGCTTATCCATTGCCTTTGTGCTCGTATAACTGTGTTTCCCTCTGCAAAGAAATGACAATATTTTCTTGCAAAAGCACCTTCTCAGTCAGAGAAGGGTGACCTCTGTTGTCCTATGAGATAGTTGTATTGGTCTTAACCTTTCCTTTGCATATTACGTGGTTATCCATCTGAAATAACATATATACTAAAGGATAAGCATTCTTTCTTTTCTTTTCTGGGAGATTGGGTGGGGCATTCATAATAAAAACAGAAGGGTTTTTTAGTGTGAAAGAGTTGAAGAAAGGCACCTAACAACTTTTCTCCTCTTGGAATGTTGCCCCTGAATTTTAGAGTAGTTTACCATATTAGAAGACTGTCATTTCTGAAGGTTAAGGGATTGAAGAGAAGGCTTCAAAACAGAAAACACATGGACAAAACCTTAACATTGAGGGTTTCAGATTTTAGAGGTACTTTTAAGGCATTTCCCCTCTTGTATTACTAGCATAAATTATCACCAGACTGTTACTTGTTTAGGAACTAACTGTGTACAAGATCCATCACTTGTTTATATCAGAGAAGGATCAGTAAAGAATGGATCCAGTCACTCCCAGAAGATAATTCAAATGTGAAATTTACGTGGAGCCATTATAAAGAAAATTATGCATGATAATGTACAGACTCTTGATGAAGGCTGTGATTCAGCAAAAGACTAAAATGCACTGAAGATTAATCATGAGATATGGTTATATCTGTCTAAAAGTTAGCACAAATATATAAATCTACTGATTTAAAAATAAAGTGCTAATGTTGTGTGAAGCTGCTAATACAATTGTTTTGGTTGTGCATGTGTATTGTTGACACTCCTGATATACAAGAGCTTAATGAAAAATGCAGATTCATCAATAGTGAAATGTTTTGCAAATTAGTCCTTAGTGTGCTAAATTGCCTGCACTGGGAATCAGGAAGCAAAAATACATTGTTATTTGTGGAGAAAATTTAAAATTCAATATCGCACTTAATTACAAAATCCTCTTTACTTTTGAAAACCAGAGAAATATATTCAACTTTGAAATTAAGTGTTTTGCTGAACTTCAGACATTTTTTCAACATTTCAGGTTTCTTCTAGAGCTGACACAAAACCAGAGGATCTGTTATTCACACAGCTCTAATCATTTTGACATTTGTAGCAGACTTTTTTCACTTCATATTTTCTGATATAAAGTAATATATTTTAATCTCAGCAAATCTTTGTGTAATGTTTGCATATGCAGATAGGTCCATTGAAGCCCAAAGGGACGGGTTGCATAAGGGTAAGTCACAATGGATTGTTCCATTGCAGTCAGTGCAACCACTGTTGTATTAAGTTGCTGCTCCATGTAAAACCATGGACCAGATTCTCATTTATTGTAAGCTATTCTTTAGAGAGTCCTCACTTCACAAAATGAACAACAACAACAACAACAACAACAAAACCTGGAATAGTGGCTGTACAGTAATTCTCTGTGATGTTTGTATTACAGAATCACAACCACTGCAGCTTGTATGATGGACTTGAGAAGATACCCATTAGATGAACAGAACTGCACTCTGGAAATAGAAAGCTGTATGTACATAAGAAAATGCATGTAAAACCTTGTTCAGATGCAGGGTGGTTTTCCTTTTATAAAACTGTAATGTTTGGTGTCTATAAACACTATGTGTCTATAAACATAAACATTACACTGGTGTCTGTAAACACTATGTGAATCATGTAATTATAACCTTTTGTTTGTTTGGTTGGTTATTTGACTTTTTTAAAAAATACAAGGGGCCATCCATTTCAAACATCCTAGAAAAATGGGTTTAGGACAAAATGAAGCCATTGACTTGTCAGAGACAGTGACTGGATGCTTATCTTAAACACATGAGAATAAATGTTCATATTTGAATCAGATTCCTTTTCAAGAGAGCAAACACTATGATTTCATTTTCTTTCAGTATGCTTTTTTATGCATGGATGGTCTTGTTACAGAAACCACCTGGCCTTTCAGATCAGCCCCATTTATGATTTGCAGTTGTGTTCTGCACAGAACCAGATTCTCTCTTCCACCCAGTCATGTCCTAGGATTGCAAACTGAAATGTATCTGTCCTTCAAGAGTTCCTACTCCAGTCCTGTTACTGGCTGGAGATTGTGGGCCGTATACAGAAAATACTAATACGTATTTTCTATTCAACTGTAGTCCTCCACTACAGATGCTAATGGAAATGGTGCGACTCACATTCTTCAGTCTAAGTGGAAAAGATGTGCCCCAGTTATTTTTGCCTGTATTCATTGAATAATCCATCTTTTTCTGGTGTTTATCAGCAGAAATATACACTTGGTTTCATTGCTAAATGTGTATGATGTCTTAAATCATGCTAATCTGCAATTCTGCAGATTACTGGGTAGCATTTTCTGTCTTTTAGGGGCCATTAATCATCATATGAATTTTATGAGAGTAATATCAAAAAAAAGAAAAGAAGAAAAAAAATGGAAAGAAAACAGTATTTTGCCTCAAATTCCTGCACAGACTGTAATGGCACAGCTTTTAGGGAGACTTTCCCACAGGCATGCAGAACAGAACACCACTCCAGCTGTTCTGATTCTTTTCGTTGTCTCAAATGACAAACCGTGTGCACTGTGTTTGAAGGTACATTCGAGTCTGCTGTTATTTTTGACTGACTCTTCTGCTTTGCCTGCAGATGGCTACACCACCGACGACATAGAGTTCTACTGGAGAGGTGGAGATAACGCAGTCACTGGCGTGGAGAGGATTGAGCTTCCTCAGTTCTCCATCGTGGAATATAGACTGGTGTCAAAGAATGTTGTCTTTGCCACAGGCAAGTATTGTAGTTTTCTTGTTGTGTTTAATTTCTTTGTGTACAACAGTTATTGTTTTATTAATCATAATTATATATAGTCTTAGCACTGTGTTGTGTGTTTGGCTAAAGAAATTACTTACTTGATAAAGCCTGGAGGCAGGAGTCCATGAAATAGCATATCTTGTTTATTTTTCTTGTGTGTGTATGTGTATGTGATACATAACCAGGTGCCTAAATACTTGTGATCTAAATAAATATGAAGCCGTTCACCTCTGAATCATCAGTTTAAATGTAGCCTAAAGGGTTAGTGATCATACATAAGTATGTTTTGGCATACTAGGCCAAAAAGCCAGTGTTTTTATCAAACTTCCCCACAACTTTTCAGTGCATATTTGTTTTGTTGTTGTATAGTGAATGTAATGCCTTTTATATCTTGGTTTGCACTGATGGGTATATAATACTGTATACATAGCCAATGCTTTGTTATTGTTGTTAAGACACTTAAATCCCTGGGTTTCCTTCTTGTTTCCTTGAAGATATAATACAAGTTACTGGTAACTCACAGCATTGGAAGTCTCCAGGTGACGAAGTGCAGCACTGATTTACATGTTCCATGTTAGAGACCAGCATAGGAAAATGTTATATGTGACAAGATGAGAGCAACACATAAAGCCATCAGCAAGTGTGGAGCCACTATTTGGGGGCTCCAGCTTTTCATGCTCTTCAGACCATAGGAGTGTGCTGTTCCATCTGTCCCAGCACACTAGAACAAATGAAGCATGGCTCTATTATGTTTGTAAGCATCACTTCACCCACTCTTTGGGCACAGCATCTGTTTCAAAGTACACAGAAACACGAATTGTATTTCAGAACAAAATGTAAATATTGCTGGGACTGAAATTAATACGAGGGAGTTTGCCAACTGCTGCTGTTCTTGTTTATCATCGTGAATGGAAGGGGTTTTTTCCGCAGAGAAACAGATACTCTAATCCTATATCCCTCCGTTCTGTGGCTTGTGTCACCTTTGGCAGCCAGAGCTTGCCTGTCCCTCCACAGGACTGGGTGTGCTTTTGTAGAATAGCTCTTTGAGTCAACAATGAGAGTACAGAGAACTCATTTGGGAAGTTTTCATGACAGTTGAAAGCCACCTTTTAGTTCCTGATAAAATATTTCGGTAAGGGCATGATTTAGTAATTTAGAGATGAGAGAGATTTATTAAATTCAGAAAAAAAAAGAGAAAACCAAGGAGCTGTGAGCCAAATATGAGGGAAAATAAAAACAAGGAGTAGACACTTATATGACTGACCACATTTTCAGAGTCATAACAGTTCTTTTCAAAAAAACTTGTAGAAGGAGTAAAAAAGTCTCATACTCCAGGGTTTAAGACAGCTTGACATTAGGGAGTGGGATGAAACAGTCGCAGAGAACAGATTACTCTATGTTTCCTGCACTGTTTTCTGAAGCATATAATTTTTGTCACTGATGAAGACACAATATTGAATTTACTGTTATTTGGCACAGAACATTATGAAAATGCTTTATTAATTATGTAATTTTGTGACAAGTGTTTCCATGCAGGGGAAATATCACATTTGCTTCTTAAAAACACGTATTTAATCGTAAATCTGAAGCATGCTAGTGAATCTGGTGGATAAAGTCAGCACACTCTTTTCAAATTTCTTCTCAAGACGCTACTTTTTTATGGTCCTAGTAATTAGGGCCGGTTTCTACATTTTTGTGGAAAATAAGTCAGGCATGCTTTTCTTTTGGCTTTGAGGTTATTGAAGTCTCAAGGGAAGATATTAGTTCTTTGAGCACAGTATCTCAGTGAACATTTCAGATATTTCAGTACTAGCGTGCTTTGATTGTATAAAACTAAAAGAAGACTTGAGAGCCATGCCATAAACAGCTTTTGGAGTAGTTAGTTATCCTATCCTCCATGAGGAACTGTGCTGTATAATCTTGTCTAACTTCTGCAAATGAAAAATATCTGTTCCCATAGTTACTACCGAGAAGCAACAGTAAGCATGAGAAAAAATCCAGAGATAATGACATAAAGCTGTGCAGGGCTGCAACAACACTGGAGGAACTGCATGCATGTTGAAGCATAGCATTGGAGTTAAAAATGATCTTGCCAAGTTAGCAGATGGGTCTGAAAAAGGTATAGAAGTCAGTATGGACAACTGCAAAACACAGCATTCGCACAACTAATTATTCCTATCTAAATTCAGGAGACGGAATACCAGGTTAGGCTAGAATTCTGTCTGTAAAAATCTAGGGGTTACTATTGATCTCAGACTGAACATGAGCCAATAACATCTTTTTTGCAAAAAAACAAACAAACAGTATACCACATCCTACAAGGAGTCTGACTTGCATTACTAAGGCCTGAGGTGTGTATTTGTGGTCATGGGCAGCACTCTTCAGGACAGTTGTGGAGCAATAGAAGAGGGTCCAGGGAAAATTAGCAAGTAAGAAGTCCAGAAAGTGCAATACATGAGATTGCCGGAGAGCCAGATATGATCATGTAGTTTAAAAAAAGAGAAAACTTAGTGGGAATTAAAGTCTTGAAATATCTAGAAGGCATCTGCAAAGACATGGGGAATAGCCTGTTCTTTTTATCCTTGATGGAAAGAAACAGAAGGATCATTTAAATTGCTGTGAAGAAGAAAAATTTGGTTTAACTATCCTCCTAATATCATCTGAAGGCCATAAGACCTCTAAAATGGCACTAGATGCCTATGTGTCAGCAACTGAATTAAGCGTATAGCCAAATGACATCAAATCAGTGCTGTCAATGCAGCCCAAAGAGCTATCCTGCTCTTGAACTCCTCTTTTCTGTCAAGTCAATGGCTCTCAGGAAACAATTCAGTTACCTAAACTTTAGGTGCCTCTTTAGTTGGTGTAGAGCATCCTGCTTGGCAGTCAGGCTGCTGTTCCGGAGTCTTAGTCTTGTGTCCTATGTGCCAGTCTAGTGCTTCAGTATTAATTACTTGACTAGCATTAAGTTCTACTCTTCAGTAGCCTAATGCGTCTCAAATGGCATTAGACACCTCTGTATAGGCAATTAAATCACACCCTTAGAATTGGTTGACTTTAAGTCTAGATCTCCGTGGTTTACACTGAGAGCTTATGCACCAACCACGTGCAAACACCTGAAATGTGTGTTGGATCTGCCTCCTAAATATCTGTTATCCAGAAATGCTAAGAAACTGAACAGGGATGTAGATGTGTAAAACACCGCCTAAAAGCTTCAAAGATGCATAGCAGTCAGAGCCAGATTAGCAACTTGTTGGTCAGAGGAGAGTAGTCTTAAAAGATTTGAAAATTAATTATTTGCTGTATCCTGAAAGATCAATCTGTAAAGTACATTTCCAATTAGCCGCAGACCCTTCCCAGAAGAACACATTAAAATAAGAATTCTGTAACTGACCAACTCTGTTATCTTGCTTCATATTTGGATAAAACAGCAAGAGTCTAATTTAGCCTTGGAGCTAGATATTTCAGCGTGCTAGATTTTAATGCAGTTGAAACAGAAACGAGTAATTACTTTTTACCAAGTGCCCGAATATATGAAGAAGGAACATTTTGAGCTCGGTTATTGATTAAGTATCTGTTTTCATGCCTGCATTCTCAGTACTGTTATTGGATTTAAATACTTCAGGCCAAATTCTGTTACTCCTATACTATTTAAATTAGCCCAAAGACATCAACATGTTATATGAGATGGGAGGAAGAATAACAAATCTGGTCCTTGAACAGCAACACTGTTCTTTAGGCAAAAAACAAATTTTGATGGAATGTTAACTAGAGTTTCCTCGTAATTAATCTCTAAATGTACTGAGCCTTAATTGACAAATCGTTATCCAAGCATAATCAGGCAAGTAACAGTGTAATTGTTAAGCTCAACAAGAAATCAATTTTTATTAAATACATTACACAATATGGTTCCTTCTTAGATAAATAAAGATCTGGACTTAAAACCTTTGTTCCATGCAGGTTAGAACCCATCCTTTCCACTGAGTTTTAGCCATCTGGACAAATAGGGGGAAATAAGTAAGGGAAATAAGGAGCATTCCTTCTCTTAACTCTTTCACATACACACCCCCCCTGCCCAAATTCCTGTGGTCTCTTTGCTGGAGGTGAGATACTGTAGCAGAGATGGCAGACTGGAGGCAAGGCAAATAGATCATCTGTGAAGGCATAAAAGCAATACAGGTGAAAGTAATATCAACTTTTGTTGTCTCAGGGAGAGCTACCTAAAGGAGAACTCTGACCGCATAGTATGAAAAAATAAGGGCACCAGTTCATGTTTCAGTTTCAACCTGAACTATACAAAGACCAAATTATTCTGAAATTTCCTGAGATCCAAACCTCCCAATAAAATTTGGAAAATCACCACAAAACAGGATGACATCCTATCTACTTCTATAAAACTGAGCAATGTGTCAATTCCAGTTAGTAGCTGTGATGCCAGCAAGACTTTTAGTTATATTTCCCAGGAACCACAGACCCTCAAAACCTACTCTGAGACTTGCAGGGCTGGGATTCATCTTGCTCTGATTTAAGGTGCGTATAATCTCAGTGTCTACATATGAGCTAGGTGACTTAGTTGATGAGAATCGAGTCAATACACTCGGTGGAGTCCGGGGTCATATTCAGTCCACCAACAGAAGTCTGTTTTAGGAGGAGATGGATAATTCTCTAGGTTTCATTTACAAGATTGACTAGATGAACCAACTGTCCTTTAAATGTAATCGGAGCTTAGACACCCAGCTGGTGTATGCAGTTCAAGTGAGCCACTTAATCAGCTGCTATTTGAGGTGGCATAGGGCAGCCTTCTTAGTCTCCAGCTGCTGGTCAAAAAGATGTAGGAGCTATGTCACGCCCATATGTAGGGGCTATGTCATATCCACCAGCTACATGCTGGTGTCTAAATGTTACAGTTCATCTCAAAAGAAAGAGTGCACCTTCAGATTTGCAATTGCATCTCTGTATTACAGTCCAGCTCCAGTTCTAGAGCAGGAGGACGGCCAGCACTGACAGCCCTGGCCCTAGGTATGGTTCTTAGGCTTCTGTCTTCTAGATTCAGCACAAAGGACCTGGTGCTTAAAGCAAATTTGTGTTGATGTCTCTGGCCTTGAGACAGTCTGTCTGGAGAGTCCATCTTTAAGGCCAGGTCTCACTAATTTCAGTATTCATTTTGTCTCATTAGATGGAGATGGTGATAGGCAATGGATGATGGTCACAGGCAAAGCATTCAAAATCAGTGTCTAAAGTTTGCTCTGTCATACTGTTTCTCAGTTCAGGATTTCATGACTGAACATTACTGACATAGGTGACACGTTACTTCTTTCCACTGTTGACACACTCCTTTTCCATCCACACCATTTTCTCTGCTTTATCGATAGTGAAGTGCTCTCTTCTGTCTCTGAGGTTCCCCAGTGCGTTCAGGGTCCTTGGCACTGGAGCAGCCTAAGAAGCAGCTTTGATTCAGTGATTCAGTTCCACAGAACCTTCTTGAATTAATTCTGCAGACTATTTATCAAAGAATCAGTATTTTGTGGGAGATCTTCCAGTCACCTCCTCTGTCAGTGATATTCCACAGGCACCCAGACCTGGACAGGACTTTTGGAAAGGAACAGATTCATAGAGAATCCTTTACGTGGGTGGTATATTATATGAAATAATTTTCCTTAACAGAGCTTTATAAAGATTTCTGTCTGATGCACTACTCTTACTGCAGAAAGGTGATCAGGCCCACTACATTTTTAATGTACTTCATGATGGCAGAGTATGTTCCTGTTTTATTTACATAGTCTGCAGACACAAGGCCATGGAAACAGTTTCATAAGAAGCTCAATGAAAAATTTAAGCCTTACTAGCCAAAAAAGCATGCATGGTTTCCAAGAGAGAATTTGTCTTTTGAAATTAAACATTGGTCATTGGAAAATGAAAATTATAAGCAAACTAAAGTCTAAATGATTCTTTGCTGAAATTATATTGATTGCTTTAGACTGCAGAAAGCCTTGGTCTGATTTTCATGATTAAGTAAGTTCTTCTGACTCTACTAGTATTCTTCTGTTGGTGAAACTAGGAGGCTTTTCATCCTGGAAGAAAAATATTACTGATTGAAGTAATCACAGCAACACAATACATCTACCAGATATTTCTTTCCAGTGGTCGTTCCTCTGACATTGTTTGATAAAACAGTTAAGGATCCGTGCACGAAGTTTGATGCTCCCTGGATGCTTCTACTGCCTGGAAACAGTGTAGCATTTTTTCATATGCAAACATATGAATATCATTTAGAGGGAAGTTTGTAATTTTTTAACTGTTTCTAGATGTAACCTTTTGTATCTTGCACGTATTTGCATTGGAGTGGGTGGGATGTAATCTAATATATAGTTGCGCCCTCAGAATGTTCAGAAATGTTTTTGAGGATGTTGACTATAACTAGAGCTTTTAGATGAGCTATTAGAAGTATTATATCTAAGAGTAGTAATGCAAATACTGAAATCATGGAGTTAGTCTTGTGTGAATTACTACCTTTGTCTTGTACAGCTGTACTCAGATTTAGTCCTCTGCATTTTGTGAAAGAAGTTACTATTTTTTTAACTGTCTGAGATTTCTAAATATATAAAATATTTTCAGCAAGAGTAACACAAATTTTGAAATATATCAGTTTGATGTTAAATAAGAAAATGTTTTGTTTGAAACATTGACATTGAGGTTATTATTTTTTTTCATTATTTATTTACTCCAATTGTAATAATTCATGATTACTCTATATACTGTATGTATATGTACACAGACATAGAAAAATTTCTCTTTTTTTGATTAAAATATTTTTGGAAGAAAAGTCTAATCAACGTTAAAGGCCTTTGGATCTGGTCTGAAGGCTTTTCCTCACTCAGTTTCATTACAATTTATTTTTGACACCACAGGTAGCACGTTTCTTGTAGTTCAGATGCAATTAAGTTCCATCTCATTAATAACTCCTCCATGTAAATACAAAAATATGCATATTGCTAATCCTCTCAATAGAAATACTATACATAAAACTGTTTATTTGGATAAGCATTTCGCGTGGAGACCTAATCATCTGTTTTTAAAAACTAACTGGTGCTCACCCATCTGTTCAATAATCTAGAATAACTTACTCTCTCTTTTCTTCCTAAATACAAATTGCTTGGATATCACTATATTCACTGCAAGGTTTCTTTTAATACTGACCGGTAATACAGTGAAGTTGTTTTCCCTACTGTTCTGCAGATGTCATACTACCCCATAAAATGTGCATGCTTTTGTTTCAACAGAAACTGAAAAGAAGTATCCGCGAGTATCTTTTCTTCAGTATAAATAACGGTGTTTTCCTCTCCCTTTCTTCAGGTGCCTATCCAAGACTCTCACTGAGCTTCAGGTTGAAGAGAAATATTGGATACTTTATTCTTCAAACCTACATGCCCTCCATACTGATTACCATTTTATCATGGGTGTCATTCTGGATCAATTATGATGCATCAGCAGCAAGAGTTGCCCTTGGTATGTGCTAAGAATGAGTGGGACATTAAAATGTCAGACTGAATGTTGCCTTTGGAGGTTGTTAAAGCCTGCAACGTGATGTCAGTGTTTTGATACTCCAAAATAATTTGCGTCAAAATCATGTTATTCAGTATTGCCTCAAAAGTGATGACTTTTCCCCTGTGTGCAAGAATGTAGCTACCACCAAATCTCTGACATTAGCTGCTCATATGGGTCCCAGCCTTGTTCTCATCACAGTTAATGTTGTCAGTAGCTTCAGTGAGGGGACGAGCTCCAGAATAATACTCCAAGGGCCTGAGCATGGGCTTTTAGTCCAGCTAAGTGTGGGAAGGCAAGCATGGCTCCAAGGCTCCACGTGAGGTACTGAGTGCTTTAACTGACAATGGCAGGAACAGACCTCAAGAACCATGTGCTAGTTAAGAGGACAGGGGCATCTCAGTAATGGACCATGACATCCCACCTCACCCTCAGAATGCACAGTATGTCAAGTGCATTTTTATGACAAAGTCTCGTTTACCTCATGGCAGAAAAACGTGGATTTAGCACAGGTTGGTGATCCCAGACATTTTCAGACCAAAGTATCCTTTATATAAGGGAAGATGGCTCCAAAATATCTCACAGGAGATATTTCATCAGTTATAAAGCATACTCAGGGATAGCTATAGACAAGGAAGATTAAATGGATCCATAAATCCTTATGAATATTGCTGCCTCTCATCCGAAATCCTGTCTTCAGCCCTGTGTTTCCCAATAGCTTCCTACCCAAAACTTGACACTAAACCTATGCTGTATAGCTTCCTGCTGTACTCTCTTCTCTTCTTAAAACAGGAACATATTCCATGGTTCTCTTATTTTTCTGATATCTAACACAGCAAACTAGGACTCCAACCCATGTCCATATGATTCCCCACCTCCCACATACCAAAGCAACTTGGGCAGCTGCACCTATACCTTTATGCAATATGATATTACATCCTAGTGTCTGAACTTAGATAACTGAAGGTATTGTAGATTAACTGTATTTACTGTATAATAGTTCTACAGATCTTGTGAATTAGCTGTTGCACATGGGCATGGCACAATCTGGCATTACCACTCAGCAGCTACCTAAGCAGTAGCTTCATGGGAAGTGGGACATAGAGTCCAAACAGCTCTGTTGTGTTCATAAATGAACTACTGGATACCAAAAATCCATCCTGGAGACATTATGGCTGAGTGAGGGGAATATTTCAAACACATCAGTCAGCACCTGGATCTTAACATGCTGGCCAGGATTGCAGAGAACAGATGCTTAGAGAGAAGTTACCAAACCCAGTGACATTCCATGCCCTTCTATAGCAGGCTCACATGTTTTTTTCCTTGTTTAACGAATAGGACTGCCTCATGTGGCCTATTTCTGTGTAAAAGTTCATCAAGTACCATACTGTGATAACACAAATATTAGAACAAAAGTCAGAGTACATTCAAAGCAAGCTCAGGACCCCAAATGCTCTATTTCGCGTTGATAGAAAGTCCTTTTGAGAGAATGAAAATCCATCTAGTAGGTTCTTCTGAGAAAACAATTAGTGCCTTGGTGATTATGCCTGTGATGTTTGTATAATAAACTTCAGTACCATGGGTCTAATGCTACATTCCTTTGTATAGCCCCTTTATGACTCTGAAGCTGATATGAAATGGTGTCAAAGTTTAAAGGCAATAATAGCACCCTTGGAAATATGTAACTGGCTCTGAAAAGGGAAGTAGAGAGGAGGGTAAGGCCTGCTGGCCTTGCTGTTTCTTAGAGAAGGGACTCCTGTGCAATTCTTAGGGACACAGAGCTTTTACGCAGCCCCTGCAGGAGGCCTGTGTTCTCCACAAGAGCCTGATTCTAGTTCATTCTCTTCCTTGGTTTGTTCCTGTCCCTGGTCCCTTGCTGCATATGTCATCTGTGCTCCAGCCTGCACTGAACACAGTAGTTGCCTCAACAGAGAAACCCAGGCATGGAGCAAAGGGCAGCTCATCCACACAGACTGTGTGCTATGGACACTGCAGATAGAGGCTGATGCAGGGCTGATTTCAAGAGAAATATTCAAAACTGTCAGTTCTGCTCAAAACTGAGTTTTTGCTAGTTCGCCCTAGAAGTTCCTAAAGTCCTTTGAGTGAGGAAGAAAAAAATCTCTAGAGTTCTCACTCTTTGTAAGGGCTGTAATCACAAGATTAACATATTTTTCTATGATCAGTGAGTGTCACCTGCTTCTCATCCAGCTGTACTTTAAAATAAATTATTAATCTTCAGAAGGGAATTTGCCTGCAGAGTGTCAGGATCTCCTAGGGGATCTGTTTCCTTTTGGTTGATGATAGCCACCTTTCTATTCAGTGTGCTTAATCTTCTGGATCACTGAGAGAGCCACCAAACCCTGCCTGTGTGGTGTTTCAGGACTTACCTCTGGAATCTAGATTGCAGCTGGGGAACAAACACCAAAAATGTAGGCATTATACATCCCACTGGACAGGCTTTTAAGTCTGTTGTTGACCTAGGCTGTGGTAAGCATTTATGGGATGCTAGTGAGATACCTTGGCTGTGTTGAAAGGAATTTATGGGATTTCTGATAGAAGAATCAGTTTGGTCTTAGGCAATTTTTGAATCCCTTATGGGAAGCACCAGCAGGTAATCCTACAAAGAAAGAAGCTAATTCAGGCTCATGAAATCCCTTGGGCTGCAGATGTGTGATAGTGTTTGCTGCAGTCCTCCTGCCTCCTCACCCCTATTCCTTGTGCTCACATGGAGTTTTTCTAGAGACTTCATCAAAGTGTGTCAGCTATACTCATTTTATTGCAGAGCTGAGTGAGTTAAAGTCAATACAATTTTTAAATAAGCTTGTGCTGCGTGTGTCTCTGCTGTATTTCAAACCGTGAAACATCTGACATCAACATACACTTGTTTCACTTGTTTAGAGGAAAAGCACTGAAAACCGCATGATGCTGACCTACTAAATATACAAAATATCTGTTACAGAATGTCATAGGCTGCTACTACAGTTCCCTGGAGTGACACTGTTTACACTGACAGCTTGATTTTGAGTTATATTGTCTTTATGCCTGTCTCTTCAGGTAAAAGAAGCTGTGCTTCATAATATGGCAGCAATATTATTTTTGTTCTGCCTGCATTTTAGTGGCTACTTACGAACTGATGGTATAATTATGGAATCAGAGCAAATAGTAATGGAGAGGACCTATTAGAATGGCTTGCCTCTTTTACCAAGGTAGACTTATTCCACAAATCAGTGTTTTCAGCCACCTGTGATTTGCAATTCCCATTAAATTTCTAGCAGAGATACAGACCCTGCAGTTTATTGTGAATTCAAGCAGACCAACAATAAAATTGCTTTTCTTACCAGCTTTTCAAAGCAGTGCTCTGTGATGTATTTTCAGGTGCTATGTCCATTCTTTGATAAATAAATGAGGGTTTGTCATACCTTATAGATTTTCTATGCAGTTTATCCAGTCGATCACTATAAAAATACTGCTTTCCCTCCTTCACTTTTTCTTTCCAGAAATGCACCTGTCTAGCTCTCACTGCTCACTTGAGCAGTGCTCTAGCTCTCACTTCTTTCTGTGTAAAAATCAGACTACTGCTCTAAACTAGTCATCTCCAATCCCTCTCCTATATTGTCCTTTCCTGAAACAGGTGACTAAAATAGATGGGATACACTGCTCTAGAAATGTGCCTGTCTCTCTCCATCTACTGCAGAGGTCCCTTAGAGGACTAACTTCAACCAACTGCTTAACTGTTAGAAATTTAAAACTGCACAGGAAGAATCTTCCACTATCCATTTGAACACTCTGCCTTAATAAAGAATCTTAGAATCGTTTTGGTTGGAGGAGACCTTTAAGATCATGAAGTCCAACTGTTAACCTAACACTGCCAAGTCTGCCACTAAACCATGTCCCTAAGGACCTCATCTATGTGCCCATGGTTTTGTCTATCCAGACCTCTAATTAGTTTTATAACTTTTAAAAAACTTCTCTCCGTTGTGTTTAGCAGCACCGTGCTGGAAGAGCACACCTCTCAATGCTTGGCAGACTGTTTGCCTTCCTGTTGCAGATCAGTTTGGTCTTCATGGAGGAGATCCTCAGTACATCTGCACTGGCTTCAGTGAAGTGACATTAACTCATGGCAGTGGTGCCAGGCCCCGTTAGCGGTTTCCCCTGACCATAAGAATGAAATACTGTTACAGAATAATAATGCATCAAGCTTTAATTTTGCTTTAATTTACAGTGATGTCACCTGAGAGACATCTTCCGCAAGTTTTTAAGCTTCTTCACATTGACAAGGCAAATTTGCCAAAAATGAAAACAAAAGTGAAGCATGATCTGCTTAGAGTTGTAAGATATGTGCTCTTTTTTTCTTTCTGTAGGAATTACGACTGTGCTGACTATGACAACAATCAACACTCATCTGCGAGAGACTTTGCCTAAAATTCCATATGTTAAAGCCATCGACATGTATCTTATGGGCTGCTTTGTATTTGTCTTCTTGGCCTTACTTGAATACGCCTTTGTCAACTACATTTTCTTCGGAAAAGGCCCTCAAAGACAGAAGAAACTTGCAGAAAAAACAGCAAAGGCAAACAACGATCGCTTGAAGTTTGAAGGCAACCGGGTAGGATTCTTTAATCTCTATATAATCTCTCTTTTATTACAAAAACTAACTGTATGAAACTAAAAGAAAAAAAAAGTGTAAAAACATCACCAACCACATCTCTCTTTTGCGGACAAACTTTGGCATTTTTATACTCAAGAACCCACACAGAAGAATATTTAGCCATACAAGAATTGAAGTTAGTATAATCTGTATGACAAGTAACTGTAAGAAGAAGAGGACAATAGGAGTGCAGCTAGCTTGAAAATAAGGGCCCAGATATACAAAAGAATTTATATGTCTAAATCAAATATAATTTAATTGTGATTCTCTTCAAGTACCTATGTAAGGGAATCCAAGATCAGAGCATGCTTTTTCTCACTTCTAGCAGATGCCTTTAGAATGGGAGAGAACAAATAAGGCATTAGTTCTGCCAAGCTAATTAATTGGCCAGCATAGCTGAACCACTGTGTGTGGCATCACCATGTGCTGCTTAAGACCAGCAGAAAATTGTGATTCCTAGAGGAACCTTCAGATTGATATCTGAAACACAGTATTGGCATGGCCTGTACTGATTGCACAGTAGACTGTTTCCTTGCTTGGAGTATTACTTCATCTCATGAATACTCTTTTTTCCCTTCGCAAGAGAAATTCGGTGTATTCAACATTATGTGATATTAGCAAGCCGTGTCAGTTTGAATAGAACATCTTTTTTTGGCTGAAATGCTCCCAGTGAGGCTTTTTCATTCAGTTTTGTTAAGTAAGACTGTTTTTTTTCTATCAGCTATAAATTAGAAGAGCTCACAGTGACAAAACCACTACCAGTTCATTAAATACCAGGATCTTAAAAGCAATTTCAAGCTGTATTTTTTGATCCTAATGATTTTGTCTGCTATGGTA
This sequence comes from Pampusana beccarii, assembly GCA_013399365.1. Taxonomy (NCBI): domain Eukaryota; kingdom Metazoa; phylum Chordata; class Aves; order Columbiformes; family Columbidae; genus Pampusana; species Pampusana beccarii. The sequence goes on from VWYH01001820.1 coordinate 132,418, forward strand.
AATGTAATGCAGAACTACACCTTATTATCGACATTCATATATGTGAAATAGTTTTTGAACCAATAAACTCATTTTTGTCCACTACATTATGAAACCAAATTCTCATCACAGTTGGCAGCACTGCTTAGGACTAAGCTAAAACCAAGAATGAATTCCCTTTCAGGGAAAAACAAATAGTTATAAAAAAGCAGATGGTAACTGAAGAGTTCCACAACTGAAAGTGATGCAGGTTTTAGCTGCAAGCAGGTAATGCAGATGTATGCACTAAGGTTCAGTTCTCCCAATGGAAACCTTCTGGTAAATCTCATCCATTTAAATGATTTACATAATTCAGTACAAGACTTGTTAATGAGCTCAATAGCACCCCGTGCCTGACTGTTCTTCTATCTTGAGATCAATTGGTCTGTATTGTCAAAAGAAGCCTAAATACTTTAACTAACGAAAAGGAGTTGTTTTTGTACTCAGATCATGCCATTTTTATATCCTAGACCTGATCATACCGTATATCAACCTTTTTTTTAAAATCACTTTTGATTTACAAGTTATTATTTTCTTTTTGGACCATCCTAAACAAATATCATGGACTGCTCTGACTTTTATGCTGGTTTAATATCAAGCATGCATGAATGACATTAGGACACAAATTCAGCACACCAGAGCTGAAAGAAGAGGGTGTTACTTTGTCCCTTGGAGTCCCATCTGTGAAAGGGAACTCTATATGCTTTGTAGAAATGCATATGCTCATACTGACTGTGAATATTTGCTGTTTAAATGGCACAGGATAAATAATGAGTTGTGGTACCATTCTGTGTAGAAAACATTTTGTCTCCAGGCCTCAGCTGGTGAAGTCAAAAAAGCTTTGTTGCAGTCACTGGATTCAGTGCCTGTGGAGAAGCAGTGCCAGCATACAACAGGAAAAGACAGGGACATTAGGTAGAGCTGATCAGAAATCGTTCTGTGGAACGAAACATAGACAGAAAATGCAGATTCGGTGGATGTGGGACGTCAAATCTGAAGTTCTCCTTTGAGAAACACTGGCAAATGGAAAGCAGAGGGAGTTTCTTGGAGTAGGTAAGAGGTCCCGTTACTTCCAGGATGAGCATCTGAGGAAAAATCCATCTAGCAAATATACTTTGGACAAAGTTTACCAGGACTTCCAGACACCACAGCTCTGAAGCACGAAAATGGTTTCCATGGTTTTAGGTCATACCCACTGTGTATCATGCTGTACAGACATCCATGGATGTAGCAGGACAGGTGGTAATGCCACAGTTTTTAGCATATTTGCCACGGAAAACAGTACCTGAAGGCTCTGCAACCTTGGCTCTGACCTCTTCAGAGGCAGTAAAGAGGCATTCAATTGTAACTTCTCCTTTGGTGGTTCTAGAAGATCATTGAATTTGGTGCAAATAATGGCTGCTTGGCATTTGCTTGCTTCTTGCTTTGGAGCTGGGACTCAGGGCTGAATGTTCTGGGAGAGGCTTACAAACTGGAGGGCATACTGCACAGTAAGGGAGGCTCAGAGCCATAGATGGACACTCTTTTGTGTGAGTTCAGTGAAATTATTGTTTTTCTCACTTTTGCAAGTCTTCAAGCTTCCATGGAGTGTATTTCCATTCAGAAAGAGAAGGTTTCTAATCCTGATAAATATTTCAAATCTCACATGATTTGAGGCTGAGTAGCATTTTTAAAGAAAGAGAGAGTGCCTATAAACAGGCAGCCACCTTTGCAGCTATAGCTGCTATTTGATGGTTGTCAAAATGTACACTGGACTGGAAAGAAGGTTGAAAAGGGTTCAAATATACAGCTGGGAAAAGGCTTTATTGTTAGTTTGTCTCTAAGACTCATATTTTGGGTTGCTTTGTGCTGCCGTTTTGTTTTAGTAGTTGAATTTGCTTGTATATGAACCATGTGCATGAGCTCCCTGTCATTGATTTAGAGTAGTAGCCCAGGGGCACTAGGAAAAAAAAAAAAAAAGAAAAAAAATATAAATTAGTCCATTTATTGTCCATCTCAGATGCTGTAACTTGTGGATGTAGTGACAGAACAACTCTGGGCTGTGTCAGGTCCAGCCTGAGTCGGTGCTCAGCCAGGAGGGGCTGTGGCGCTGTGGGAGTTGCTTGTTTGTGTTGGGAGGCAGGGCTGGCAGAGCAGAGGCAGCACAACATGTTGCCTGGCGTTCAGGCGCTGAGTTCTAGCGTTGCTCTTATGGTACCCAAGACTGGGAGTGCTGCTGAGGCGGTGTCTGTCCTCAGGCAAAGGGAACAAGAGGAAGATGAAAGAAAATGCCATGTTATTTCCACTCAGGAGCATTTTAGCCAATGGAAACAAATAGAATCATCGTGGACACTGGTGGTGTAGTTCATTTTTTACACGTCAAAGAACTGAAGTCTGGTGTACAAGCTAGCAGGCTTGGTTATAAACATTTATCTTATAGGAGCAAGAGGGTTTTTCATGCTTTCGTAGTCTTATTTGATTGTAGAGCACGAGAGATTTAATAACAAAAATGTTCTAGGCCGCAAGATCCACAGATATGTGTATGTTTGTGTTTTATTTGATAATTACTTTGCAAAGCAGCCGCTGTCCATGCTCAGTAACTCTGCTTCCTAATGCATTTGCATTTGCATTGTCCCATGTCGGAGGTTATGGGTTTGAAAAGCCAGAACTGGCACAGCCATCTCCATATCAGTGCTGCTGCTGTGGACGTGTCTCTCCACAACGCCAAGCTGTTAAGCACTTCTCTCTGAGCTGTTCCTGACACGCTGCCATCAAAACTTGCTGTGTTGGGGGGGCTTCACCAGCTGCTGCCGCCGAGCTGCCTGTTGGCTTCACTGCTCCCATTACGGCTTTTTGTCCAGCTCTGCCCATGTGCTAAAGCCATCGAGCCCAATAGCTCCAGGCGTTAGGGAAAGAAGAGCCCTTGTAGCACACAAACGGCACAGCCACTGTCCTCACATTGCACAAATGATGAGGAAAAGCAGTGGGGAGAGGAAAACTCTGCCCTGTATTCTCCCGGGTAGCACTGCTGAAGGTGGCACGATGACTGAGACGCATCTGACAGATCTGAATCTCTGGGAATGGTTTCAGAAGATTCAGAGCTGGCGATGAGATGAAACCTGAGCGAGCCTTTACGAATGACTGATTTGTGGATCAGCAGCTGACTACAAAGAAAATTTCGCGGATGGCCTTCTCTTTATTTGACTGCTTTTGCATCATATTTTATTTCAGAAAATGCACTATAAACAGTATTCCTGGCTGAACTTTTCCAGCCTCTTCTCAGTAAACCACAGTTACTGGAGATGGATATAAGCTGCTCCTTTTTTTTTTTTTTTTCAGGTAAACCAATTTTCTTACACATACCAGTTTTGGATTGAAAACTCTCTCTTGAAAACCTTGATACACTGTTTCATATATAAGGACAAGCTGTAGTATAAAGGAAGAATTGAATCTTGATTTTTCATAAAATATTTATTGTGCCTGTGATATTAAAGTCCTCTGTTTGTGGAAAAACTGTCAGAAAAGAATAGGTAGCCTGTAAAAATGTTTTCCTTTGAAAACTGATCACCATTGCTATGGATCAATTCTATTTCTCCTGTTTGCATTGGCAGATTCAGGATTCATTTGTTGCTCTCCATGCACTTTCAGTTTTGCAACATAAATTCTTTTAAATAAGGCTCAGATACAGCCTAATTTACAACTAAATCAGCAGGAGAGAGCTCTAAGGCAATCCTGTTCTCACTTGTTGTTCACTCTTGTGATAGAGGCTACTGGCATAATCAGCTGGTGAGCATGTGTTTTAGACATTGCTCCTTCTGGGCCAATCCACAGAGGTTATGATTTGTTACAGTCCCCTGCTAAAAATATTGCTTCTTAGTTCAAGCTGTGGCAATTTACGTTTTCAGTTTGGTGGGTCCGAAAGTTCAGCCCCCGGGTATTAATCAGGAGGGTAACTATCACACAAACTTATTCAAGCTTCAAACCCCTGTGGCTGTCAGACATGTGGGAAGAGCTTCCTTTGAACAAAAACAAAGCATAACCCTTTATAAAAAGGCCCTTCTCATCAGGCAGTTCCTTCATGTTTTGGTTTGTTTGTTTGTTTTTTTTAGCTCTGGAGATTCCTGGCTCAAACCCCCGCTGTCAGCCACGGCTGAGAACAGAGGCTCAGGCCACTTACATCTACTTAGCACTTTTAAAGAATTGTTAATTGTAGCAACCCTTTTCACAAGTGGGATTTTATTCTGAGAATGAATATCTTGGCTGCTGTGGCAGAATTATCACTCAGTTTAAACTGGGAAATATGAGAACAGCAAAGCTGCCAGTATTCTCCTGTGCGTGTTCATCTTTCCTGGATATTTTTTTCAGTGCTGTTTTGAACAGTGGGATATTTCTGAAACATGAGTGTGATGAGTAGGTGCTGCCAAATTTTGAAAAATATCTGTCATGGGTGACAAGCACAGTTTGTGTGGGAAGAACTCTAGTCCTGTAGTGCTTATGATGGGGACATTCATTGTGCACTGGGAGCCTCATGCTTGTACTAATTTTGCCCTACAGACACTTTGCACAAGTGTGGATGGTGCAAATCCAGAGGCAGTAAGGATTGCACATGCAATGCGTTGTACAGCCCAGAGATTGTAAGAATCCACATACAATGTACAATACAGGGGAAGGGAGGACCATGCATTAATTTCCTTTTCTTTGTCTGTTCAAATATAGCAAGTTAATTGTCAAGCTCTGCTCTTACTTGGTAGACAGGGATACTAAGATGCAACTTCCTAGTGGTTTTTATTCTTCATACTTTCTGGTTTTTTTCAAGATCTTTCCATCTGCCCAGTTCCATTGGCTACCCTAGGCTCATCTACTAGGCTGATATAACATCATTGTCTCATTTTTTTGTGCTCATGAATTAACATAAGCATATCACAATGATAGTGAGAGAAATACCAACTTTTAGACTCCAGGAGAACACTCAAGACTGTCATTTTTGTTATGCTTGCCATTTAAAATTAATTTTAAGATATCCAAGCTATAATGTGATCAATGGATTTTGCTTTAAACACAGATAACACTTAGGGCCTGATCATGTACTGTTCTACATGTTGCAAAGCCATTTATACATTAAGAAGATGAAAACTGCTACCAGGTAGTTTATTACTTGCAAAACCATAGACGCATGCACCAGGGCAGGTCAGGTGACAATCAGATAGCTGGAGTCTAGGTTGCAATTTCCACCAAAAATAATTTCCATTTTCTAATAACTTTAAAGAGAGGTCTATTTTGTGGGATAATGTACTTGAATAGTAATTTTGTTGTAAAATAACACAAGACTGACTACAGAGACAGCTTTTCATGCTGTTAGTTAAGCCTGCTATTTGCATTTATATTGCTTCATATGATGGAAAGTGTTTACATGGTATTTAAAAATTTGGGATTGATGAACTCCTAAACAAATCTATGGGATTTTAGCAAAATGGTGCCTCTTTTTGTGTATTGAGCGCAAACCTTATGAGGAAAAAGAGATTTCATTGTGAAGTACTCTTTAAAATTTATGGAATATTAAACAGAGAACTAAATGAACCTGAAAAAATTCAGACACTACCTAATAGTAAATCAAGCCTTATGGTAGTTTCCCAGCTGTAGTAAAATGTTTTCAAACTTGCATTAAAGCTGAAGTTTTTCAAGAATCTTGATTGGATAAAGGTATTAAATAGCAGCTCTTGTTTTTCATGTCTTTACAATACCTAACATCTAAATTAGCCAGTATCTTGTTTGGAATTAAGTAAATTCAGGACTTTCCAGGTGTAAAAGGGCATTGAAGTTTCATAGCTACAACATACAATTGAAGTTGAGCCCATTGGTGACGTAGTGTTCCTCCAAGAGCAAGGACCAGAGGTTCTTTGTGAGCCTTACCTTAATTATCCCCTTCCTAGCTTCAGTTAGGTAAGTTATGATCATTTTTGTGTGATGACAACAGGCCAGTACAGTCTTTAGGTTTTTTATTTGTACTGCACTATGTGTAGTTCAGAAATGGTGAACCTTCAAAAGTGAATGTTTTTCTGTGTATAAAACATCTCACAGCATTTCGTGCTTCTCAGCCTCCAAACAGAGTTATGTGAGATTCAACCACTTCACCCTGATGCAGGAGCTATAGTTGTTCAGAGGTGGGAGGGATGGGGTTTGATTAAAATTGATTGTGAAATAAGAGCATCAGTTTTGCATATTTGGATCCATGCTGATTCAGCAGGGAATTAATTAATGCTTTGGTACTCAGCTTTGATGAGCTCACTGGGAAACACTCCATGGAAACAACCAGCCCTGGCTTCTGTTGGGGACGAGATGGGAGCACGAGCAGTGGAGACCGCAGCGGGGAAATGGGAATGAGTGGCTTCAGGTGGAGCCATGGTCAGGTAGAAAAGAGACTGCGACAAGCATGGAGACACAGGGTTGGCAGAGAAGGCAAAAAAGAGAAGTCTTTAGGTTAAAGCAGAATGGTAAGGAGTGAGGGGAAATCAGCTGAATCCGCAATGTCGTCTCTCTGATTTATAGCAAGGTTCAAGAGCGAAGCCTGGTGTTAACATTGTGGAAAGAATTTCCAGTGCACAGACAGTGACATTTTTGAGCCAGGTGATAAAATTATATTCTGAAAGTCACAAGGAACAAAACTGAAGTTTTATCAAAGACATTGGTCTTGTTCGTCGTGTGTGGCCATGACTGTCTGTAATTGGTTCAGCTGCTTTGCTTAATCTGTATCTGCACCAGGGGTAACATTTTCCCTGGAGCCTCCAAGCAACACTTATGTTCACTCAAAGAAGATTTTGCCTTACCTGTATATTCAGGCAAACATGAGTCAACTTGCAGATGGTACCCTGATATTTTGGGTTTGCTTCTTTATTCATTGAGAGAGCTTGTGTACCTTTGTCAGTCATTTAAATCATTGCTTAAATCATTCAGAAGTCATGCTTATATGCACATACATACTTTTTAACGTTGCATGCATTAAGTATTCATACTTAACAACATCACCTTAAGATTGCCACAAAGCATTAGCATATATTGCTTTAGTGTTGTCGAGGGCTTAGGTGGTTTGTCCAAAACCTCTGAAGGAATCAATACGATTTGCAGGAGTAGATCTCGAGAGTATCTCTGGACCAGAAGCCTGATTTCAGTTTCCACAGACCTTTTCATCTCTCCATCTGCTCCTTCCTTGTATTTGACATGCAAGTCTGTTCCTTTGTTAACAAAGAGATACCATTTCGAAAGTATGTTTCTAAATATGTTTCATTTGACATTTTGAGAAAATATATGCTGTCATGCAGCTTCATAGGACATAATGGTATCTTCAGACAAAGAATTTACACAGATGTTGCAACTTTCCTGACCACCTTTCTAGTTTGATTTATAGATGCAGTGACAAGCAGTGAAAAGTGGCAGCATCATTGGCAGAAGCCACGATAGAGTGGCATGTAAGGCTGGCAGATAAGGTGAAGAAGGCTACGCAGTGCAATGAAATAACTGGAATAAAAACAATTCCTTGGGCAGGAGAAGCCTGAATACTTAGGTGTACCCTCTAGAATAGAAGCTTTCAGCCGACACCTCACTTACAGAAGTCCAGGCTTCGTGTAGAAGGACAAAATACCCATGAATGGGCTAAAGTCTGTATACATATATAGGTGACAGAGAGACTCAGGAAAGATCAGGAAGCCCTCAGGGAAAGAACAACTGATACTGTGGTGATGGAAGGAAGGAAAGGGAGTGGAGACCTGCAAGGAGACGACAGTGTTGTCAGGGTGGAGCCTGGCAAAAAAATGATCTCTGCTGAGGCTTTTGGTAAGCTGAAGGACATTTCTCAAAGCCTAGTTGAAGATGGGAAAGGAGATGACATGTGACACTGTGGAGGCCTGGGTGGAAGACTTAGTTTAAGCTTCATAAAGAAAATGCAGATTGTGGAGATATTTTACATAATGCTGCTATAAATCCTGGTCATAATTCACACACGTTGGGGGGGGGTGTGCAAAAAAAAGAGACAAAACTGAATCAGTTCTTTTCAGAGGCCACCATAGGTAGTGATGGTATCCATGGCTGTATTTTACAGCTGTGTGTGTTCCCTGCTTACAGATACTGCTCTGCAGCATGAACTTGTTTCTACAAAACTCAAGCTCATACTTTTGTACTCAATGGGTTTCTGCCATGGGGAAAATAATTTTTTCTTAATCACCACTGAGGATTCTCCACCCCATTATTTTGGTTCACATTGTTTATTTTTATTTATAAGCACTCATCAGCGTAATGTGCTCTTGCCTACAACAGCAGGATGTGTTGGCTACCTTAGGATTTTTTTTTCTACTTGTCTATATGTCATTCATAGCATTTTATATTATTTTTCCATTTGCAAGAAGCTTGGCAAAGCATTGCTGATATGCTATCATAATTGTTTTCATTAAGGAAAGATGAGCTGTAGCATCAGTAACTGATGAAAGAAATATCCATTTTACAGAATTTTGACAAGATTGAAAAAAGCTAAATACATACGGACAGACACATAGCTATGCATGCTTTTAATGCATCACACAAAGCTTGCAAAGGACATGGTATCAGATGACTGTACAAACTTCAAAAGGCCGTTACAGTAGTGTGTTTTCTCAACCACGTTTAAACAGATGCTTCTAGGATAGAAGAAGAATTCAAGATATTCAACTGCTGCACAGTTAACACAGCTAGATCATGTGGCAGGCTAGAAAAATATCTTAATTGCAGGATGAACTGTGTATGAATAAATTGTATATGTAAAACTGGAAATTATCCTGTATGCCATGATTCATGATCTATTTCTGACATGAGGAACAGAGTTCACTTGAACAGAGTCACACATGGATTAACTGGCTTAAAAGACCCAGTACAGAGCATTTATTTTACATTCAGGTGTTATTTTCGTTTCCCAAAATCTGGCAGGAAACATGGAGCTGATCCCTGCATCAGCTGCCTTCTCTTCCTGTCCTCCAGCATGCAAGGCATGGGGCACACAGTGGTATGGTGCCCCACCACTGAAGCAACCAAATACTGACACAAACAGCATCATTTGGGGCTGCCCATCAGTACCACTCATAGGAACTGGAAGATTTTCTGGACTGAAGGAGCTGCACCCAACTCTGTGCTGCTCCTCCTCTGTCAGTACTCAGGGGGTCTAGAGAGTCTGGACCGGAATTTAAGGATTCTAAGTGATCATAACTGTCCACTTATTTACTGAAAATGGCATATAATTTCTAGCATTGCCCACCTGTGCTCAACACTGTGCTAAACACTGTGCTCACCACCTCTTGGATATGGAGATAGAAGAGTGCCACCTGTTTCAACAGTTTTCTTCCTTTTCTAAGTTCATTGCTTTTTAAGATCACTTACCCAAGTGGAAAAGCATTGCCATGATTGCAAAACTGTGCGAATGACTTTGGGAGGAGAAGTTCAAGAGATAAGTTGTATATAAGCTCTGTGATTCCAAAATGCAAACTACTCTGACCTGAGGTGTGGAGATTTCGCTCAACTATATCATCCTTTAAAATGTGACTGGTTTAGAGAGAGAGAGAAATTATTGGTTTTGCCAAATATGGTTCTGTAATGAATATTGGTAGTATGAAGATAACACTGTGAAAGTATTTAAGCACTTGCCTAATTTAAACAGCTGAGTGTTGCCGTTTTTTTTTCTGAGATTATCACATGCTTAAAATGAATACATGCTTTCTTAAAATATGTATGAGTTCAGCCATTTAAATACACCCACATTCAGCTGATAGATGTCAAGTCTTTTGAAACAATTTCTATTTCTATTTTTGCCCTCTAGGTGGACACCCGTGGAAACATTCTGCTAACATCGCTTGAAATTCACAACGAAGTGGCAAGCAATGAGGTCACCACCAGTGTTACGGATGCCAGAAATTCAACGATATCCTTTGACAACTCAGGAATCCAGTACAGAAAACAAAGCTCACATCGTGAAAGCCTTGGAAGGCGTTCGTCAGAAAGAACAGGCTCCCACAGCAAGAGGGGCCATTTACGAAGAAGATCTTCGCAACTGAAAATAAAAATCCCTGATCTAACAGATGTGAATGCCATTGACAGATGGTCAAGAATGGTGTTTCCATTCACTTTTTCTCTTTTCAACCTAATTTACTGGCTCTACTATGTTAACTGAGTGACTGAACTTTTTTAAAGGACTTCAATTATAACAAGTGAAATAATTCTTGCCTGCAGAGTTTATATATATTTATATATAAAATATATATATATATGAACTTTTACTATGTAGACCATACTTATGTATGTGTGAATACATATAGCAAAGAATTGTGTGCACGTAAAAGCACACTCTGCAAAGCAGAAGTATATGTATGCACACACACGTACACATTCATTCTGAGGTTATGGACACTTTAACATAGAATGCACTTCAGAGGAACTTTTTAAATCAAAAGGCAGGTGTCGTCAAAACAACAAGCCTCGAGAAAGTAAGTGTTGTATATTATCACTACAAAACTTTGATGGTCATATAAATTTTCAAACAGCTGTAATCGTGTATAAAGTCAGTATTTAGTAACATTGTTTGTAAATGCTGCCATACACACTAATCATAAAGTGACAAAGTTACACTGGTGAGTTTAAAATAAGTCATTTATATTGCACATACATCATCATCAAGCCAAATTTATTTTTCATTGCTAAAATTTCTTTCGTTTATATATTTCAGAATATATTTTTTCCCAGTCCTGAATGGGCATCATTTTTAATGATTTCTTGCTTTCGCTTCTGCTGTAAGCAAACTGATCATGGGAATGTTGCTCTAGGTCTTTGGAGACATATTCATGTTTATAATATTTCAAACAAGCAATTTAAGTGTCCATCAACAGTGAAACGAATCTTTTGTAAGTACTGTAAATGTACAGCACATTTTCCTTCCCTTGGACTCATTCCAGCTGCCATGTCATTTTGAAAGAGAACAGCACATTTTTAGTATAATTTAGCTGAGAATTCAACTCCTGTCAATGTGTTCTACATCTGCTGTAGATTTAAAGATTGTTATTCCAGTGAAAGCATAGAAGATGTCTCAGGTTATTTGCTACTTCGACATGAAACCACCTAGTTGTAGCCTTTTTTAAACATGCATTCACATTATTTAACATTCTTATAACATTGTATGTTAATGTAAAATATATTTGCATAATATGCATATAAGTATATTTTCTCAATATTTTTCTTCCCTGTGCTTGCTGTTGTGACTGCATGCTATGTCATATTTTTGTTTCTGTGATGTTACAACTTTTTATTCTCTAGAATTGAACAAATAGAGCACTTCCGATACTTTGATGCAGTAATGGAGCATTTTCATATTTTATTTATATTCTGAAAGTATATACGCATACACTTATGAAGCTAGTGTGCTGCCATCGCAGATCACAAGAAATAGCTAACAGTATGTTTTGTTTCAGCATCAACTATGTTCAAACATATCCTTCATGCAAATGTGACCACTTTGGTTTTCATTCCAATTCGTTTCCTCACCGGGACTTTTTTCAGTCTAGTAGATTGTAGTCGTCAAGGTATGCCAATTTCAGATCTGTAAACTTAATTTGTTATTTATCAGAACTAAACCTTTCTAAAGAAAAGAAGATATATTTTTTGTAAAGTGTTTCTATCATGTACATTCACAAATAACAACAGATACAGTAGCATAAATAGGTCTTAAAAAAATAATTCAGGCATGGCCCTGCCGGTAGAATTTTTCTGGACACTGATGGGAAATTTTGGTAGATAAAGAGCTTTGGATGCTAGTTAGAGACATCTATGGGAGAAAAATGTGTGGATATGCATCTACAGAAACACGAAAAAGGTATGCAACTGAAAAGGCTGCCTTGGCTCTGTAATGACCCACGTTCTCACTAGTACTTGATTTATCTGTGAGTAAAGCAATGATACTTGTGTTGCTGCCGTGCACGGTCCGTTACTCTTCCCACCCCTGACTCTTTGCAACTGAACTCTGAAACCTTGCTCTGGGCTGAAATTCAGCGTAGACGAACCTGGGTTGCAAAGCCTGAGTTGCGATCCCATCCTTGGGGCTGCTGCTTGGGCAGGGATGGGCTCCGCAGAGTTTCCTTGCAGCAGAGCTGCAATGCCATCCCCATCTGGTCGCCTTCGCCGCAGCCCCGGCTGCCGGCACTGGCGGGATCAGCTCTGCAGTCCTGCTGCATCCTTGGCAGTGGTGCAAAGTGGCTGTAGCTGCAGTTGTTAAGCACTGTATCTGCAGATGACTCTACAGTATGAAGAGCCTCAAAGGAATGCGCATAGCTGGAGCAGAAAAACTTGGTTTTTAAAAGCTCCTCAGTATTAACTCCCATTGGTAAACCACAATGTATTATGAGCTCTCTAATACCTCTTCAAACTGAGAAGGGATTATAGAGCACATTGGCATCATTATAATCAAAGTAACTAAACAATTAACCAAGTACTTATTAGGTAGAATTGTTGAAAATCCCTCCCAAGTTTTTTTCCTAATATCAAAATTTAATTAAACGAAAACATCTGATTTTAATAAAGCTTAAAACCAGTAGGCTTTGCTTTGGAAAAATTACCCTAATGAAATGATCTTTAAGCAAGTCTTTCAGTAAGTGCCCAAAGCAACTACCCTGAAAAAATGGCATTGAAGAAGAGAGTGGTCGCAACCTCATTAGTTAAACTACCCTGAAAAATGGGATTCAAGTAGAGAGTGGTCCCAACCTCATTAGTTAATCACAGTTCTCTTTTCTTCAAGCCCCAGCTCCTAGAAATCATGTGGTCAGTCAGGGATCTTCAACAACGACAAGAAGATACTATTTAGTCGTGATAGAAATGTGTACAGCAAGTCCTGCAGAAATCGTTTCTCCAATGTCTTCAGGCAGGATCTTCAAGCAGATGGAAAATTACTGTCTGGCCAGAGAGAAGAGGCAATGTATCATTTCAAGACCTGCATGGGCAAGAGAACATAGTCTCTGAGGACTGTCCCTTTCTTACCCATTGCACAACTGGAGGCTGGTATGTTACTGCAGCGCCTTTCATGGAGCTGTACTCCCCACCTTGCCTCTCATCACAAAAAGTGGCCAGTTGCAGGTTTCAGCTTTTTCACGAGATTTGATGTTCATCGGTCTAGTTGAGGGGTACAAGCAGCTTGAATCTTGAACAGCAGCTCCAACTCTTGGTTTGACTTGATAAAAAGCGAGGAAAGTCTCACTTACGGTTAACACTTCGTCTTTAACACACATTTTTGTGCCTTTTTTGCCAATTCCTTTCGTCCAGTCCCAGCACCACTTCTTGCACACAGACACACAACCATGTGTTAAGAACAGTGTTTGCCTTGACCTCCCATTTTCTGGCTCTTGTCGCTGTACACTAGCTACACTGTATGGTTTTAACCATAGATGGCTTTAAGACTAAAAATGGTAATTTCAACCAAATTGCACTGGAGTAATGTATTTCATAGCTAATTAACTCCTTTCTAACTCAACACTACTATAAACAACATTTACACATCATTTGTTTGTAAAAGGCAATAAAAAAAGAAAACTGGAATTATCTTCTGTTATAGCCCAAAGGGTCAATAAACAGTAGAAATATGGCGGTTTAACTCTAGGTTGGTTTCATCCCATTGTAAAGATAAACTAAAACCCAGTCTTTTTTTGCTTAAGGCACATCTATGTATGTTTGGTATTCTTCAGCAGTGAAAAAAACAAGAATAGTAAATTGGAATGATGAAGAGATGCTTTATGAAAATATTGATGAATGATTATTAATTTATTAAAAAGGATTTAAAGACTAATTGCTTACTTTTTTCTTCTGAGGATGGAGGGAGTGTGATGACTGTGTGGCTACATTTTAAGGTTTAATTTCATGCTGAATATCATGTAAGGGTTAGACTTACACAACTTTAAAGAAAAAAATATTAAAGCATTTTCTTATCAACACACAAGTAGCAAAAGGGATTCTTAAGCATTAAACTGCTATATTTCCTAGTGTTTTTTATGGTAGATTAAGGAATATGGAAAAAAATACATCCACTGACTTAGCAAGATTCTTAGTAGCAAACCAACCTCTCTTCAAGCTGGGCCATTGCCAGATAAGAGCAGAAAGTTTGTCCTCTGCTTTATATGAAAGTTTTACCTACTCAGGAAGCAAAAGAGCTTTTGCTATCAAAACAAGACAGTGGTGTCCTGTTCATTTGTTTCATTAATCAAGTCATAAATATTTCAAAACCAAATCAAACAAACTTTCTCCAGCTGTGGTAGTTTTATCAGGAATGCTAATTGTGTTCATTATACTTTTTATTGGTAAGTATTAATAAGCTATTTTAGAGGAGTCAGGATATGAACAGATTCCAAGAGGGGTTTTTAAAGTAATCTTGGCAGTAGTTCACCAACCCCTTCCCTCAAAAAAAAAATACCCTGAAGATTTGGAAAGCAGACTGTCCGCAAACCCAGTTGTCATGCTTTGCATTGGAACAAATTGTCACACACTTGGTTAAATCGTATAGTAGCTAATGATTCGTGTCACAACTTTTGGGAGCAGATAAAATATTCAGGACCGTAGATGTGATTGCAAGGCCTTTTGAAGTCAACAGAAAGGCTCCCTCTAATTTCAGCATGCTTCTGCTCACTTTTAGCAACACTTCCCAGATCATAAGTAACAAGTATTATCTATTTATTCCTATCCAGCATGCATTGTGGAGTAGAAAAATTTAATGATGTGCCAAGTTGAGTTTTGTGTTTGGGAATATCTGGTAAGAGATGTATTTCTTTGTGTATATTTGAGCTGGTGTATGGATAAGCATTATCAATTAATTGCTTAAGTATTACTCAATATATTAAAGGAGTTCAGGTTGTATTAGAAGTGATTGGCTGTTTTCCCCAAATAAATATGGTCATATTAGCATCAAGACTATTTCCACAGATATTGGTTTTATGGTTACGTCTGTCACAACAGCAAACACTACCTGCTCACAGTACTATGGCAGACAGCTGAAAACTAAATTAAAAGCAGTGAGAATCCCAAGTCTTCTCTGAACTTTTTTGAACAAAGACAGGATCTTGTAAGTGCCTTCAAACTCCTCCAAATACAGGGCCTGAGCTTTTCTAAAATTATTTCAGATTTCGCATGCTTCATTTATGTGGTTCTTACAGCTTGTTGGGGCCCTACTTGTGGACTTGGACAAACACCTTATGAAAAGCGAACCCTTTGACAGATTACCCAACATAGAGCATCACGTGTCATTCTTGAAAAATAAATCCATGCGGATGGGATATGTAATAGTACAAAAAGAACAACAACTGCCCCTAAAATCAGTCAGCATTTAAATTATTGCCTAATTAACTGAACTTCAGGTAATGCTTAAGCAAGCACAATATTTGTTTGGACAAGGTCGCTTACCTTTGCAGTGTTCTATGCGGTATGCCTTTATGCCAGCATTGCAGCCTAATTCAGATTAATCGGTTTGTTCTTCCCTGGAAACAAGGGAAAACCCAGAAAGTGGCTGTTCAGGCCAAGTTTGGCCCTGCGCTGGCATTCATCCAGCAAGGTGTAGGGAGATCACCCCCCCGGGTTTACCCTAGATGTTGCTCCCCAAAGCCACCTGGGTCCCTGCCCTGAATTCCCTCCTTGGAGGCACCAATCTCTCTCTTTGACTCCAGAGGGAGCCTTAGGCTAAACTCTGAATTATCCCCCAGTTTACCACCAGCAGTTGGCTTCTTTCAAATGTTATTGCTCCCACTACAAAAACCTGGAGATGAAGTAGCTATTATCCTAGCTGGCAGGAGGCACACTGGCAAACAGCATGTGTACTTGGGGCTATGATACATCACGGTAATCTTTAGGTTATTTGTTCTAATATTGTATTTAAATATATTTCAGTTTATGCTCTAGCCTTCAAGAGTTATCATGCTTGTCTCCAGGTGCTGATGCTTTTTATAGGAATGTATTTGGGAATCTGAGACAGAATATGGGGAGTTTTCTATTACTTTAAATCCATTCAGCAACACTCCCCTGGGCATTTCTTCCGTCCTTCATCCATATCACAGGTCAGTTTACTTTACCCCTGCACTGAGTTAACCACCTGCCTACAGGTTACGGAGATCTTGAGCCTGCAGGAGTGAGCTGCCAAGTGATGATGGCTTGCTCAGATGTGCCATTACATATTCTGCTTGTTACGAAGTGTCTCACAGATCAGATGCTATATTAGTCTAACAACTAAGTGCTGCTTCACACTTCCTCCGTCTTAAATGCCAGCTCTGCCACTAGAGACCCCATTTTCCCATCCTTTGAAAATTACTAGAAAAAGACAAATTTGCAGGCTGTCAGGCAATTAGGAATCTCTCTCTGTACATCCAGGCTCAAGTTTTGCTTTGGGTTATACATTTAATCCACAGGGACAGAAGGAATTTGGTACAAAATTCTTCCTGCCTAGGGCTACTCTTAAGAGTTTGCAGTCCAGAACACCAGTAAAGTAGGTAGATGCAAAAGTATTTAAAATTGCTAGCAATGAAGTCTTTCCATCTTTTTCCTTCTGTGGCTATTTAATGTGAAAGGCACAAACAATTGAGGGAGGGGGAACCAGCACACAGTTAATCTCCCAGTGCAGGCAGACCAAGAGTTAGGCTGGAGTCAGGCACTCGTGCTCCTCTTGCTCTCAAAGGTCTTTCTTAGCTTAGAAGCTGCAGAGTTCTGCTGAAAATTCCCAGCTCAGCTGAGAACAATTTCAGGACATGACCCAGAGCACCCTTCGGGCAAATGCTCTGGGCATCTGCGGCTGATGTAAAGAGCTGACCAAAGCACTACATCTAGCTGCATCTGAGATGGAGGGGAGGCTCCTGTCATGCAAAGGCTTTGGGTGCAAGCAGATATCTGTGAGTGCCTTCAAGGCATGGATTTTCCCCAAGCTCTGGGTTTCCTGCTGCTGCTTCTGGACAATTGCACACTAGAGGGGCTGATTTGCGCTTTGGAGTTGTCTAATTCCCCTGCTGCTGCAGAGGACACACAGGCTGAATTTGTTCCATCTCACATGGTACATCTGAGGCACCCTGTTAGTCACTTGTTCATTGTAGACCCTAGTTATAACCAATGGAAATACGTACTGTCATCTCAAGGGCTATTCAAAACCCACATCTGGAGCTCCAAGCCAACATTTTTAGTTTTAATTCTTTGACTAGCTGCAAAATCAGCCTCCAGAGAAATTCGTAAGTGATGACAGAGGGAACTGTGTGTCCAGCAGTGCTGCTGCATGGTGCTCTGCAGCTGGAGTTGCTGTGTCTGAAGCTTGCACATGGCAGGGAGTGCAAGAGAAAAATAAGGTTGGAAAAATGGAAATAATTGCCACACTTGTCTAGATTTGAAATGTTTTCAACTAAGCTGTTTCAGTTGCAGATGAGATAAGACATCCTGTGATGCAAGTGATCCCATATCATGGTCAATACTTTGTCCTACTTGCCTCCCCTTTGGTATCTGTGAGAGCAAAGTGTGGGCTTAGAACTTTGGCTGGAAAATCAGGACCATGTTCATGGTTGGGAAATAACTCCTTATCACTTATTGGGATTGGAAAACTCTGAGATGACTTAATTTGCAAATGGGAACAATTTCAAGACACATTTCCCTGTGAACTTAACACTCTTGGCTTTGCCTTATTCTAAGCTGGAAACCTATATGACTACACATAGTGCAATGTATTAATAGTGAAACAATCTAAAGTATAACCATAACATGTTACTGCTTGGGCAATATCTAAAATACTGTCAACAAGTACATTTACAAAGCGTGCTTATTTTATAATGACACCGATTAGCTATTCTATATGGGCAATTCATGTATCATACTTCCATATATCTCATTTGCTTTGACAAGGTAGTTTTTGGTGAAGCCAATGCTGGAACAATTTCTTAATGACCTCACTGATGTTAAATTTCTCTTGATCGTCATTTCTTGCAGACCTGTAACATTCTGAATGCAGATGACAGTTTTGACATTCGCAAAGATGTAGGTTTAATTATCATCTTGATTACTTCAGCTGGAAAGCCAGATGCCTAAATATCATGAAAGGTCAAGAAGAACAAATCCTGATAGTTGATATCTTTCAGTGTTAGAAATGTTAGAAAGGTTACTTGAAAAATATAACAAGTAATTGGAAAATCAAGGGCTTTTTTCTTTGCACAACTCTCTTTCTGCACAAAGAGTTCTTTAAACATAGTTTGAACAAGAATCTTGTCCTAAAAGATGCGGGAATTTGAGCTGGCATACCAAAGACATGTAAATTACCTCAATTAAAAGAGAATAGAAATGAGAGGTACCCAAGACACCAAGATATGTAAAGATTTGATAGTTTTTCCCAGTGTCCCATGGTAGGTAACAAGTTAATGTTGAGAGACTCACATAAAGCACAGCAAGTCTCTTTTTATAACAGGGAATTTGTCAATATCCTTTACATTTATGTGCATGATTTATAAATCTGTTTTCTAAAGCAATTTGAGGGTTGTAAAATCATACCATTATTTAGTACACAGCTCCTCATGGATTGCAGTTTATCAACCGCTAGGTAAGAATGAAGAAAACATCTGCTAATCACTCATTAAACTAGAATAGATTCAAACAAATGACTGCTATTAAGAGTCCTGATCCAAAGGCCATTATAGTTGACAGAAAAGCTCTCGGAGGTTTCAACATGCTTTGCGAACACCTGAAGTTAATATTAGCCCGACTGATGGAAGATTTACATCTTAATTGATTACATAAAATTCAAGACATAAAAACCCACCAGAACTTAAGGCATCTATCAAAAAGATCAAGATACAGTAGAGGACTGAAACCTGAAATTGCAAGAGCTGCAGGGGATAGAAATTTGTGCCATTTTAGTTTAATTGAGTGTATTGCAACAGGTAAGGTGACAAATAGCCAGATTGCTTTTTCATTTGTGCATGGATGTCCACAAAACAGAGACTTCCCCCTTTGCAGCAAAATGCCAAACCAAATAAAAGCCTTCAAACCACCTGCAAAAAATGCAGGTGGAGCATTTCTGACAGGTCAGATGGCTCTCTCCACCTCCAGAGGCAGGCTGACTTCCTACTGCAACAGGAAATATCACTATTTTTTATTAATACAAATGCTGATATCATAATCATAATCTGAATAATATTATAGTTATTTAACAATAATATAGACATATTACATGCTTTGTTGAAAAGGAAACACTAAGAGCTGATTGCGTTGAACCAGGTTGCTGTAGCCAAAGCTATGAGACACCTCTCATTTAGGAAGTGGAAAACTTTTGGCCAGAAGCTGCTTTCAGATGTACAAAAGCAAGAAAAGGGCCTGATTCTTGTGCTGCTCTCTGGCCA
Source organism: Pampusana beccarii (assembly GCA_013399365.1). Lineage (NCBI taxonomy): Eukaryota > Metazoa > Chordata > Aves > Columbiformes > Columbidae > Pampusana > Pampusana beccarii. The sequence goes on from VWYH01001820.1 coordinate 151,803, forward strand.
CTGACTTCAGCTCCGCAGTCTGAGGGTGAGTTACTATAGGTTTAAATGAGGACGGAGAAATCACGACAACTGCAAAGAATGAGAACTTCAAATGCGTGAAGGCAAGAGGGACTACTGTCACACCGCTGATAATGTAGCAATATTTGAGGAATTTACGTTTAAAATTTAGGTGGCCCGTTTCAAGTTCAATGCTGGCTGGCATGTCAAATGATCTTGAAAGGCACATTTAGTAGCTTCAGCTGTAATAAGAAAAACTGTTGATAACCGCTGAAGCATCGTCTCCACAAATAAACACCTTTTTCCTTTGTAAAGTGATTGTAAAACACGAAGGTAAGAGCTTCAGGGGACTGATTGGATGAGGATCTGATAGCTAGCAGTGGAAATTTTCAGTGCACTCAGTCCTATTGATATCTTCCAGCTAACAGAAAGGCTGCCAGCAAATCCTGCATTCATTTCCATTTTCATTGGCTTTTTCGAGCGTGAGACCTGAACATTAGGAGCATCCTGCCTTTTCAAAGCCAGGCAGCCCTGTCACTCATTCCTTCTCGTGCAGTGATCACGCTCTGCCTTTAAGTCGCAGAAATTGTCCTGGTGGCTCCCGCCGAGAAGATGCTGCAGACTCTCATTGCTTGGATGGTTAGAAAGATCTCCAGGCTGAATGTACCGATGGCTGATTTTTTCCACACTTTTGTTCTTTTGCCAGAATTACCCTTTAGCTCAAATAGCCCTTCTCCATCTGGCACTTATTCTTTTGATATATTTTAGAGAGAAATCACATCTTTTTCAACCTTCACTTTGCTAAGCTAAAACAAGTTCAGCTATTTTTAGTTACATTGCGCTCTTCTCTCCACGACAACCATCTTAGTTTTTCTCTCACCTGTTGCAGAAAAAAAACAATAATAATCCTATTTTTGAAATCTAAATGACCAAGATATTATATGCTGTTCCTACTGTCTTTATTCCTCTGGATTTCTCTGGATCATGTTCTCTCTTGTGTTGTTTGGACACACTCTCCTCATGACCATTCCCCAGCTAAGCCCTTAGCTTATCATTCATTTTCAATCTTCTTTTGTGTCTCTAATTCTCATCTCCCTGTGCTATCCACTTGCTTTCCAATGTAAAGAAAGCAATTCATGTTAACACATATTACAGGGAAGGACAAGCTCTGAATTCAAGGGGAAAGGAAAGCTTGCTTTCCATCTCACTGATCAACAACAGAGACCAAGTCTCCCGTATCTTTCACCCAGCTCCACTGACAAATAAAGCAATGGCAGGTTTTGAAGCTCAGAGAAATCCAGACACCAACAGGTGATGGCTAATTTCCAAGGTGCTGCACTTCTCCGCTAGGTCCTGGGGCTCAGACCTAACACAACTCTTGTTATGGTGTGAGCACTAACGCTGGTAGGAAGAGACTTTAAACACTGAATTATCTCAGAGTTTGAAACTGAAGCCATTGTCCATGCGTGAAGCAAGACGCTCGCGATGGGACTGCGGCAGACCGCACCAGCTCACCTAAGCTTAAAAACTGCTCACAAATATTGTGCTCAGTAACCACCCAGGGAAAACTGGCAACAACCCGTCGTAGAGCAGAGTAGAGCACTGCGCTTATAAAAAATTGCTGGTGTCTCTGGCTGCCCAGCATGGGCTGCACCCTCTGGTTGCAGCTGGTAGCCCACCAGAGCAGGACTGCTTCAAAAAACCAAAGGAGCTTTCCTGCTGATGCAGAGTCATGTTTTAAAACCCACCACTGAACACCAGCTGACATTCTCTAAAATAATTAAAACTGCCTGCCCTTTCCTTTTTTTTCAGTACTCCACTTGCAGAGCTGCACAGAGACCTGATTTCCAAAAGACTCCTGCCAAGACTCAAGTCCCATTCAAGCCCACAAACAAGTTGTGATCCCATAGCCAGTCAGGATCTGCTGGTTCTGGCACAAAATCTCTGGTGACCAATGACAGAATCCAAGGGAATGTCAGGAAGATGTGCCAGGGGAGGTTCAGGTTGGACATGAGGAAAAGGTTCTTCCCTCAGAGGGTGGTGGACACTGGACCAGGCTCCCCAGGGAGGTGTCAGGGCCCCAAGCCTGACGGTGTTCAAGAAGAGACTGGACAAGGCCCTCAGACACATGGTGTGAACTGTAGGGTTGTCATACGCAGGGACAGGAGCTGGACTTGAAAAGCAAAAGGACAATGCCAAGGACAAAGGTCATTTAATATAGAGACCTGATCCATGAGCAGCTGTTGAACAATTAAATTACCAGTGTCAGCCCTCTCTATGCCAAATATCTGTTACTCCATAAACGTGTCATGGACTGACTGCTATGCCTGGGCTTGGGTGCACCGATGCTCAGGACAAGCTGGAGGCACCTGTGTAAGTGAGGTGACAGTTTTTATACTAAGGAAGCTGGGGAAAAGAGATTATATCTATTTGCAGTCAGCTCTTTCGTATCTCTTCTTGCCAAACAAAGCCCCAAAGTCTCTGTCTTTGTGAGGAAGGTGAGAAAGAAAGCATCTGGTCAAGGCTCCCCTTCCTGCAGGGGAATGTGCTTGGAGCTCCAGGGAAACTGATGCGTGTCCATACCCAGAGACCTTCATCTGCCCTTCATTTGCCTCCAAGGAGGATGCTGAGCATGGGACAGGGAGCTGGTGAGAAGGGTGCAGTGAGGGGAGCAGCAGGATGCTATCCCACCATGTGTGCCAGGAAAAAACCTCTCTGTGGCTCTGGGCTGTTCTACAGCTGATCCTAATAGTGCCTGAAATGATGCTCTGTAAAGGGTCAAGTGCAATACCAAGATCAATTTGTACTATTAACTACATATCTTGTTTGGACTCCAATTCTTTTAGGTTTTCCAGTTATACTGTATCAAGGATGAATGCAACCTCAGAGGCAAAAGTTGAGCACTATGCTAAAATTCATTCTCATCAGAGCTGTTACTGGAGGACAAGAAGATTGTTTATGGTTTTTCACATAACAGAGTACTTGTCACAGCTGCAGTTGTGGGCTTTTTAATCTAATTGCTGACTTGAAATGCAAATGACTAAAATTTCACAGACACATTTTATAAATGCAAATGGCATGTGATGACAAAGTAATTTTTATGTACTATTTTTTGCTGCTCATGAGTAGCATTTTTTGTTTGCCTATTTTTTGGGAACTTCCCAGGCAGTTAAAATGTCTAGCTTAAACTATGGAGATACATCCTCTTACTGATGTATACAAATGCTTGTAGTATTAGGGACATACTTTGCATATATCAAAGAGCAAATACGTTACAGATGAGCATGGTCTCTGCAACCTTATTTGCCATTGCTGTATATGAATTAACACAGTAAGTTGCAGGTCCTTATCGGTGTGATTTTTCCTGCAGCATCCACATGTCAGTGAGGGTCAAAGTTTTAACAACCTTGTGGCTAAAAAGTATAAATATTTGAAGCTGGTGGGGACGTCTGGATGCTCAAAAACTTCAGTCCCAAGTCTGAAAATGTAAATTTGCCCCGAGGACCTGGGAAAGTCTCTGTGATGGTGGGGTCAGGTGTGGGTGCGCAGTTTGGACTAGGCAGCTACTCCGTGGTTGCCTGCAGCTGTTGGGTTGGATGCAGTTATGCTGGTGGTCCCTCCCTTTCTATTTTTAAAGACCTTAGCCTTTAATGTTTGTGCTAGAGTGTAGCTGTGTACTCACTAAAAAGGTGGGATGAATCCCAGTTGTTGGAACAAATTGCTCTTGCTGAGAACAAAACCAATCAGTTATTAACATAACATGCCAGCAGGAGGCTTGCCAAAGTTGACTTAAGTCTCCAGGCGATAATGCTGTGTAAATAGCATTAGATTGCAACTAAAATCCTGAAACTGAGAAACAGGAGAATTGCAGAGCAGATGTGCAGCAAGTAGAAAACTAAAAGGAGGATATAAGAAAGATGTGTAACAACATAGGAAGTTTGTGGCTTCTCTGCAAATAATATTCTGAAAAATGAGCTAGCAAGTCACTGCAACGATTTTTGTATGTGCATCCCAAGAGGGACTAACTTATTTTCAGAGATAGCTGCTCTGCAATTTCTACAAAAATCAGATTACTGGTATCTGTCTCGAGTTGGGATATCCAATAACAGTCCCCCAAAATTGCTTACTACTTTAGCTGAGATCATAAAAGAACAACCAGAAACAATTTGCACACAAATATAAACTCAAGATGAATCAAACTACAACCTTGTTATCAGTAACTTAACATGGAGTTTCGCACCATCAAAACTTCCTTTCCCTCTCATGGACAGGAGCTGATTTTTGTGGATATTTTTTAAGGTTTTGTTCAGTGGTTAATTTAATACACAGCAATGCATAGTCAGTGGATCTAGGATATTTTAAAGGTATTTTTAGGAGGCTTAAAGAAGGATTTAGCTTCTGGTTGCTGAAATCTGATATTTATACACATATACAGTCGGTAACACTCTAAGAGAGTTCCTGAGAAATACCTGCACCGAGCTGCCTGTGATTTTTCACCAACAGGAGACAGCGTGAGCTCTGAAACTGAATGCAGAAAAGCCATGACTCCACAACTCTTCATAGAGTCTAACAGTCCCTTCTGAGAGACAGAGCTTATGAGCTCGGCATAGCTTCCTTATGGCTCTGAGACAGAGACCCAGACGAGTGTCTCCAGCACTGTTCAGCTCTGTGCTGCGCCAGCACACAGCTTGGGTCACCACTAGTTCAGGCATATCCACACCGTGTTCCATTACATCATGTAAACATGCCCTTCGTGTCCCTTCTGTTACTCTCTGAATGGTGCAAATGTACAGTATGATCAGTTTCATAAAGGCAGAGGTATAAATAACAACAACTGATTAGGAGAACGTTGCAATTAATCAAAAGAATGCAGGCTAGATGAACTCTTGTTGTCATTTTTAATGAACCATACATTATAATTAGAGACACCCAAGGGGAATTGTAAACGCTTGCCAGTGCAGAGATGTCAAGTACAAGAGTATTGCATCAAGAGCTTGTTCTCACACCATTTGTTAGGCTGTTTGAGATTTCTTCATGAACCATGAGCTGTGTCTCAGTGATGACTACAAAACTGAATGCAGAAGAAAAGAAAGTGAAAAAAAAGAAAAGAAAAATAGGTCCAGGTGAATCCTCTGTACTTCTGTAGAGTTGTGCGTGGTTCCACAGAGTCTTCAAGAACTGTGAAAGTAATGCAGAAGATATCCATTTGTGGCACCCACATTATAGGCACATCTCAAAGGTGGGGTACCAGGCCAAACAGCAGCAATAGAAATGTATTTCCCTTTAATATTCCTAAACTAATACTGAGCTACCTGGGGATGTCAGAGTGAACAATTCTGCACGCCCAACTCTGATGAAAAGCGGTGTCTGCACAGCTCAGCTGTGTGTGATGGAGTCTAAAACACACAATCTAAGATATTAGTTACGGTCAACTTTGATGATTCTTCCTGTGGTTACTTATGTGATCCATATATAAGGTTAATTGGTTTTCCCAGAGATAGTTCCTGTTTTCTTTAATTTGATGACCCATCCATTCTTTGGACCATCCATCAATGTATACCTTTTCAGACAGCGTATTCTTCTATGGATCATCTTGCCAGACTATTTGCTTGTGTGTGGAACATCCACTAAATTATGTATTACTTCAGGCACAGATGAACAATATTTTAAGTCATAGTAACTTATTGGTATTTTTCCAACTGCAATCCAGAATAGATTTAATATATTCTTGGTCACACATACATCTTTCCTGTAGAATTCCCAGATTTATCAGGGCCCCTAGAAATTAGATTTACATAGCAACAGGAAAACATGTATGCTATTGTGTTACATTGCTATACCATATATGCACATACTTACTACATACACAATATAAAAATGTATTTGTGTATGTGTTATTTCACAAATGTACATATACCTTTCTAAGATCTTATTGCTAATTAAGGCAAAGTTATCAAACTTGTTTACCTACGTTCATTTGATTGTTTTCTTGCTGCTACACCTTGGACAGCATTTCTAGCAGACTTTCAACCATATTTAAAAAACATCCCAACATTTTGAAGAGTAGAGGAGTAAAGCTACCTCAGGAGTTCCCACGATACAGCCAATGGTTTGATTTGTTTAGTCAGACAGTATCTATAAGTCTCATACATATACATCAGTGTTCAGAGGAAGCCGAAGATTGTTCAGAGCCTGAAGTAAGAGCCTGACAGCATGGTTAAGTGCTTTTATCCCCTTCGAGATTACAAGTTGTATGAAATGTGACACAGACTAGTCTCAGCTAGGAGGGAAATTCAAGGAGGCTGGAGAACAGAAAAACAACACTTTCAAGGGCCTTCCTGAATATTTATCTTATTTGGGATATAACTGAGATCATCCTTAGGGTCAAAGACTCCCGTATATCTAATTCAAGAAGTTAAACATGGTTAAGTGCTTTTTTTCCCTCAGAGGTTCCCTTTCTTCAATTACGTATCTGAGAAGAACCATCAGGCATTGCCCAGAGAGACTTCTTTTAAGCAGATACGAGGAATAGCAACAGAACAGTAGTGAGCTTTTGTTTGTGATTGAAAGGCAAATAGAGATCATAGGTGCACACAGCACTACCTGAGAACCAGGATATAAAAAGCCACCTACCACCTCCCTTCCTGAATTTTAAGTTTTTTGTGCAGATTCATCTTCAGTTTGATGGACAACCCGAACTGCTGGAATTTAAGCAGGAGGATCACAAATCTTCCACCTTTACTTGTTGGCATCCAGAGGTACTCCAACCTCTAACTGAAGCAAAATCAAATCTAAAAGAGGAAAAGGAGGAAGATGGGATGTGTTGTGAAGAAAAAGGTGAATAGAGATGATCCTCTTGGTCATAGGCAGTCATTGTTCCTATCCACACAGTGTCAGGAGATACTGCCTGCTGTACTGACCGGGAGAGTGGTTTTGGAGTGAGCTTCCAACCTACGTATAGCTCATGCTAATGAAACACAACCAGTAGCAGTGTGGCATAATGGATAATGGAAAATGCGGGGTGTTTTTACAGAAAGAGATAGATGCTGCTTAAAATGGTGGTCACTGCTTCACATTCAGATGAACTTTGTACTGCTAAATGCCTACTTGTAGATCAAGCTGAAGATGGACAAGATATTTTATACCATTGTGGCAAAATAGCATTTTTTGACATTTCCAGTTCATCCATTTTTTACAAAGGCATTGAACAGAATTTTCCCTTTGTGTATGTCTCCTTCCCTTTCATGCACGTGTTCTTCTTACATAACATGAAAATTACAAACCTCCCGATGACTGGAAGATCCCAATAATATCATGGGAATGGCACAAATCTGCTCCCACCTAGCTGAAGCGAGCATTGCTGTTGATGTTGTTGTTTTCTGTCCCCAAAGTGCTCTTCATCTGTGGTGGCCCTGGAGAGGAAGCATACAAAGATATATAGACCCTCAGGACCAAGAGGCAAATGACCATATGGCTACATTTTATAAATAGATAATAAAACTGCTGATTCAGAAAATCACTAACTTCCACAGCTCATGCACAGCTCCAGAAGAGTGTGTGCCAACATTAGGAAGCAATGCCCGAAGACTTCTCCACTGAGAAAATGTTGTCTCCATGTCAGCGCAGCTGACTCCATTGGACTCACTGTTGATTTGCACCACTATATCTCAGAGAAAAATTAGACACAGTGGGGCAAGAATATAATAGTAAAAAAATAAAAACAGCAAACAAAAAACAGATGACAAATCACAGAGGAGAACAAAACACTCATCATTGATGTAAGAGAAACAGCTGTTGTCCAGGTTATCCTTAAAGTACAGATCGCCTGAGCTTCCTCTTCATTTGGATTTTTAAAATTAAAGAAAAAATGAATCCACTGCAAAAATAGCAGTATGAATTCCTTGTGCCCCCTTCCAACATTTTAAATATTGCCCAACTGTGTTACACCATTGTTATATTGCTGCAAAAGAAAGCAATGATTCTGATTTGGGATCAGAGCAGACAGACAAGTGTTTGATGCCCTAATTCCCAGTGACATCTAAGGATGTCACTGGACACTGGTTAGACCCGAAGTTGGGAAATCTTGTGGTGCAAGTATCAATGCAGAACACTTATGCTTTCAGCCATTTATCCCTCTGGAATAAACAACTTTTTTCCACAGCAAAACCAGTCCCTAAAGGAGAGGCTGCACAAGACTTCCCCAATGAGGGTCTTCTGCTCTCTGTGGAGTGAGGCAGGGATTTACTTCAATTTCTCCGTGCTCACTTATGATACCAATGATCATCACCCTTTATTTCCTCACTATTGCTGTTATTGGTAGCAGGAAAGATGATTTATTTACTTTCTGTTTTGCCCTCCAACAGTCTGGAGAATGGCTACTTGACTGCAACAGGTCACCAAAGATTGAAAAACGTAACGTGCCTCTCTCAGTTTCAGTTTGCAGGTGCTGCCTCTTACCGAAGTGTCTCAGTGTCTGAAATGGGGAGAAGGAATCACTTCTCTGCCTTCATCAGCTCACAGAGGAGCTTAGGTAAATAGCTTAGAGCAGTTCACTAACTTCTAGCTGGAGAGGTAACCACCTCACCTTTCTCACATTGTCCCAGTGCTTGACAAAGAATGGGAAAATGGCTGGAAAACAGCTCAGATCTGTCTCGTTTTTAGTCAGAGGCAGCTTCCTGTAAACACATTTCCAACAGTCCTTTAAAAAATTGATTTCTAGTTATATCACAGAATCAGGAGGTAATATACTGACTTTGAGATCAAGACAGAGGCTGAGCGTGTGCTTGGGTGATCCTGAGTTATGACAGCTGTCAGGAGATGCCCAGGATCCTCTTGGGGATGAAGACTTTTTATAACCAAACTATTTGCCAAGATAGACTCCTCTCTGATCCTTCCGCTGTCCTCAGAGGAGGAAAGAGGACAGAGTTCAACCGGTACTCGTTGGGACTCTAATTTTATTCAGGTGTTCATACTGTTTTACTAGTCACTGTACCTAATCTGCAGAGGAAGACTTCCTCTCGAAGAACAATTCAGAGTGCTTTAGTGACTCTCCTCCTCTTACTTGCCCTCTGGACATGCCTTGCCTACTCTGTTTTCTTCACAGGAAGAAGAAAACAGAGTTTCTTCAGACTCAGACACCTGATGGTAGCTATTTATATCTCCGAAGGTCATTTCAGGAACCCACGGATTAAAGATGATCTATTAGTTTCATAAACACGCTCCAGTCCCATCTGTATCTATAGCATATCTGTGCCTTCAGTGATAAATGGAAATTCTGTAATTATTTATCTAATAAGTTATAAGGCCATAAAGGCTAGAATACATCTTACTGCAGAGGAGACAAAAAGATTTTATTGAATAAAAGCAGTTGCAAGATTAGACTGTGTGCAATATTAAAAACGTAAAGAAGCCATCTGTCTTTTCTTCATGGAGAACAATTTTGCGTGCTATGCAGTCATTAATGATGCATACTGGAAGGGTTTGCTATATTTGTTTGAAGTGAAGCTAGCACTGTGCCTAATGGAACACCGATTAGGGTTCCTAGAAGTCAAAGTGCTGTGGAAATAGATGGATGAGTTACCTAGCTACCAAAAAAAGAAAAAAAAAGAAAGTCACCATATTCATGCATTCCTGGTAAAGAGCAAGACCAACAGCAGAATATGAAAGCAATATTTTTTGAGAAAATATTCTGTTCTCTCTCTCTGCATATGCATGTTTTTAGCATAGGTGCACATGTGCCATTCATGTATATACAATACAAACCAGTAAGTAGAGTTCTATTTGTTGTTCCCTTGAGGAAGCTGGTAGAACAAGGCTTCGTTATACCTATCTACATAAGCTTACATACACAGACACACGAACTGTGTATATAGACTTGGTAGAGGTTAAATTCAAACATATGAAAGACTGAGCAATAAATGTCTAGTTGAAGCAAAATCTATAAACTGTTTAAAGGGCATTAATGCTCCAAACTCTTACAGTAAAAATAGATGTAATTATGCAGCTCAGTGTATACTGCCTCTCATTAACTTCAGTGCTGACTTACATGGAACTCGTGAAGCTAAAATAACACTACTATCATTGCCAAAAAAAGCACCCATGAGCTGGGAAATCTCAAAATTTGCTTGTATAATTTGAATGTAACACCTCTCCTCTACTGTGTATGCTTTATGAGAGAGTCTTTACATGTTCAGACACTACTTATGACACTGGTGACATTTAGTATATACGTAGTCAAAGACTGATTTGCACCTGCTTCTGACACTGCTTATCTTTGAGATCATTAAGTCTGCAAACGGCATTCCTCCAATATTTTTTTTACTGCAGTTTTGCATAAAGTCTTCATAGCTTTTTAAAAAAACACAAATAGAAAAGAAACCCAAGACTCCTTTAAGTACTATCTTGTTGACACAGGTCTGAGCAATCCACAGGGTTGGTGCTTTTAATTGTTTTGCCTTGGAGTGGCAGAGGGCCCCGCAGCAGCAAGGATGCTGTGTCCCCACCTGCAGAGACCTCCACCAGCACCAGTAAGGCACACTCCATTGTTGCATTTCACAGCTGTGTGTTGACAGCTGGAGAAGACCAACGCTCGAGTCTGGGAATATAATTCTCCGTGTCTTTCCGTATGTCAGCCCCAAATCTGAAACTACCAACAGGTTTTTACCTGAAGCCTGCTCTTTACTCACTGATGTCTTCATCCCTACCTCTGCTTCCCCATCCCTACAGCAGCCACAGTCCATTCAGGAACGGCATTGCTGAATCAGTCTCAATTTCTGTGAGCTCCCCATCCCTTTTCCCACCTTTCCACCCTGAGACACCCTGTCTCCTGCTCTGCACCATCAGCCTTCTCTGCTCCAGACCCTCCTCCCAGATCTGGGGACAACTCCCAAGCTTCACACCTCAGCTTCCTCATCAGTCTTAATATCCCTGGCTGAATTTAACGAAGTTTAAACATGCACATGGAGGAGTCTAAGGCTTGTGTTTTGTTAGGGAGAAAGGGTAACAAGACCACAGTCTCTCATTTTTTCTCAGCAAACAAACTCACAAATAACGTGATAAACTCATGAGAGTTGGCAGCATTGAATCCTATACATTGCTGAAGGACTCTGAAAGTCACTAATACTCAGTAAAATACTGAGTATTACACTAACACGCAGTAAAACGGATGATGCTGAAGAATTGTCTGAGCTGGCACATACACTCTTGTTCCATCAGAGGAAATAACTTGTTTTGCAGACAGGACAGCAGGACCTTCCCCCACACCTCATTCCCCTCTTGGCCTGTTTTGGAGATCGTCTAACCAGCCAACTGAGACACACAAAAAAAAAAAAAAAGAAAAAANTGGTTTAAGAAGAGAAGAGCTAAAGTAACTCTAGAGGACTCAGTCTGACCTGAGGAAGGGCTTACATTTGATTTCTTGTTTCTAGTGGTGTTTGCAGAGTCTCAGAGGAGCTTGTTGTGCCTCAGGCAGCTGTTCCTCCCAGCGATGCAGAGCTGGGGAGGGGCTGGCTTTTGTTCATTTGAAGCATATGAAGTCTTAAAGAAATGCATCTGTAACTCCTCCTTCTGTTGCTTGTTTCTCCATTACTTTCTGAGGAAGAAATTAGTTTCCAGTTTAGTTTATGACAGGAGTGAATAAAGGAAAAATTAGGAGGAGAACAACAGGAAATAACATTGTGTCATTTCAGAAGGAGCTGTGGACCAAACCTGTTTCTTTCTTCAAAAAAACCTGTCTGTTGCTCTGCTGATGTACACCTGTTGAAGTACTGCTCTCTTGTTGTTGGTTTAGAGAACAGGAATTTGAAGTAGAAGGAGGCAAAGAAGTGGATAACGTGGCTGACACCAGTAGAAGCTGAGAGAAGAGCTGAGCCATGGGATCATGACTCTCAGTGATAACTGATGAGCCAAGGAGAGATAGTGGCTCAGGAAAGTTTCATTTGCTTGGCTCACAAACTTGGCAACATGCAAGAAATTACGTCTTTCAGTTGTAAAGAGAGATAGATTTTGAATTTCAGGTTGGACAGAGTATGTGTTTAGGACTAATGAAGTTACAGTCAACCTCCATGAATCAGACAGAAGTCCTGAGGCTGAACAGAGAGAGGCAGCAAAGAAGATAATATCTATCCTTTTGAGATGGTATTTATCCTTTTAAGATGGTATGTATCCTTGGATTTTTAACCTCTTGTTTAACCTGTGACTCTCGTAGGTCAGCTTCTTTTCTTGTGTATTCCCTGAAATTGTCCAGAAAAATTGTAATCACCTCCTTAACCTGGAGAAATAAACCTTGATTGGCGTATAACCATTTCCACTGATTTTGCCTAGAGGCTGTTCCTTGGAAATGGTGCAACATCGACTTTCATGCCTCCCTCAGCTTATCAATGTGGCTATGTCTCACTCTTCCATGCTATCACTTCTTTGAGTAATAGCCACACTACATTTCCTGTTACCAACAATATCAGAGGAAGAATGGCTTGGATGTCACTGTAAATCTGAGAAAATATATTGGGGGCTGCCACCTCCTGCTGGCACTGTCTGACTCAAGGAGGGACTATCCCATGGTGCTGGGGTGAAGACAGAACAATTTGAAGAGCCTGAGAAGTAAGACATAGAAAAGCAACCTGGGTTCCTGCGTGTGGCACTGTGGCTGTGATGTGCAATGGTTTGGACATTGTTTTTGTCTTTTTCTCAATATTTGCCTTCTGCTCAAGCATGATAGTTCTACCTTTTTTAAAATTTATTTTTTAACTCAATCTTTTCTTTTTTGCTTATTTGCTGCTCTTTTCTCATGCTGATTTCAATACTGATTTCAGCTTCAAGTCACGACAAATATAGTTTTCAACTTCTGTCATTTTGATGTATGACTTTTCAGGGAGATTCAATTTAAGATTTTCTGAGGACTTTGAAGAAATTAATGCACATGTTCTATAGATTCAGTAGAAGCCTAATGCAACTCTATATTGCAGCCTCCCTGCTGCTCACTTGTGGACACTGGAAGAGTTTGTTTCAAGACATACATCTTCCACGCTACACCATTCAATGTGCTTGTACTTTAGTCCAAAATGCTTTCTGTTAATATGAGACGCAGCTAATCTTTTACAGCTTGTGATGTACCTCATTTGGTGATATCGTATCAGCAATACTGTGGAGAATAGGTTTCCACTGAACACCCAGAAATGGACAATCAAGCTAAAGTGTCAGACTCAGTCCTCAGCAGAAAATACCTGATGATCCTGGGACTCAAACCAACATAATGTGGTCTCATCTGAAATCTAATTGATAAACTTGATGTTCCTGTGAGCTGGAAGTTTGCACTTCACAATGACTGGGAGAGGGAGCTAGAAGTGAAGTGAAGCAAGGCATGGTCTGACCCTGAAGGGCACTATTAAGTATTTTGGTTTGCTTCCATGAACATCAGAATGATAGGATGAAATATTTTAATTAACCTAGCTTTGCAAGCTTTGTCCAAACTTTTTCTCTCTTATAAAAGCAAGCTTCTTCTCCATCCGTACTTTTCCACCAGCTATCTCTACCCTGGCATTTCCCAGGCTAAAGTAACTTTAACAAAGGTAGAAAAATCTACCTTGGCAAATAACTAGCGCTGCTAAAAATAATTTCCCCTATGCACTGAGCAGGTGGGGCAAAGGTTATTCAAAATGTGTATGTATTGATCCTATCATTCACATGCCAGAAGTAATTGCTCCCTCTGAGCATGTTTATAGATCTATACTAACTCCTGGTTTTCTCACACCGTGTCAGGACTGAACAAAATCTTTCATAAATTCGTGTGGTCTCTGAAGCACATGGAAAGCCACAGAAGTTTCTGTGGCAGGTCTGGCAGAAGCTGACCGCCTGGGACAGACTGTTCTAATGGCCAGTCTTATGGCAAAGCTTCACAGGCAGCTGGAGGCGCAGCAGGAAACCCGTGAATGTGCCTCTCTGAGGGCTCACAGGACCACTAACAGGCTGAGCACAGTACTTTGCACTGCAGAGCTTCTTCCAAGCAAGTTTTCCATGCCGGTGCCTTTTTTCTTCATAGAACTGTGTTCCTAACCTCTCCTTCCTCAGTTATCCTCAGTATACTTCCAGGTTCAACCCTGGTTTCCTGGGAGGTTTAGGAACAGTTGGAAAACTGGAAACAGATTTCTGTTTTGTTTTGTTTTCAAAATCTGCAGAAGGTTTAACATTAAATTGACTTTATTCTCACCCTGGCTGGCTGCTGTGACAGGCAAAAATTCTCTTGGTCTCTCCATTCACCACACTGGACTGAACCACACCACTTTTCTGATATTTCTCACTGTGTCTGGCAAGATTGGTCTATGACCTGTTCCAATTCACTAGTAACACTATAGTAAGCAAAGGCCCAGCTGCACTCATAACAGCATTTCTCAGCATTTTTATTTCTACAACTTCTTCCATTCCTTCTCTGCCATCTCCACAAGCTTGAGCCTCCAAAGCTTGTTACTGGCATAAATGTGGAGCAATTAGCCTCAAAGCTCACTGTGGTTGTGTCTGTAGAGCTAGATAAAAGCTGGACAAAGACTGATTCTTAGTGCCATAACCAAATGGGAGGTTTATAGTCCCCTTAGAGAAAAATCATTTTGAAGACAACCAGTGTGTGTGAGTCAAAACAGTGTTAAGGAATGGGCTAATAGTTAAACAAATAGCTTCAGAAAATATTAATTTAATGGAATCCCTTCTCTCTATATGTATGTTTACATACTCATGAACCCATGACCAAAATAATTCTGTGTTGTTTTCGCATTAAGATAACAAGTTTTCCTCCCCTTAGTCCCCTCCTTTGGCAAAACTCCTAGTTCTCTTGGGTAATGCAAGATTCTTAAACCCTGTCCCCCAAAATTCCTAAAGCCACAGTAACAAAGCATCTTGTGAACCAATTCAAAACCTGTCCCTTGGCATGTTTGTTCTAACTCACTGAGTCACCCTTTCTCAACAGGGAACATGGGGCATAGTACCTGACATGTTGATGTGACAGGTGGTAATTAGACCACACTAGGACAACTGCCAAAAATGCTGCCTGCAACTATGTGAACACTGAGGACACTGTGCCAGTTTGACTGAAGAAGAGTTAATTTTCTTCATGCAGTTAGAAACTTCTCTTTTTTTTGTAGCTAGCACTGTTGTTGTTCGGATTTAGTTTGAGAACAAGAAGATAACACCCCAGGACAGAGTTAATGTTTTCTTTCCAAGTAACCTTCCAGTGTGTTTGAGTTGGAACAAAGAGAATGTAAGAGCTTACTGTCATCTTAGTTGTTGTCTGGTAGCCAAGGTCTTTCTGAATTGTCTGCCCACAGGTGTGAAGCAACCAGGAAGGGGGGCAGAGACGGGACAGACCTTGACTGACATCCAGACTGATCAATCAGAATATTCCATGCCATCATGCTCCATATTTAAGGAGAGCTGGGTTTTCCAGCTTGGGTAGACCCATTGTGGTTCTGCTCCATTTCAATTGAGTTCCATTCGGGAGTTTCTTTAGTTCGGCCTTTTGCCATCCTGCTGTTTTGCAGAGGCCTCTGGGCCCTTCTGCGTTTGTCTCTCGTCTCTCTCTGGGATCAGCTGTTTGGGACCAGGTGCTGCTTCCTGAGACTGGCTGCTCGGTGTGGACAGAGTTTGTGAGGAATTGTACGGAGTATCTTTTATTTTATGTTCTATTTTCCATTTTATACATATTTGTAGTAGTAATATATTGGTGTTATTTTATGAAACTATGTTTATCTCAATCCATGAGTTTCTCCCTTCCCTTTCAATTTTCTCCCTTATTTGGGCGTGGGGTGGAGGAGTGAGTGAGCGGCTATTGTGGTTTTGATTACTAGCTGGGGTTAAACTGCAACAGGCACACATTATTTAGTGAGTAATCATAAAGTGTAAGCACCTTGAACACTTAATATCTTCATAGGTATCTCCTTGCTGCCAGAAATGCTTATATACAATGATCTAACTTCAAGCCTCAACTGAGTTTTTGGAAGAGGTTTTGCTGCAGCTTATAAAGTGGGATTGAAGATAAGGAATTTACTTGCCAACTCATTGTAATTGTCTTTGAAACACAAAACACTAATTGCTGAATTCTTAGCTGCCATGGCTGCCTGGGAGCACTGACCAGTGGGGCACCACAAGATGTAAGGAGATGACAGGTGACACTTTGGTTCAGTTGCGCTAGTACACTTTCTGACATTGCTTTTAGCATGCTGTCTGTAGGAAAGCCAAAGAACCAGGAAGGCACAAAATAAAAATCAAGAGGCAGCAAGACAGCCAGGTTTAGGGGCATGGAATACCAGCAATTGTCCCTGGCCAGGTCTGTAGAATAACTAATTAACCTCAAGAAATTCTAGTCATTGATTGTGAGAAGATTGTTTTGCACTTTAGTCTATGTCTGAGGCTCTGTAAGTGTAGCGTAAGTGTATGAGAAGGGGTCCAAGTATTAACTGAGAAATTAGATGGGAGAGATGTAGAGGGGTTTCCAGGGTTGCTGTTTTTTTCAGAGATGAATAGATCCTGGCATTTGTCCAAAACCAAAGACCTGCTGACCCCAAGCCCAGCAAACTTTTCCCCTACTGAAAATAATTGGTGATAAATAATTTCCCCTCAAGAAATGCAACCACGGGGTGATGAATTGCTATCAAAATACTTGTTAGACATCTTGCAGTAAGGGAGTGGGTTTTGCTAAAATTTTGTATAAAGAATTATTAATTATTAATTATTATTATTAAATGTATTATTGTCAAACTAAGGAAAAATGGAAGGGCCAAATGGCCTCATGCTTCCATATTTTACCTTAAATTACCTTTCTCTATTTTCTTGTCTAGACAATTTTGGCATGCTAATGCTGTGATAAGAATGAAGGTGGCTCGATTGACAGAAGGCTTACAGTGACAAACAGGTGGAGAAAACGACAAAAACTGCAGAAAGAGGCCAAAGTACGTAGTAGTTCAGGTATATATGTCATCACTGAAGGTGCTCACATATTCTCCAGTTTCAATCACAGCGTTACTACAAGCCAGAACAGCTCCTACTAGGACAAGGATGTTCATATGCAGTACATGGTCAGGAGAAAAACTAGTGAGTGTGTATGTGTGCCAAGTACATAACTGTGCTCTGAAGCCACCTAGCAAGCATGTAAAGCAATGGGGCAGAATTTGTATTTTCTGCAAAGGATGCAGGGCTGGGAGACTTGGGAGCCTAGTAGCTGCCCACTTAGGTTGTAATGGTAATTGCGTGGCCAGCCATCTGCCAAATTTCATTCTGCCTTGCTGTTCACTACATTGCCCAAACAAAGCAAATGCGAGTGGCAGTTCTGGTGTCCTGTTTGTGTTGGGGAAACTTAGGCAGACACTAAAGGAGAGAGCAAAGTTTTGGCCTAGAAAACGACTGAACTGGAGTGTAGAATGGATGCACACGTAAAGCAGCACGTACTGTCCTGAGGAGGAGACAGCGTGGGGGCTGGAACTGGTTTGGTCACAAACATCGACAAAGACACTGTCAACAGAGACACAGCATAAATATAGAAGGATTAGGAGCCATCATGGCTCAGAACAAAATGCCACAAGCCCAGGAGGTTTACTCCACAGGTAGTCAAGGGCAGAAGAACAGGTCATGTAGGTGTGTGTGCCCTCAGAAGAGTCTCCTAGTTCCAACAACCTGAGATGTGGGGACAGCCTGGGCAAGAAGTGGTGCCTGTGTGCGTAACAGACCTTAAGGACTTTCCTGTCGTTATTTTTTTTAGGTGCATTTGGGACCAAAATAATCTTCAAGGATTTAGGGATGTGTTCAGTCTTCCCAGTATTTATTTTTCCAGGATGGTTGTGCTTAACCTGCTTGCAGCACAATTGAAAAACCACGGCGTACTGTACAGTCTTTGTGACTGTTTCAGAACATATTGAAACTGTTACCACATTTGAAAAGGTTGAACTTGCAGGATCAGAACATCCTGAAGCACTGCACATTTGGATTTATTTATAACTTTTGCAAATTCGTGCTATGATAAATGTGTGACTGCAGGAAAGAGCTGGGGTAGGCAGAGGTATTTTCTATATCTATCTCCCAAGGAAAGTCTTGTACATCTCTTTGTACATGATTAATTGTTGTTGCCTCAGCTCTTAGAGATGACCTACAGCTGAAAAAATGTGAGGTTATTATATATCTATTTAATTCTACCTCAAATCCTACACTTCTGTAAAAAGTACCACACAACTTATCTGAAACTCCCCAAGTCTAGATTTCTTGTGGCTTTGCTTATCCTCTGTGAGTATAAATTTGAAACTTTAACAAATATAAGTGTGTTTGAGCAGTTTGGGAGAACAGAGAAATGGGAGTAAACAAAGCATGTTTGTGGCTTTACAGAGCACAGAAACAGTCACTTTATTTTATAGTGCAAATAGAAGCTTGTTCTGCCTCAGTTGTGCTGAGGACCAGAAGGCTAATCTGTGAGTCACATGTGCCTTTGCTACACTGACGAGTGCAGATAGGCACACTATCTTCCCAGGCCAGCACCATGCGCCGCATTGTCACATTGCCTGGAGTAGCTGCAAGTCCTGGCTGCAAGATAATGTGTGATATTTATGGTCACAAAGCAAGCCTGGTGGTTTTCTGATGTCTGGTCTCCTATGCTCTCACTGGTCAGAACAACTCTGCTTGTGTGTCTCAGGGACGTATTTGCGTTATTGTTGATGCAGTTTAATTCCAGACATTTCCCCCCTCCCCCTGCCCTTTCCCAGTCTCTAATCAGGAGCTAGAAACTTGGGTTTCCTGACTTTGCAATGATCTTCCCCAAGGTTTCCCCAGGCAGAAAGCAGTATCTTAAACTGACAGCCGAGCACAGAGGTGCTGTGGAAGCAGGAGCTGTGGAAATAAACCCAACACTAAGCAGCTGCTTTGCTGATAACTTATATTTTCATGCTCCCACTCATCACCAGAACAAGACCCGTCCTACACACAGCATGAGTACCCCACTCATGCATCCACCCCCTACCAAGGAAAGAGGTTACTGGGTTATGAAACGTGCTTTTAGTTAGTTTTGGCCCACAGTTTTCATCGTGTGACAGCATTTCAGTCAGCTACAAGGCAAGAATTTACTTATTAATTTACCTAAAGACATTAATCTTCTCCATGTCTGGTATCTTGTAAGCAAACTGGAACAGTGTTGATAGAGCAACTCCAAGTTTCTCTCAGTTTCTCAACAAAATCAATCAACTCAAATTGTAGCAAAATTGAGATTTGCGGTGGTAAATGGAGTACAGGTGGCACACTTGGGCAAATGCAGATTTGTGTGGCTAATCAGTTAAACTTCTCTCTCTTTCTGTGGCAATGAGATAATTTATCTTTGTTAAGGGAAGTCCAAACACCAAATAGCACTGATGCTTCTCTTGCGTGGAAGCAGGCTGTGGTTCCACTGAAGAGGCAGCATCACAGACATATGTTGGTAAGTCATAAATTCCTTTATAATCTTGCTTGATTATTTTCCTGTTCATACCGAATAGTGCAACTAAATCCAATGTCTGATGCTGTTGGGATAACTTTTTTTGACCATGGATGAAGTAGTTTTGTGATCTACATCCAGGAAAACCTTTAAAATGTATTTACTAACCAGCTTTCCTGGATTGCGGCTTGAAGATACACATGCTTTACAATAAACTAAAGGTAATTTAAAGAGAATGCAAAAGCGGATGCAATTATCCTCCTCTTCTGGGAAATTAAAAATAGATGTTTTGCCTACTGTTAAAATATTTCAGGTAGGATTCAACTACACCACCTTATAATAAACTCCATACTTAATGTTGGTTGGCTTACGAGAATGGCATTTGTTAAAATGGTATAATTTTATTAGGAAAAATATTTTTGGATGAGATGATAACAGACGTTGTGTAACAATGTGTATTTCCTGAAGATCAGATTGCATTATGTATGTTCCAAATAGGCTGAACCTACTCGGCAATATCACAGTCTGGAGAGTTCACTGAATTAAGCTTGTAGATACTGCTAGATTCTAAGTTTAAATTGGGAGAAGTTACTACAGAAATGTAAACCAAAATTTTTGGAATGAAAGCCACTTGTGAAACAAGTATTTCATCTCTAAGAGAGCAAGCTAAAAGTCACTGTGATAAATAGAATATGTAGTCTACACAAAATCCAAATGGTCCTTATTATCTCTACATCATTAACATCTACATAATTTTCCTAAGCATTGTAGGTACTCATTCAGTGAAAGGCCATCATGTTTACACTTGGGACAAATTCTGCTCAGATAATGAGTAAAATGTATTAGGCTGCTCCTGTACTGGTTCCCCAGAGAATGCTCATGGCAAAACCAGTATCTAATTCACCACTCTAAAGTTCTAACAGTAGCTTGTAGCTTTTGCTAGTTAGAAGAAAGGCCACAGTTAACTTGCTAGTTTTAACTTTTATTTTCGAGTCTTCTGGGAGTCAGATATTGCCCCTCAAATTATTCATGCAAGAGATAAATCAAACAGGAACTAGACCATTGTTATCCTGGCTTTCGATACTGGCACTCCACCATCACTGTGCCTCTTGACACAGTCCTACGGGTTGATTCAGCCATCTGCATGTTGACACCAATCCATTTGGGGTGGAAGGGGTAGGGTGGGAGAAGGGATTTAGTGTCACGTGTATTTCAATTTCTGCTCTTGCTAAATTTGATGACAGGATCTTTATTTACCCCCAAAGTCCACTCGCCAGCCAGAGTTTATTTATAGAATTACAGTATTACAGGGACAAATGTAGTAATGTCCTGCGTAACCAGGGGAACTCTGAAAGCTTGACTGGATAGCATGTGATTGACATGACCTCAGGAAGTCTGCTTAATTCATGTGGGCAGTAAATTCCTGACACTGAAGGCAGCCTAAGCGATCAAACTCCTGGCTTGGTGAGTCTTGCAAGCTAAACTTGTGCACACACTCTTCTCTTGGATTTCTTACAGAGACTCCAGTTAAGCCATTGAGAGGTGGAAAAGTCTTGAGCCAGCATTTTATTTCATTCAGCTCTCACTCCTTTTGGATATCTGCCAACAGTCTCTAATCCCTCTTAAGTGTTGGGCTCACCAATAAGGCCAGAAACAGGCTCAATTTAGCTATTAGTAGCTGCAAAGGCATGGCTGAAGTCATCTTGCTGATGTCTACTTATCCTTGTCCCACTCA
The DNA here is from genome assembly GCA_013399365.1 of Pampusana beccarii. NCBI lineage: Eukaryota > Metazoa > Chordata > Aves > Columbiformes > Columbidae > Pampusana > Pampusana beccarii. Next base: position 172,964 of record VWYH01001820.1, read on the forward strand.
GTAGAACTTGAGGCTCACAGAAGGTGGTGCAGCAGTTTCTGGGAGCTCCAGTTCCGTTAGAAGGGCTTTGGACAGTGTTGAAAGAGATGAATGGTGGTCACAGCATCAAACAGCGATGCAACTGTGGTGACAAAATCATTTTTGGGTGTCCTCGGGCTGGTGCAAATCGCAGGCTTTTTTAAGACAAGCAGCTCCATGTGTTATTGTATCCTAATTGTCACTATACTGAAAATGAAGTAATTCACATCCCTACAGATACTATATCAGAAGGACAGAGGCAGTTTGTGAATCAACAAACTTTATTTGCATGCTGATCACTGTTTTTGTGTAAATGGCATTCTCTCAGCATTTGTCAGTTCAGTTAAAGCTGAGAGAAAATTGTCTTGCCAAGCTTTCTCAGCATGCTGTCTCCCCACTTACCTCACTCATCTTCCTTCTGCTCCCCTTTATCACAGCACCTGGTTCACTGTGTGAACTGGATGGGAAATGACAGAGCCTCAGCCATAAGCTTGCTCAGCTGAAGTGACATTTCTTGTGAATGACCATAATGTAAGTGGCATTTACACGACAGCATTTTGAAAAGGCAACAAACGATGTAGTGCTGTCAAACAACCTTTTATTTTCCTGCATTAAAGAAGGCTAGACTGTTGCTATTCATTATTTGACTATTGAAATACTTCTGTTTAGAGTCAAAACATCTGCTGCCTTTATGTTCCTTCATTTTGCAATCTACTTAATATGATTAAGTACTCATCAGAAGGTGATGTTGAAAGTGATGTGCTTTTTCCACAACATCGTCCCTGACTCTGAGATTCAGAGACATAATTTTCCTATCTTCTAGTAGGGAGAGGGAATGAAGTGTGTTTGTCTGAGCTGTGTTCAAGACTGAGCCCAGCCTAGATGTATAGGGTGACTTGGACTCACAGATCACAGTCAATAGCAAACTGAGATGGCTCCTGTGGCTCAGATCACAGACCAAGCAAATACGCTCTGACTGTTCTTGTCCATTTAGAAGGATGGATACCTTAATGAGCCAGGAGATATCCTGAATTCCTGTATGAAGGTGTGCATTTTAGCAGTGTCCTGGATTCAACTGCAGGTGTGACTTGGCTTACCTCAATCTTTGTGCTCAACTTCTTGTCAGCTGTCCATGGAAAGAAAATCCAAATACTTAGGCTGAAAAAAAAAATAATTTAAAAAAAATTATGCCATACTCAAAACAGATGTTGATCTAAAAGCTTGGGATCCAGGACCAGTCTGCCTCAGGCCATATGCATATGGGGAAAAAAATTATGGCCTTGTAAAAAAAAAATGCATCCACCTTTGTAGGCTTAATTTTTTCTCCAGGGATTTGGCCAAGTTTCATAGCAAACATGTCACTATTCAAGCTGGAGTAACTAAAGGGCTTGGAGCTGCTGCTGTAAATAGAATTTTACTCAAACTGTTTTTCCCCATTGCACTGGCAGGAGTAACCCCTGCAGAAGGCTTTATCGATCATTTCCTATGACAGTCTCTAATTCCCAGCTTCCCTTACCGCTGCTGTATATCATTTCTTGTCATGTAACTGATTAGGACGCGACATGAGGAAGACAGAGGCCTGTAACTTGAGCATGTACTTAGCGGAACAGAGCAGTTGCTCAGTTAGGGCCTTCACTTCCTTATTGCTTTATATAATCTAGAGGCAGTGTTGCCTCAACTGTATTTCTATGCAGAATGTAGGACCTCTCCCTCTGAAAACAAAAACTCGCAAGTTCAGCCTTATCTGAGATCTTCCTAAATCTTATTTCTGCATCAATTCAGCTCCCCAGACTGACATCTGGTGAAGGGTTTTATTTCCAGATATATCAAATCTTCACTCTTTTCAACTAGGGTATTTAGAAGAGATCAAAATGTTATACCTCCTACTGCTAAAACGCTAGTTACAACTCTTAATCCTGTTCTTTAAACAGATCTGAATGACGGTGTTATTCCATTTTATTAAACTTAAGGGATGAGTATATGATCAAACAAACTTAATTAGTTCCTGGCAGCCCAGACCTATTGCAACTGTGAGAAAAAAATCCTTAGTGTTTCCTTGTCAAAGCAAAGAAATTGTGAGCACCTGTAATAGTGCTTTAACATTACAGTGGGAGAGGGAATTGATGAAACATAATCAGAAGTCCAAATAATAATTAAAACATAAAAGAAGACAAGGTCATATCTTTAAATATTAACTGTCTTTGCAATACATGAAACTCTCTGAGAGCAGTACTCCATTCATGTGTTGGGGAACTGGGGAGGAGGATTTAATAGATGTGGCAACTGACGAAGATGAGTAGTGGTGGGGTCACTGAGGGTCTTGTCATCCCCCCAAAAAACATTCTTAGTCCTACCAGGTGATTTGACACCTGTATTGCCTGTATAACCTTGTATACTAAATACCTACATATGTATTTTCTAGCTCTTCTTGCCACAATGCTGATGCTCCTCACAGCAGTATATTCCCATCTCCAGCCTTACAGTGTCTGATGGGGAAGTGAGTCAGAGATCTACAGGTTTTCTAAATAAGGACATTTTACAGCTTTGACTGTTTAACTGTAATAAAAGCTTCAATTTCAGTTGTCCCAAGTACTTAGGCCAGTGTTGCTTACACCATTCCAGGAAGTATACCAATGAAGTTGTGTTCTCATTTGGGCTTATGTCAGCATATCTCTATGTTGCTTTTAAGAAGTCTTACAGCTTTTTGGCAGTAATCCACAGTGGCTAGGCAGTCCAAGACTAGGAAATGCATGCATAGAACAAAAAATCTAATCCTTTTCCCAGACAGTTTACACACTACGTGCAGAAAAACAGCTAATGTGTCAGGTGAATGAAAGAGCTGTGCTGCAAAGGCACTGAAGGTGTTGGCTCCAGCGCATCAGCAGGCTAGACATTGTCAAGGTCTTTGCTGTCTTCACAGAGAAAGAGACTGTGAAGGAGGGACTGAAGGACAATCTTGATGTAACTTTACAAAGATTTACAGAGGACTCTGAAAAATACAAGTGATGCCATAGGCTGAAAAGAGTTGCAAGAAGTAATTTTGACAATGAATAGAGCTGAAATGAAAAGGCAAAGATATTAAGATCCTTGAAAGAGATGACAAGTGGCCTGTGTCTGATAAAGCAGAAAAGAAAAAAAAGCCAGTGAAAGGCTTCCAAGACAAGACTAACATGATCAAAATTAATGACTCATAGAACAGCACTTTGCAGCAGCAGTCTGAATGGATATGCAAAGGGAGGGATTTGCCAAAACAGATGAAAACAATTTTGTGCTAATAAAGATGTATGACTGTGAAAGCCTGGATGAGAGTCATACTGTGTAAAGGAACTTTTGCGGAAGGAATCAACAATATCAAGCCATGGCTGGAATGCGAAAAGTTAGAAGACAGAAGCATTACAAATGAGTGATGAGCCGGCAAGTTAGTAGGGTTGGCCACAATGAGACAGAGAAACACTGTCGTGGAGGAAAGAGGTGTGGATCCACAGCTTGGTTTCAACTCTAATGAACTTACGCTAATATACATCAGTGCAAGAAAGATCAGGTTTTGTTAAAATATGTGCATATTCTTTTTACTGTGTTGTGCATGGCATAGTATGAGGATGCAAACATCCTGGTCATCTTATTGTGTGGTGAAGGGTAGCTTTGTACTTCCTTGTGCAGAAATACTGCAAACAGGCAAACTACAGGAATGAAAGGCAAATTGAAAGCAGGTTATTTGCCTCAGATGGAGTCCATACCAGCACTATCACAGTAGTATGGAGGGAGGAAGGTAGAAGAAGGATAGTCAGTAGAGCAAGAAGTAATTCAGCATAGGGTCCAGTCTCTGCAGAGTAGTGGTCTCAGCTGAGGCACCCATAGTGCTCACCTGAGGAAATTCTGCTGTGAGGAGCAAACTGTCTGGCTGGTGCTGGACTGGAGAATGTGTTCATAAATAGAAATGGAGAGAGGGCAAAGTGAGTCCAACAGACATCAATGGGAAGAGAATGAGGGGAGCTTGAACATGCAAATATCTGAAAATATCTGAATAGCAGACAGCCATAGCAGACAGCTGTAACAGCCAGGGTATGATCTGAGGAGCAGGCTGAAATATATAGCTGGGAAATCCATCAACTCATGGGCAGGAGCAAAGACCTGTGACAAAGCTTCTTTCTCTGACACTGTTATTTGTGGTTACTGGTACAATTACCACAGACATAAATCTGATCAGCTAGGAAAAAAAACAAACACCACCACACAAAAATCCTTCTTCTGGGAGAATATGGGAGAATAGAGGTTGCTAAGAATCAAGTTTTGACCAAGTCTCCTCCTCAATAGTTAAGATTGAGGAGCATGGGGTAGAAAGGTTATTTACTGTCTTTTCTCACTCCTCCTCACATAGTTGGAAGTCTTGATGCACATCATGCTCCCTAGATAGTTCAGTGAAAGAAAGGTCTGCAAATGTGTAATATGTAATCTTTTCTTAGGGTTGAGCCTAACTGTCCTGATCCTTCTTAGTACCTAGATGAAGACTCAATTTATCGAGACATGAGCAGCCCCCATACTACACAAGCATGTGCACAGGGTTGGAATTTAATTGAGATCACACTTCTACAGGCAAATCCACAGTGAGCTGTGGCTAACAGAGACCGTACAGATATGGCTACAGTGCCCTGTTTGCTCCTGGAAGGAGACTGCAGTTAGGATACCCTGTTAAATGGCAGTGATGTATCTATTTACAAAGAGATGATGGGGTCACCAAGACAGCCTCTGCCACTACAAAGACCTTAGGACATGTAAATCTTCGGCCTTGACAGTTTCCTAACTTGTCTGAGCAGGTAAGCCACAGGTGCAGAGACAAAATTCACAGTTACACATAGCTATATAGATGAGAACAAGAACTACTATGCACAGATAAACCTAAATTTATGGGATTATCTGTTCTGCTGTCACCCTAAAGAAGCGAAAATATTTATTTTCATTCCATTTGACCTTTATTGGGATAGAACAGCATTTTGAACAGATTACACTGAACCTCCAAAGTCTTTTCTGAGGGATGATGCTGAATTTAATGTCTGGGCTTTTCCTCACTGTCTAGCTCTTAGGTATCTCCATAAAGAAGCAAGCGAAGGGGGGAAAAGGCTCAAAGTATTTAGTAAACACTGATGGGAATCAAAACACTCAAATTTTAATTTAATCAGATTGTAGACTGTAGTTTAGGGAAATAATTTATCTCAGTTATATTTTCTTGATAGACTTGGCGAGTAAAACCTGTAATTTAGTGAATGTTAAACAAATTTATTTAAAATATCAATCATACTAAGCCTGAACTTGCACATACAAACCCATCATTAACACAATTACAGTTGTGAAAACTGTAAACACTACCATTTAGCATTAACTTCCTAACAATCAAGAGATGGAAATGTAAAAATTAGCTTCCCATTTGTCACTCACACAGCTACCTTTGATTCAAAGTCTTTGGTGGATACATAAAATCATATTTCAGTATTGATTATGAAATGCATACACCCTCATTGAGATCACTGTCTAAACATTCCTTCTTAATGTGCATAAACTGCTTCAGCTCTAATCCACCTTTTGATACCCATAAGAGCATTTCCAAGGTACTCTTGCAGGTATAATTTCAACAAATTGAAGATCTGTTTAATACCATACCATCTCCAAGCTGCAGAAAGTCATTATACAACAGCTACTTCTACCTAGTTTCCCCTACACTCTGTCCTTTGCAGTGGAGTATCTGTCTTTCACTGAGGAACACAGATGCCTGATTTTTGTCCACACTTGTGCTGCTTGCTCCCTCTGCACGGTCTCCCAAGGGAGCGGATGTTGCAGAGAGGATCTGGCCCCAAACGCATAGCCGTGGAGAGTTCCCAGGGGAGCAGAACTCTCTGCAAAGGCAAGCCGGGTTTGGAGATCCTGAAATAAAGGAACATCCTTTTCAACTCCATCCTGCCTCTTCGGTTCCACAGGGATTTCCTTTCAGTGCCTGCAATGCTGGGCTAAAAGCTGAATGAAAACCTGACATCTGAGTCTGCAAATGCTGGTTCTGAAAATCCTCGCTCATCTCGGTACTAAGATGCTGATTTACTGTTAAATCAACGTTTTGTGGCAGCAGTCTGTTGAGTCTCTGTAATTCGGCATGGGATTCTTACTGAATGAGACTTTCTCACTTAAGTGACGGTCTCTGTTCCCTCATAATTTCAAAGTGATAATAACCTGTGGAATTGTGCCAAAATCCTATGACAATTTTCTTCTAATATGCTTCACTGATTTGGACATTTCACCAAAAAAGTTACAGCTTCCTTTTTATTTAAAATAAATCTTGTTTGTTTCCATAAACAAAGCAGACTCAGGGAATGTGCATACCTCAGACAGAAAAAAAACAATATAGATTGTAACTGAGAAAAGTAAAAAATACTTACACATACCTGGCTTTCCACACAGCTGTCTCTATATTGCTATACTTTCCTGATGTACTGCTTGTGGGGTGAAGTCCGCTCCTCACTGTTTTTGTGTTTTTTCTACCAAAAAATTCAAGGGGCAAATAAGCCTTTTGTACCTTGTGGGAATGGGAAGCTAAGAACTCCTGCTTTTGAAAGTGACCCAAGGTATGAGTCTCTGCTCTCTGTCCTGTATAAAGGCTTGAACAGTAAAGTTAAATCCCTGGAGCTAAAGAAGCACATGAGCTTCTTTTCTTCAGGACTAGCAGAGCAAGAGGCTGAGAATAAATACTTCCTTGTGGATAAAGTGTGTATGCTATCTGGGACTAAGACACAAAACACACCGAAACCTGGGTAGTGACTACCTCTCCTTTCTCAATGCCATAAATCTGGAGTGTTAGAAGGCAATTTTTGTATGAGACACATGAAGACTTGAGGAAGAAAAAAGATATGTGAAAATGAGTGACATTTCACAGAAACTCTGCTTTTAAAACAGAAATATCTCCAGCAAAACAACGGCTAAGAGCCTGTGGTTTTGTTCATGATTCTGATAACGAGGATGAAGTACCCAATCCGGTACTTCTTTTTCCTTGGCAACTTGATTTCTCCAGCATTGCCTCTTTGACATTCATTGACACCATAAGAGGCCACAAAGTCAGTGAGGGCAGGCAGCAGCTCACCTGCCCTAGAGGTGTCAAAGTTAGATGGCTAAGCCTGGGCCAGTCACAGCAGGTTTCTTTTACAGTTATTAGAGAAAAATGGGCTCCTCCAGAGATGGCTTGCTTGATCTTTCTTGGACAACTATTTTAAGATGAGTGATTTCTGGAGGCACTTTTTTCTTTGAACCAACTTTATAGGTCTTACAGGTGTCCAGCTCAGATCTTTAGCTGCCAAAGTTAGGGTGGAAGAACTTTTTCAGTGACTCAACCAGTTTACATCACTGAGGATTTGGCCCACTTAAATCAGATATCCTTGTATGAAATCGAGATATTAAATCAGGATAAGAAAGGTGTGTTTTAATCAGGTGAAATTCCCTCCTGAGACAAAATGTTGAGAACACCAGCAAACATGAACCCTTACTTTACAGTGTGGAAGGTGATGAAAGGGGCCTTGAAACTACAGTCTTTCCAGTAATACTGAATTGATTTTACTAATTTTTCCCTCTTGCCCAGAGTACTTTGAATCCCAAATGAAATTATACTGCTACGCTTCTAACACCAGAAGGCACTTACTGCTGTCAGATATGACACATCTTCCTAGGTTATCTGTCCTAGAGGAGACCCATGGCACTCTGCAGTGGCAGCCAGATAACTTTGAACATTTCTGTAGCCCCTGGACACCTATTTCTAGGGAACCATATTCCACCCCCATACTCTGTCACCGCTGTCTCTTCTGTTTCCACACACTGAGCAGCTTTCAGATGCTTTTTCCTTGTTTCTGAGAAAAACATGTGAGGCAGCCAGGAGAAAACCCAGCAGAACATGTCACAGAGAAAGAAGCCAAAGCACAACACTGGGCATCAAACTCTTATTGCATCATGAGGTTTTCCCTGTTTGCAAACGGGTGCTGCATATCAGAGCGCGAGTACAGCAGCATGCATTCTTCTACCTGTCCTAGTGCACAACAGGCTGCGTTGATGTCACAAGGCACAGATTATACTGTTCTAGTGTTGATATTGATCCTGAATGTACAGCTTACTGTCAGTTAAATACATTCCATAATTTAAACTGCTTCAATCCCAGTTCAATTTACACTAGATGAGCTTCTTTTCCACCACCAGGACGCTCTGTCATGTACTCTCTACCTTTATATTCACTGTATCAAGGATAGCTTATGAAACACATACGTATTTATATGAGATGGAGGCTTTGTGCTGTATTCAGCCTTTCTTGGTACTTTGCTTTCTTCACACATCTTTAACAAGTTAAAAGTTTCAAGCTTTCTCTTTACGTGCTCTATTATGCTTTTGTATTGACACATTTTTCATCCCTTCTCTACCTTCACGAAGCTTCTTGAAGCAGTAGATCAGCCTTGAGGGACAGTCCCCACTTTTTTTCATGTTCTTTTTCTGCTAATCCCCTTTCTCACATGTATTTATTGAACACAGCATCTTCTGTGCATGGAGCAAGGCAATGCTGAATGCAGGCTCCCTCAGTCAGCTGGTGGGGTGTATTCTCCACTGAGGCTGAAGGTCTAAATGAGTTAGGAAATCCCTTCAGATTTGGTAGCAAAGAAGGAGACTGCCAACTTCTGTTTCTGTGACCTTGTCGTTCTTGACCTCAGGGGCAGAAGACTGGTGAATCTGACAAGAGAATAGAGCCAACAGGCTTCTATTTCTTGATGGTTATGTCCATAATTTAAGCTGAATGGTCAAGATTGTCTGAAGGCAGATTTTGAATCTAGAGATGCCCTTAGAACTTCTTTTTTTTTATGCTGCAAACACAAGCTGTAAGATTAGCTTTCTCCAGATAAACCCTTTAAGATGTTTCTAATCAGGCACAAACACACTAATCAGGCACATGGCACAATGGACTATTCAAAAATAATTGAAAATACATATGGCAGCTTGAGGGTAAGACAAGGGTTCTAATACCCCCAGATAGCATTTTCTTTATCTTTTAAATTCTTGTTATTTATGAATGCAATAGAAAAAGACTTTGTTAGCAAGTAGCAACTTCAACTGGTTTCTTAACACGATTTTTGTGTCTTTCAAAGAGTATATTTCCTTCTTCTATCTCATTCACCAGCATATCTTCAGCAGGTATAAATCAATAGAGCTTGAATTACATTCCTGGAGCTGTGCTGACTTCTGTCTCTTGGGGATATGCTCTACAGCCTCTAAAACTTTAAATGCATAGAATACAGGGACTTCCGGATTATTAAATTAATGGGAAGTATAGATTCACTTTAGAAGCAATACAAACTGAGAATGAGAGGCAGAAATCAGAATTTCAGAAGCTCATGACTTTCTGAAATGATTTATAACTCAAAGGACATGATCAGTTTTCTTCAGACTCTGTTGAAAGTTTTTTTCTTTCTCTCCCTAGGTAATAGCACCATTTCGTAAACTGAACTTGTGGGGAGATGGATAACTCCATCTCTTCGTAAAAAGAAATGATGGCTCATAACTTGAGAAAGGTTCTTGAAAGACAGCATTTAGAAGACATTGCTCAGAAGAAGCTTTTTTTGTTTTACAGATTTTTTTTGGTCAAAATACAATTTTCTAAGTGATGAGAAGACAGTAAAGAACATTAGAAAAATGCAGTAATTCTGCACTTTTTTAACCTTTTTTGCCCCTTCATTGCCTAATGAGAGTGATAGAATTGGGGAAATCAAGACTGTACACATTAACTGGAAAGGAAAAACTAACTCTGTGACAAGTTCCAGAATATTTCTCAACTGGCAGAAAAGTGGAATAGTGGGAGTGGATTAAAAAAGAGACTGCCATTGGGAAGGGATTGAGGCAATAGTTATCAAATAGGCTGAGGACTGACGCTTGCTAATGTGGCACTAGTCACTTGAAATAAGTTTGACATCCATGCACAGAAAAAGGGTAATTCCACTGTGCAATTTTGCCAAATCACAAAGATCAGTTTTATACTTGAAGTCACAAGAACCCTACAAGATATTTTTAGGAATGCTCTGATAACTTTTCTGTCTGGTGTTAAGATGCTTATCTTTTTAAAGATACTTTAAAACTATTTGTTTTAGTGGGATGATTTACCTTAACTAAAATGCAAACAGGCATTTCTACAGTCCATAATAACACTTGAATCCTTTTTCTTTCTCCTAGATGGTTACTCGAATCTTGGTAAGATTACTTAATTTTGCGAAAATGGGAAACACTTAGAATTTAGTGCTTCCATAGAGTTGTTCATCTTGAAGGAGGACAGCAGTTATTAACTCTCAGAAAATTCTTGTGGGGAAAAAAAAAAAAAAAAGCTATATCCTTAAGGACATAAAAGGTAAGCATATATAAAGTCATAACATATTTCTCCATGAGAGCACACTTTAAAAGCTCTCCTGCAAAGTGCTCTTACTGGAAAAAAGTTAAAGATTTTGTTGTGTATGTTCTCAACAATCTGAAGAAAAGTGATGGAAATGAGGGCTAAACTGGTCAGATTTGCATTAACAGACTTGAGAAATTATCAATTAAATGTCCTCTGGTTCTCAAACTGTCACTGAGTTTGCAGCTTGGTCCATTAGTGAGTACCAGTCTTGGGACAGTATCACAGCTCTTCAGGGGTAGCTAAAATGCAGCAACTGTCAAAGGAATAAATTTATTTGCTTGAATGTAATTGATGACTGTTTATCCCATTAATATAAATGCTATGAAAAGTTTTCATATTTTCAGACTTTACTAGTGTGTCCAGATGATAGGGAGTTGAGGCTGGCACAGTAAAGCTTGTGTTCTCTCTGCCCCTTCAAACCATTATCCTATATTTGTACTGAATAAAAAAACCTCTTCAAATTGTCATTTTCTTCTCCCTATTTTGACCCTAACTTTTTTAAAAGAGCAGTGGGATCTAGCTACACGAAGATATTGTAGAAGATCCAATGAGAAAAGTGTCATGTAAGATTTTTTTTTCTGACTGATCTCAATTTGCATTTACAGTTTGGCCTATCCATAAACCTCTGTGAAGGCCAGATATGAGGTAGAGAAACATGCATGGTCAGAGACATCAGGTTCCTGAACTGTTCTGTCCCTCAAACTTTCTGCTGTGCCTTTGATATCTACATTGTTGTTTTTCTGGTTGTGGTAGAGAGAAGGAAGAGATATGGCAGAAATCTTGTTCTTGGATCTCAGAAAGAAGAAGAAAGTAGAAAACTGATGACCATTCAATAAAAAAAAATACTGGAATATAGTTATGCAGGTCAACTGCCTGCTTCAAACCCAGTAGTCAGCAAAGGAATGCTTCCCTGAGTAGGCCTAGATATGAAAGTCTTGGATGACTCTGTGGGTTTAGTCAGGCACAACTGTTCTTTTGGTACCAACACAACGCAAGGTTCAAAAAGCAAAACCCTGTGCTAAGGGCAGCACAGCTTGCTTGTAGCCTTGAGTAACCTGGAGAAACAGAGAGCTCCTGACACCTGAATCAGATGGCAACAGGGTATGAATTGCATGTCTTCCTCATCTAGACTATGCAGCCAGCACAGGGTTGCTGTTGCCCTTAGAGTCATGTATGTACATACAGTACACAGAAAGGTAACAAGATGAGAGTTACCTAAAACTACAGGGAGATCTTTTTAGAAACATGGCTTCAAATAGCTGACCCCAAGGGCTGAGACAAAGCTGATGAGGGCAGCAGAAATGTCTGTGCAATACCCATTGTTAATAGGAAACAATATAAATTGAAGAAATGGCCAAGTTTAAAACCAACAAAACATGCAAAGAGAGAATTCAACTTCCTAAATGTCTGGCAGCCAGGGCCCGTCCCACTCTGGCTTGGTGGGGCCCATGGCTGGGCAGGACAGGGCTGGTGGGAGCTGTGGTGTTGCTGCAGGGGTTGACATCCCTGGGGGAAATGACATGGAGTCCTAGGCCCTGGGCAGAGTGGGGGAGCCCTGGGGAGGGTGGCAGGGGTAGTGACATCTGTGAGGACACTCAAGGCCCTGGCACTGGCCCACAAGGTGCAAATATAAAAGATACCAAGGTAGATGCTGGCTGTGGTCTCCTTCATATTTGTTTTTTAAAGTGTTTTCTACCCTGGCCAGGATATCTACTTGACAAGAATGGAAACATGAACAGAGCTTTAAAATGAACTATATTGTACAGTTTTTTTTCAAGTACTTGTGAAAAAAGAATCCATTTGTTAGAAGACAAGTGGTGGATTCACCCTTCTTGGTTTTGAACTTACATGAAGTTAATTTGTGCTTATTTTCATTATGATTTGATAGCATTAATGCAAAAAGACAGTGGAAACTTAAAAAAAATAGCACCCAAACAACTAAGTCTATTTTAAGAAATATTGGAAGTGAGGCTTAACATTGTTGACACCTATGAATGAGCCCGGAAAACAAGGCAGAGCCAGTAAGCATCACTGGTTAGAGATGAGTAACACTCTCTCATTAAGCATATAGCAAATAACATCAACTTGCTGAAATGAATATTTTATTTAATTGAAGACTACTTCATGCCTGGGCAGTAGATAACAACAACTTTCCCTAAAAACAACACTCTGAAAATCTGTGTAGTTTTCTTCTGTTACAGTGAGAAGAAACATCAGCTTGTGTATCTTGAATTCAGGCAGTTCAACAGCAGGAAAAGTGTTGCTACTGGAACAGCCAAGTACAACATACGCCATAGGGAATACCTGTATAGAGAGATACTGATTGTCTTTAAAAGGGGCTCATGGGTTAACAATGACCTGAGTCACACAGCAAGAGCTAGTTGCCCTGACAAGGGCAGGGCACCCAGGGTGGATGTGGGGCCACAGGGCTCTGCCCTTAACGACCAGGGACTGTCCTGTAGGACCCAGCAAGGGAACAAGCCCAGGGATGGTGACCGGTGTAAACCCAGAGTTGTATGGCTGCTCAGCATGGCCGCAGCGTCAGGGCAGGGCTGAAGTCCAGCCTGGAACTCAAGTCTTAAAGTCAGGGTCAGTAAGATGCACATCCAGATGTAGCCATACCTACAGCAACAGAGCAGGTACGGACAATGAGAGAGGGCATGAGCTCAAATGCAGTTCCGAGGAAAGGGAAACCCCTGGTGGAACTTCACCCAATTCTTCCTGCCCCAGCTCTTTCCCAGCAATGTGATCCCAGGTTACTCAGCCAAGCCATAGCAAAGCCGGGCTGAGGTTGTGCCACCAGACCCCAAGGAGGGGAAAGAGGTTACAGAGCCTGTTGGTGCACACAGAGACCCAGTTGTTATACTAACAGGAGTTTCTGACTCTAAGGTACAGTAGTAAGTCAAAGCTTTCACTCTAGTCAGGGCTTAGCAGAGTACTAGATCTACTTCGGTCAAATCTTAAAGAAACATGAAGGGGAGGGAAAATGCTCAGTAGAGCAACAAAAATGATCAGATATCTAGAAAACTTGCTGTGTGAAGAAAGATTGCAAGAATGGCATTTATTAGTTCAGAAAAGCTGTATTCTTCAGTCATATACATCAATATCTGCAGAAAAAGAAGGTAATTAGAAGTCCTCCATGTCCATGTGGTTGAATAAGAAATGGATGAAAATGCAAACACTAGACGGAAAATTATGTGAAACATTAGGAGAAACATTGTCATCACACAAATGGTCATGCCCTGGAACTAAGCATACTCCAGAACGTAAATTTATTTTAGAACTGAGTGGCCTCTTAAAAGCTTATCACGGCCTTATTTCTGTATTCTCCCTAAAAATACTCAGACTAAATGCTTTCACCTAGCTTTGGGGTCCACTTAGGTCTCTATTCTCCAGCAGGTACTGAAGTTTTACCATATTTCTATAACCTCAAAACTGGGGGTTTTAGATGTGAATCTCACTGGGAGAACAGAAGGGACATTTCATTTGTAACGGAAACATCTAGCACTATAAGCATTTTGAGTCCAAATGTCATTTTGTTATAGTTATTCTTGTGTGTCGTAATTCAGCCCCCAACAGGGTAGGGATCAATAGCTGCCCTTATTTGCTGTTTGCCTGACAACACAGAACATATCCCTTAGGGGTGTATGCTTAAAGTAAATGATGTTGTTAGGAAATCCATTAAAGTATGTTGTTTATTGACAATGAATAGCCTCCTAGTTCTTGGGAACATTTTTACCAGCTCTGTTTCATGTGGTATACAAGTGAGACAACATGTACTGGTAGCTGATGATGTCAATGACACTGGTTATTTAGAAGAGTACACAGCAGGGAGTGAGAAAGGCCATAATTATCAGATAAGGAAATTGCCTTTGTTTGCTTTGGTGTTGGTAACATTATTTGGGGTCGTCACAAAACTGTGTGTGACTGAAAGGAAGCAATCAGACAGTGCAGTGAGATGGCCTGACCTCTTGCAGTGAACATTTGTTTCCTTGCCACAGTCTCGGGAGCAGAAGCTGTTCTCTCCCCAGTTGCTATTTATTCTTGGAGCAAGGTTCTGAACATAAGTAAATGCTCTGGCTAATGTTAATTTTAAAAAATATTTTCAGCCATGTCTCTGATGTAAAATACACTCACAACAGATTTAAGCAGTCTCTTGCTATGATTGCCCTCTTTTTGATAGAAATGTGTGATTAAACATATTAATTAGAAGTAAATAAAACATAACAGTTGGTACTGTCCTGCTCATTTCAATGGGTATCATAAGACTTTTCCATGTTGCTTTTAAAACTATGGCCTAAGGTGCCCTGCATCCTCTTAAGAGGGATGCAAGCACTGAGAAAAGGTGAAGGCTGATTGGCAAAACAAAGAGCAGAATATAGAAGAACAGAAATACTCAACGCTGCTCTAGTTAACACGGTTCCTAGGAAATGCTGGGAGGGAAGGGTTTTGCGGAAAATGTGTGTCATCTGAAAAGGAGCAACACCATATTTTGGCCCTTTTCTGAATTTTTTTCTCTGTTGAAATGCTATGAGCTGTAGAAGAGCTTGTATAAAGACTGACTAATGAATTGTACTTTGGGAGCTCTTGCTGCATGTTCTCTCCCTACACTGTTTCTTGCTGAAAACTGGGCATAAATAACAGGAAAATAATCCCATTTTATTTCCACTTTAAGCATTTTCCGCTGACCAAAGTGGAAATAAGACAATGGGTAGGCAGACCTTTATTGTGCTTTGCTGTGGTGCAGATTCTAATGCTGGTCAAATGTCCCCTTCCATATTGTTATAAAAAGAATAAACTACAAAAGGTGTTCCCCCAGAAGACCAGCTGTTTTGGGGACAAGTGTGTGCCCAGAGGTGCTACAGCAGAAAATGCTATTGTGCTCAGGCTCTTGCCTGAGGATAATGGCCAAGTCTGGAATCCAGCCAGCTGCTATTGACAGGAGTTGCTCAGCCATGTGAATGAGACCACATAAAGCATCTGTATTTGCACACGTATTTTCCCTATGTCTGAAATACTTCTGCTTTTCAGAAGCTGTCTTCTACGTTCCAGTTTTGTTGCAAGAATTGACCATATATGTTAAAATATGTGGTTTTAACATTTTAACAAATGCAGCTACCTAATTTCATTCACCTGGCCTTTCATCTGCTGAGTATTCGCCAAGCCCTAGTTTGTTTCATCAAATCTTTCTAGGTTGTAATTTGTTACAGTTAAGACAGAGTTCATCCAAAAAAAATGTGTTGTTAATCATTATTTATTGTTTTACTTTCAAAAAACCTACAATAGTTACATGAACTAGAAGCAGATAATATAACAGGATTTAAATGAAACATGACATGAATCATGTATACACCTGTATCAATATTTTCTCGCATAGACTCTTCTGACAGCTTTAAGAATATTTTGTGTCTATCTCAGGATGTGTTGGCCGATGAATTGTAACCAAAAATGAGACACGTTTTAAGAAATTATCTGCAAGTCATTTTATGATTTCTGCATGTCTTTATCCCTAGTTTTAATTGGCATGAATTGTTTACTCCAATCTCATCTCATCTGTAAGAAAGTGCAGTGAAAAGGCCTAATAAATATAACACAAAACATTTCATGTGGATCTTTTCAGTCAGCAAATATTATATTGAGTAGCACAGGAGAACACAGTTGTGAAGTAAAATCAGAAAGTTTGTTTCTCAAATAAAACAGGAAAGTACATAGTTGCAAATTATTACAATATTTTTGGAAAGGAACTCCATTTTTCTAGACATTTCTTTAAGTTCACAAATATTAATAAATTTATTAATCTAATCTTAATGGAAGACTTTTAATCATACTTCTTGCAGAAATCCTGGACTTCTCTGAGAGTTGTTTCATTTTCATTTTGGAAAGATTTGGATATTTGGGAAGGATTGATCCTGAATGTTTAGGTGGCTCACATAAGTGTTGACTTATGGAAGCTGAATCAGCATTGAATGGAGAGTAGCTGATCCTTAATGGTAAGCAAAGAGGATGTTGGAGTGTTATTAAAATACTGTTGGCCATTTATGTTACTTCAAATCTGTCAGGTTTTTTCTGCACTGCAAGTTCTATGATCAAAAATTTACATATGTAGGCCTGAGCCTTCAAAAGCTAATCAGAAAACTCTTAAATTATAACATAGTAGACACATTTTATAGCATCCTTTCTGTTGTCCTCCATATTGCAAAGAAAAAGGGTATAAATTTAATAAATTCAGTATTTCAAAACAAAAAATAATAATTAGTCAACAATTCCCCAAGAAAAAGAGCCTTTATAGCTCTTCCCTATGACACATTTATTGGATGAGTGTGTCTGACAGGCCAACGCTGTCTGTCTATTGAAAGTAGAGGTTTCTGCGTTCAGTGACTTCTTCCAACATAGCAAAAGCAAGATCAGAATCACCCAGATCTCTGCACTCAGTCGCTTCAGTTAACATCAATTTTCAGGGTAAGCTCTGGGGAACAAATGGGACTGCTACTATTGAGCTTGTGCACAATACCCTTCTTAGTATTCCAGATTTGTAGCAATTTTTTGTCTTTATAGAGAAGTAAAATTATCCTAGTTACTAATGTTTTTTTACTATCTGAAGAACATTTTACAGATTTAGAACACATCAAAAATTTGTGTCCAGTGGCTATTGCTTTTGTTTCTGCTTCAGATGGAGCAGAATTCACATCACTTTCAAACTTAGCACCTGGCAATCTCAAAATGGAGACTGTACATAGGAGACAACGGACCTATTGTCATGTTAGTTCGTGAAGTTCTTACACTAGGTTATATTAACTCCAGAAAACTAATAAAATCTGCTTATGAGGATTAATTCTGATTTACTTCTTTGACAAAGTAGTTTGTTGATTACACTCAGTCCTGAAGCTAGCATTCATTTTAGGGTAAGAGCCTGCGGTAACCACTTCCCACAATGAGAAATTTGTTTCACCATGAACACATAAGGAAAAGCTTTGTAACTTAAAGATATTCCATCCTTTCGCCTTGAAACAGGTCTTATAATACGTGTATCAGTCCAAGTAAGTAATTGTCATGTTTAATCAGAGATTAGAAGAAAAATTAATTTCATCATCCATCTCCCCTCAAAGATATCTTTGGGTCAACAGTGTAGGAAACTAGAGTTATTAACCAGATGATGAAGGAATTCTGCCAAGAACAGTACCTGACTGCTCCCACGAGATTACTAAGTACCACTAAAACTTTCTTCAGTAAAATTAATGCCTGTTCATTAATGCAAGACAGTGAGCAAAACCTGCATGCTTTAACCTGACAGCAGAGCCATTTCTGGCCACACGGCTTTATTGCATGACAGGCTGGGAAATTCAGGGGTTAGGAAATATAGCTCCTTATAAAGATATATGTGTTCCTTCCAGTTCCTGTATGCTTCCTGGGTCCTGGTCATCTAAAAGCCTCGTTTTCCACAAGCTGTGGAGGTATGGACAGCTGCACACGTACAACTCCAGTCTGGACAGAAGGCCGCAGCGCTTGCACCTTTGAAGACAAAGTCTGAAGAACATTTTCTTCATCAGGAGACAAAAATGTTCAGTCACTGTGACTGGCCAGCAACATGCAGTGCAAAAGGTTCAGACTGCCAGCCCAGGTCTGTGGATTTCCTTCACTCCCTCTGAGGGCTGCTCACTGATTATGAATTTTTGCTGTGCTTTTCTTTTCTAAATGGAAATTTAAGAGGCACCTGATGCCCATTAAAATTAACTCTGATACTTCAAGTGGAACTGCACCTAAGCTGACAGAATGATGTTGTACTAAAGATATTTCTTTGCAGTGAAAACTCTAATTTTCACTGGGCCTGGCAATATCAGCTTGCCTACAGGAAGTCAGTGAGAAGTTAACTGCCTGAGTTCACACTCAACATTCAAGTATAGCTTTGAGAAGCTGATGAAGAGAAAAAGTTTAAATTAGTGCCATTGTGGTATATATTAAAAAAAAGGTATATACTTGTTTTAAGACTGCCACAAGTAAGTTTTCCTTGCTATTTTTGTTCTCAGGGCAGTAAAATGTAAATTAGTACACAGGAGACAGTATAAAACAAGGATCCATTGAATGCTTGTGTTTCTGGTCTGATTTTCAGCCTGCGTCAGTTTGGCAACTTCTATTGACTTTAACAGAGAGATTTGATGGTAACATTTTCAAGAGCATCTAAATCGCTGAGGCTCCTAAGCCTTGTTTCAAGACTTTCAATAGTCTATTTAGATCGTAAGTACCTTTGTAAGTCAATCACACTTAAAGTCCTAAGGTCTGACCCTAAAAAAGGCATTTATGTGTCACAGTGGGAGCTGTAATACAATTATGTACACATGACTTAGGTACATGGCCCTTGAGACTGGAAACATGAACAACGTTTTAAGAAATACAGTTCCTTCACAGGGCGTAATTAATGCTGGACACGCAGCTCAGCAATGCAGTGGCTGCACAGCACTTCATCCAGGCTACCAGGCTGGAGAAAAAAAGTCCATTTGGGAAAGATCTGCTTTGAGATCCCTCTGTGGTATCCAGTTTGTTTGTTAAGGCTGTGCCACAGCAAAGCAGTAATTAAAAATTCACCTAGCTAGGATAAAGCAAGCCAAGCCTTTGTCCAGCAGAGTGGTGGGACACAGCCAGATGGGAGCAAGCCAGCAGATGGTTCAGTCTCAAACACTTCAGATGCTTCTTGGCTCACCTTTAGCAACCACACAAGGTGCATGGAAAAACTTCCGACACCTGACTTAGACCCTGAAACACTTTTAGGAAGGGGGTGTTGTTAGCAAATCATGCTCCTGCATGAACATGTCTAGTGAATGAGTGCTTATAAAATGACCACTCTGAACAACTGCACGTATACCATGAGAAAAAGTCAAAACTTGTAGCAAATAACATGTGTGTGCCATTGGGCATTGCCTTGCTTCCTGCCATGGTACCTGGTCTGGGGCAGCCAAGGCACAGCAATGCATCCTATGCCCCAAGGCTGGCAGGAGGGTACTAGCTGATACTGAAAAGCTGGCTATTCACTTTTTATCTCTCTCTCTCTCTCTTTCCTTCCTTCCTTCCTTCCTTCCTTCCTTCCTTCCTTCCTTCCTTCCTTCCTTCCTTCCTTCCTTCCTTCCTTCCTTCTTTTTTTCTTTCTCTTTCTTTCCTTCATTTTCTTTTTCTTTTACTACTACCGGAGCTTTCAAGCTACTTGCAATTTTTCTCCTATTGTTTTCTCCGCAGCTGCTATGAAGACTCCTGTCGGGCTGAGGCCTTCCTGTGAGTAAGTTAGCCTGCCATCCAGCAACATTTCCATTTCAATCTTCCCTTCTAATGCCCTTTGCCTCAGTATTTGACGTGTTGCAAGCTCTTATTTTCCATCTGTACCCCAGCAGAGCCAGTGAAAGCCAAAGCACGTAACTTACATGGCTGTGACACTGTATCAGTCAAGTATACACATGTCCCTTGCAGGCTTGTGACTTGAATGAAAGGGTAATACGTGCTCTTAAATCAGCTAATCCACTCATATTTTTGGGGAAGTGACCTACTTCTTCTGTTCTTCTCTTCGTAGTATGTAGTTATGTTCTGCTCCATTCAAAAAAGTTCACATGTGTAGGGGGATGATAAATTTAAACTAGTTCCTTTTAACCATTTCCTTTTTTATTTTATAAATATTTGCTTACAGAATATCATTTACCCTTGAGTGCAGCAATTCAGTGAAATCCTTGCTTGTCCTGCCACCCACCACCGTTTGGATTGCCACATCTGTATAACTGTTCCATAAATATCATCCAATAAATAAACTTCTATGCTACTCAAAATTCCATGAACCTGCTTATACATCCTATCTTTCAGTTTGTAAGCTTTTTCTAACAGTAATTCTTGTGTTCTGAGCATTGTGGCTAGCAAAAAGCCATACCTGGCTTTACTGATGCTCACTCTGACACTGTGATTCTGTCCTGCTCATTCCACCTCTGAGGGATCTCTTGGAGCACGTTGTCGTGTCTGCTCAGCCCCCACACTATGCTTTCCTCCTTGTAAAAACCAGTATCGTGAAGCAAATGGGTGTGTGTGCCTGATTTTGTGCTGTACAGTGGTAATAACAACAATAATTAGTAACAATAACGATATCAATAACAATAACACAGAAGTAGTCCAAGGTATGTGACCCATGCAGGTCCACCAGGCACGGTTAACAGGAAGTTATTAATTTCCAGTGTTGAGTCCCTCCTCCTTAACTGGTTTTCCCTCCTGCATGAGAATTCTGCCTCAGAAAACGGAATTTGGCATTTGGGAGGTTAATGGCCTTAAAATAAGCACATAGATAAAAAGGATGCACAAACAATCTATTCCCAGCCCCCAGACAGGGATGTTTGGTTTTTTCCTACATAAATGTTTGCAACGGATATCACTGCGTTTACAGATAACTTCAATAGCTACTTCACGGCAAAATTTGTCAGAGAGATGCAACCATTCTTGGACAAGCATTTTAACCCTGTTCTATTGTTTATCTCTTCTTAATCATAATCAGTGGAGAAAAACTGGCTGAAATTAAGTACAAAAAGCTACCAACTTTTGAATCTGGTAAGGCAAGATGGGAATCAGGCCCACTGTTCGTTACATCAGAGAAATACAGTGAAATTTTCATTAGCCCACGAGGTTAAATAATTCACTAGGAGGAAGGGGAAACAGGAGAACATCTCCAGCTTAGCCAAGACTCTTCAGCCTCCCCAGCACAAATCCTCCTTTCTCCTGAACTCACGTCAGAGCCCTACCCTCAGACAACATGGTGTATAGGATAGAGCATGCTCTCCACTTTTGCTGAAGCCCTTCAGCTCTGCATAAAATGTGTAACTCGTCAGTGGCACTGAGACTGAAACCCAGGTGACCTGTGTCCCCAGTGCTGCCCTAAGCAGCCAGCTGGAAAGCAGCCATGGTGTGAGTAGATGGTCCTGGGTGTATTCAAGTGATTTGAACAGAGGGTGAGAGGAAGATGCTGTGCAAAACTGCACCAGGGTGTTGAGCCTGCTGTCCCGGGAGGTCAGAGAGTAGGATCTGAAACATCCAGAGGGGATCTGCAGGCCTCTGAGGACATCAGAAAAGCAATGTCAGATCAAGCAACAAAATCCAGACTAAATTGTTCAGCAAACGTAGCACCAACCCAACATTAGAATAGTAAAAGCACATATGCTTTGGCAAGAAAACCTACATGCTAAGTAAAAGCAAACAGCTTTCACTCTAAATTTGTGAGAAAGTATCTCAATAATATCTTGCCTCTATTTAAAGTCAGCACTGGAATACCTGACAGACCATGGGATGCTTCATGGGAGTAAGGAAAATTAGCACAGACTGCAGTTTCACAAGTCACAATAGACACTCAGGCTCCATTTTAAGGAACTTATAAATGTGTCTCTAGGGTAAACTTTTCGTGAGCACTTGTTGGACAGCTGCTGCAGTAACTGAGGCAGTGCTTTGACTCCTCTTGTGTGTATCAGGCATTATGCCCTTTCTCTCACTCCAGATGCAGCTTTTTTACCTTATAGACTTACAAAGAGTTATTGATTTAGAGCCTTTACTATAGGGACCACAAGAGGTTAATGTGATTAACTTCATTCAAAAGAATGTTGTTATAAACACTTATTCAAATTCCTGCTTTTTGTGCATGCATTTGTCAACCGGAAACTGGCAAAAATACGAAAGGTGATGATGGAAAATAATTTCCCTGAAGGAATCATTAAGTCTTCCTCCTCCCTTTTCTCCCCCAATCTGCACCCCTCTCTTACTTCATGGGTTCCAGTATTGGAAGCTTTTAATTGTCTAGATGGACAGTTTTTGACAGCTTAATCTCCCCTGATAAGCCTGGTGTCTTAGAAGCATAGCATATCAATACTAAACACTGCACCTCTTGGATAGCCCTTATGCACAAAACAGCTGCAGCTGGGCCCTAGTTTTCATTGGTGCTTCAGTTCATAGGTCCTAGCCCTTGTCCTGCTCTCCATAATGTAGATCTGTAGCTCCACCAGCTTCCCCAATGTCATTTTCTTCTCTCTGATCTGAAAGTCATGATTTCATCATTTGCAAAATTCAACTGAAACAAAAAACCCTGGCAGCCACAAAAGCAAATATTCTGCAATGGTATCAGTCATTGTGTTTCTGGTTGGGTCAGTTTGCACCACTGATATCAGCAGAGTTTGCTGATTTTCACCAGAGCAGAAGCTGGTTTGCCATGCTTGTGCAGGCTGTGTACTGCCAGACCTGGCATGCTCTCTTCCCACTGGGAGCAACTACAGTCAAACCCATAAATGTTTACTCTGGATGATTCCATGCAAACCAAGATAGCATAGGTGCCATTATGTTATGATGAAATCTAGACCAGCGGAAATGAACATGCGAATCCTCAGGATCTGGGAGGCTGGGAATAGCTTTTCAAACATCTCTGAAAGAAGGCGGGCAGCCTTGTTCTTGCAACTACTTTCATGAAAACATTTATGGGAAAATAATGAAAAAATATGTTCAGGACAGTGAAGCAAGCAACTGCTTATATTTTGTTGACTAAATGCAGGAGTCAGTTACTAATTATCCTGCTTGTTTAATAGGTACTGTGCATGTAGGGACTGCGCAACAGCTGTGCTGCTGTGGAAATTTGGAGTTTTCTTTCAGGGCTGCACTCAGAGAAGCAAGTCTCTTTAAGCAGGTCTTGCATAGTCTTGAAAGTTAGATCTGCCAGATTAGTGCCAGACAAGACACGAGGCTTTCCATCTGCAAATTACAGAATTATAAAGGACTGAGTTGCTTTTCAGCTGTAATTTTCCCATATTTCCTCAGATTTCTTTTTTTTTTTCATTAGCGATAGCATAACTATTTCCCAGAAAACGCTGTTACCTGTTAATGTAGCTGTGAGGTTCTGGACTAGCTGCTGACTGTACACTTATGTCCATTATATAGATTCCTGGAGGGCAAGGTGAGTCCTGCTGACATTATGTTTTTCTTTCAAAATCCATTACAGGAACAAAACAAATGAAGAAAGGAAAGAATGTAAAAAAATTTTAAGTATAATGTGAAAGTAGTGGCTGGTGCTTTACTGAAAGTGAGAGTAATTCTGCTCGTAACTAATTCTGCCTAGAAGGATCCTGCAGCTGTGTGTCTGGGTCCTCCCCATCCCAAATGCGTATGCATCGTCCAAACCAGGCGCTTCTGATATATCATAAAGCTGCTGTCTGTGGCTTTCAGTTGCTGATGCAGATAATTTTGATGACAAGGCCACAGCCTGTGCTGCCATAAAGGCTCTGTGGTAGCAGTCCAGGCCTGGTGGAAGGAGTCACTCAGGTGTCACCAAGCATGTCTGAAGATAAATACCTCCTAGAGTCCTTGGGAGTCTGGACAATGCTGGGTTTTCCTGGCTGCTTCTTGGCAAACCAATGGAGAAACACAGGGCGGAAAGTTAGATTAGAGTTACCTTCCTCCAGTCAATATGCCCCTGCTTGCTTGCACTTCCCAGAGCTGCAGCCCACTGTGTCTCCCTCTGCAGACAGTGCCTTCTGTGGGGCTGATGAGCTTGCACTTTTAATGTGTTTGGTTTTTTAATTTTTTTGGTATTTTGGGACAGCTCAGAAAGGCACGGCAGTATAGACTGAAATATTTACTTGCTGACCTGTCTGATACCACAGGAAAAAACTGCCCTGTTCGCATGGTTTGAATTAGATCAGGATTGAAAGAGTTTATTGATATATTAATGACAGATCATTGACTCGCACTCCACGAACCATATATGCAGAATCAATATTGGTACTGTAACAGGTGAACCACAAAACTAGACAGTTCCAAAATGTTAATAAACACCTACAAATTTCTAAACGCCCTTCTATAACTGATCCCAGGATGTTCTGACCTCATGCATACACATGAGCACGAGAGATGTGGCTGCTCTGGCTTCATGTCACCCCCGCTGCTCCTAGCACCCCACAGATGTCCACACCACTGAGAAAGCCCCTGCAGGGCCACAGGCACACCATGAGGTGTGGGTCCACCCACACTGCACCCACACAGTTACCCTCTGTGGGTTCCATCTGCATCCTCATCCTCTGTCCACTGGAGAGGCAGCTATGGGAGCACCGTCATGCCATGATGGCATAACTTATCTTTCCCTTCTGAGCAATCCAGATGTTTGAAGATTCAATGACGATGCAATAGGAAACGCTGGCAATGTGCTTTTTACACTGTGATATCTATTGTTTTTCAAATATTTTTCTCCTAGAACTAAACTGAATAATTCACGCTTGAATAGCCCGTTTTAGCTGCGTTTCTGCCTTCTGCATTTTTACAGTTCCATTTTTCAGAGACATTTTGGAAATGCATTGAAGTCGTTTTGCACAGTTAGAGCATTTGGATTCTACATGTTAACATTTAAATAAATCAGTCAAAAAGATTTTTCTTATTCTGAACAGAAAACAAGCCCAGACTTTTACCTGAAACAAAACTTGCAGCTGAAAATGTTACCTCTAAATTGAATCTGAAAGCTGAACAGCCCTTGGTTTCGGTAGTTGAGAGGACTTTCGCTGTGACTTAACAAGAGTTTTCATTTTCCACTGAGAATGGGATTGTACTGGTTTGTTTTGCCTCACTGCTGTATTTATTTAGTATTTTTTTAAAAAAGCAACCTCTTCTGTGTGTTTCTTCCTGTCATCTCTGTTAACCACTGAGGGCAGGGAACTGACGGAAGCCTTTCAGTCAGTCCCAATTACAGTCAAATGTGCCATGTGGGACTCACCTGACCAGATGTCCAGATTTACACTGTAGACTTTAATGTCCTGGGCTTATCATCAGCAGAAAAAAACAGGTTTTTCTGTGTGTGATTTATTTCATCTTAACACGGATGTTTAAAATAAGTGAGAGGAACCAAGTTCCAGCGACCCTAAGCTGAACCTGAAAAGAAATGGTCACATGTGGATATCAACACCACAGACTTTGAAAAGTTAGGTGAGTTGACTCCAACCAATGATGTCAACTCGCTGCAGCTCACGTAAATTAGCACCATACTGGAAGGAAGGAAGGAAGGAATGAAGGATTTAACAGATAAAAAGAAAGTCTCAGTGGTGATCCAGAGGTGAGCAAAGGGTGATTTGAACACCAGAAGTATGTAAGTAATATTCAGACTAATCTATCCATTGCTATCCCTTCATATCACGTAAATAACAGTGTAAGTCATAAAGTCCTAGTGACTTTACTGGGGAAGATGCAGTCTGTTCTCCTAGATCTATATTTACTACTGTAGATATCTTTACCTCAGTCTTTTAGAAGATGCGTGTCTTAACACCAGTAACTAGGTTAAACATTTAAGGAGCTATCAGCTTTTAAAACAGAGCCAGTTATTTTTTTTGCCTAAACAGAGATGGGGAGCTTGTATATCGCTAGATTCTTGTTTCATAGTTTGAGTGCTCTGGAGCACAGCAAGGATGTTATATAAATCAGAAATGAGACTGAAAGTTCCTTTGTAATGCATGGACAAAAATCACATGGCCTTCATTGAGAGCTTCAATTTGGAGCTGTATACTGGCAGTTGTATATAGCCAGTAGTTCATACCAATTTCTAAAATACAAGGATTACATTTCATGTCCAAAATATATTGCACACAACATAAAGTAAGTCTTCCAGACCTTCTTGTGAAGGGTAAAGGTAGATTCACTACTGCACTAGGGATTGGTGGCTATCTGATACCTGCGATAATGACCTGGCGACATTTGGTGGGAACAGAAGGTAGGCCCAGCTACTCAGTGATTCTTCAGGTATTACTGCTAAACATCACAGACTCAAATTTTCATGCTTCATCTGGAAGCAAGTGTAACATCACTGCTAATGCTTTTTGTGGGTGTTGTATAATGTTGAGGAAATAATGATTATTTTATATATATTTATTATATAGATATTCTATAGATATTTAATCACGAGAACGAGGAGAAGCATATAACATTAGGTGGTTCCTTAGTGAGGTGGGTGCAAGCAAGCATGATGGGTGATGCTCACCTCACTTTAGATGTCATTAGAGCTAGTATCCTCAGCTGCCTTTATAGTTAACATAGAGAATACATCATTTAGGGTATACTTTCGCCTGGCCTACTTTAAACATCTTCTTCAGGATAAGAGTGGTAGGGCCTTAGAAATGTTTGTAACTTTATCTTGTAAGTGGTAGCTGAGGTGTGGGCACCTACATTATAAATATGGATTTGATCAGGAGAATGTCTGATCAAGTAAATACATCCTGAGAGTGTGCCTTTAGGGAGAAAGTTCCCACTGGCTGGACAAGGGGAAACATAACCCCCATTTTTAAAAAGGGAAAAAAAGGAAGACCCAGGGAACTACAGGCCACTCAGTCTCACCTCCATGTCTGGCAAGATCATGAACCAGACGCTTCTGGAAACTATGCTAAGACACATGGAAAATAAGGAGGTGATTGGTGACAGCCAACATGGCTTTACTGAGGACAAATCGTGCCTGACAAATTTGGTGGCCATCTATGACGAAGTTGCAGCATTAGTGGATAAGGGAAGAGCAAGTGAGGTCATCTACCTAGACTTGTGCAAAGCATTTGGCACTGTCCAACACAAAATCCTTGCCTCTGAATTAGAGAGACATGGATTCAATGGATAGACTACTAGATGAATATGGAATATGAATATGGAATTGTCTGGGGGGTCATGCTCAAAGAATTGCAGTCAATGGCTCAATGTCCAAGTAGAGAGCAATGATGAGTGGCGTTCCTCAGGTGTCATTATTGGGACTGGCACTGTTTAACATTTTTGTTGGTGGCATGGACAGTGGGATTGAGTTTGCCGACACCAGGCTGTGTGGTCCAGTTGACCTGCTGGAGGGAAGGGGTGAGACCTAGAGGGACCTTGAACAGCTTGAGAAGTGGGCCCATGCAAACCTCATGAAGTAAAACAAGACCAAGCGCAAGGTCCCCCACCTGGGTTTGGGCAATCCCAAGCACAAATACAGGCTGGGCAGCGGATGGATTGAGGGCAGCCCTGAGGAGAAGGACTTGGGAGTGTTGGTTGATGAGGAGCTCAATATGACCTGGCAATATGCACTTGCAGCCCAGAAAGCCAGGTGTTCCCTGGACTCCATCAAAAGTAGTGTGACCAGCAGGTCAAGGGAGGTGATTCTCCCCGTCTACTCCACCCTCGTGAGACCCCGCCTAGACTGCTGCATTCAATTCTGGGGGCCCCAACAGAAGAAGGGTGTGGACCTATTGGAGTGAGTCCAGAGGAGGGCCATGAAGATGACCAGGGTGCTGAAGCACCTCCCCTGTGAGAATAGGCTGAGAGACTTGGGGTTGTTCTGTCTGGAGAAGAGAAGGCTCTGGGGGAACTTAGAGCATCCTTGCAGTACCTAAAGGGGACTTACAGAGAGCTGGAGCGGGATTTTTTACAAGGGCATGTAGTGATAAGACACTGAAGGCGATATAGATTAGATATAAGGAAGAAATTCGTTACTATGAGGGTGGTGAGGTACTGGAACAGGCTGCCCAGAGAAATTGGGGATTCCCCATCCCTGGAAGTGTTCAAGGCCAGGCTGGACGGGTATTCAAGTAACCTGGTCTAGTGGAAGATGTTCCTGCCCATGGCAGTGGAGTTGGAACTAGGTCATCTTTACGGTTCATTCCAACTCAAGCTGTTCTATGATTTGATGATTCAAAAGACTTAAGGGAGAGTAAAGGCAATATCACTGTGTAACATTTGAGTGCAGGATTGATGTGATCTTCATATCGATACATACGAAGAAATTAACAGGAAAACGGAAGCAGGCTTCTCGGCATCAAATGTGAGTAAGACCAAAAAAAATCTTCACTTCTTGTGTTGAATACAATGGGGAACTGGAGAAGGCAGACCAAAAAATTTTCAGGAGATTGAAGCAAATGCCTGTTAGGGTGAGATTTTAAAAAACAAGTGCAACTAATATGGTATACAAAATAATGGTCATAAAGGAGATCAAAAACTGACTTGACTGCCCCCTCCCCAGGAGGAAAAATGTTATATATGAAAAGATTCCTTAATCTAATAGCGAGTAACAAGTACTTGTAGCTGAAAGCTGATATCAGAAATATTTAAATGAGAAGTCAGGTGCAAACTTTTAATCGTGAGATGAAATTACCAAGAGAAATGATGGACTAGCAGAATTCATTCAGACATTCAGAGTAGAAGCAAGGAGTCTTCTTTTTGGAAGAAATAGTTTAGTTAAATACAGATGGTACTGTACAATTTGGAGACAATGGGATGGGATATAACATCCTTCTGTACAAGATAGAGCAAGACTAGTGTCACCTCGAGGCTCTAAAAGTGTCTGAAGCTCCTTGGTGAACGAAGTCAAATTTTATTAATTTGCAAACAGTTTTCAGCTTCTCTTGGATAGCCCGGGTGAAGAAAAAAAGGTTTTGCAAGTAGAAAAACATCACAATTTTCAAAGTAAGGATTGCTACAGTTCACCTACACATCTGCTAGAGAGAAAGAAGCAGGAAAATGGTGCGTATACAGTCTGCAGATCATGACATTCAGCAGGAAAATGGTTCACAGCTAAAAAATTTACTCTTGAATTTCAATCTTGATGGTGTGTTATGTAAAGGAATATTAAGAAGACAATGATTATTTAGGAAGATTAAAATGTTCATGGTAATGACTTTACAAGCTATAATTTAAGGAACAAAGAAGGCTTAAGGTTTCTGTGTAACATTTTTTAAGCCATATTGAAACGAAAAATTAAAGGAGCCCTCATTTTTTTTTTTTTAGATTGTTCTGCTCTTCAATATAAAATTATCCTTCCTTTTCTGGGGAATAAGAACATGGTTGTCAACCTGCTTTTGTGGGTGCCATTCAGAACTTGTCACTGTAATAATACCTGCGTTTCTTCCTATTTGCCTTATCTTGTTGTCTGTAAGACTTTCTTTGTTAGGTCCATTTTCCACTTTGCAGCTTGTTTAGGTCTTTAAGACAGGGGATGAGACACACCTAAAACTGAAAATCATATGCTGGGAAACCCATTTGTTCTTATGGAGGTGCAAAAATGAATGTGCACAGAGAAAACAGACAAAGCAAAGTGAAAGAAAAGCAGAGAAGCACTGTAACCACTGTAACCAGTTCACCAGAGAATTCTAATTGTCAACAGAAGGGGATATGCACTGAAAGCAGGGGCAATCAATCAGTAGGACTGTAACTCAATAGCTTAGCTGTGAGTTGTGCCCAATTCCTAGGTACAAGAGTTTACTCTAACCAGTACTGTTCTCAGGGGAAGGGTGTTCTCCAGCCCTCTCCACTTTTCTGCCCTCTGTTCACAGCAACACAGAATCACAGAATAATTTATATTGGAGAGAACTCTGGGTGATCATCTAGTCCAATACCCCACTCAAAGCACATCCAGCTAGATCATAGTGCTCAGGGTTCTGTCTAGTTGCAGTCTGGATGTCACCAGGGATGGAAATTCAACAACTTCTCTGGGCAACCTCTTTCAAAATTTAGCTAGTGTTTTCTTTAAAATTTTCCATTACATCTGGAATTTCCATGTTTCAACTTGTGTCCATGGCCTCTTGCCCTATTGTGGTGCATCTCTGAGTAGAATCTGGCTCTGCCTTCTCTACACCTTCTTAGTATGTTAGTAAAAACTGTAATAAGTTTCCCCAAAACAATTTATTTACCAGGACAAACAGGTCACTCTCTCTCAGCCTCTTCTCATTTGTTGGGTGTTCCAGCCTCTGAACATGTTGGTGGCCTCCACTGCATTTGTCCCAGTATACCAAAGCTTTTCTTGCACTGAGGAACCCCAAACTGCAAAACGTTGTCCAGGTGGTGTTCTCACAAGTGCTGGAGTAAGGCAACGGATCGCTTGCCCCAACCTACTGGCTAATGCTATTGCTAACACAGCCCAGTATGTGGTTAGGCTTCATCTAGCATAGCTAAACAGTGCACAGCATTGCTGGCTGGTTGGAGGAGGTGATTGTGCCACTCTAAACTGCACTGGTGCAACCCCACCTGAAGTACTGCATGCAGTTTTGGGCACCTCGATATATAACGGACATAAAACTATTAGTGTGTGTTCAGAGGAGCGTGACCAAGATGGTGAAGGGTCTCAATGGCAAGACTTTTAAGGAGTGGCTAAGTTCACCTGGTTTGTTAAACGTGGAGAAGAGAAGGCTGAGGGGTGACCTCATTGCTGTCTACAGCTTCCTCAGGTGGGGTAGCAGAGGAAGAGGTGCCGATCTCCTCTCTCTGGTGACCAGTGATAAGACACATGGAAATGGTATAGAGCTGGGCCAGGGGAAGTTCGGTTCAGACATTAGGAAAAGGTTCTTTACTGAGACAGTCATCAGTCACTGGAACAGGCTCCCCAGGGAAGCGGTCATGGCACCAAGACTGTCAGAGTTCAAGTAGTGTCTGAGTGACTGTCTTAAGTCACATGCTTTATTTTTAGGTAGTCCTGTGAGAAGCAAGGAGTTGGACTCAATGATTTTTGTGGGTCCCTTCCAACTCAGGATATTCTATAATTCTATGATCTCTGCACACACACACCATACCTGTTGTCAATATTTTGTTCAGCATGACCCCCAAGTGCTATTTTGCCAGTTGCCCCAAGCTCATACTGATATATAGGACTATTCACTCCCAGGTGCAAAACTTTTCATTTCCCTTTGCTAAACTCAACGTTCAGCACCTTTGTGAGCTTCCTATCAGCCCATATCTCCAGCACCTCAACATCAACGTGCCTGTGAATAGCAGCCTTGCCCTCTAGCATACCAGCCGCTCCACCTGATTTAAGGTTGTCTACAATCACACTGAGAGGTCATGCTGTCCTGCTGTGCAGTTCTCAAAGACTTAAAAAGGCATTGAGCAAATGTCGATTCCTAAAAGACATCACTGGTAGCTAGCGAGCAGTTGGATTTTCTACTGCTGATTAAAATCCTTTGAGCTCAGTGGTCCAGCCTTCCATATATCTTATAGTCCACTGATCCAAGCAGTGTCTCACCAATTTGGCTATAAAAATACTACATCAAAGACCTTGCAATGATCGACATGATATCTACTGCTTTCCTGTTGCCATGCCACAGAAGGCAACCAGGTTGGTCAGGCATGGTTTGTTCTGGCTCTCGCAGGTCACCTTCTTGCCTTCCGTGTACTTGGAAACAGCTTCCAGGAGGACTTACTCCACCACCTTCTCAGGAACCAAGGTGAGGCTGACATGTTGTTCTTCCTGAAGATGACTGTGACAGTTGATTTTTTTCAGTTGTCAGGAATCTTCACACATAGATGAACAGATTTAACGTAGTTTAGGAAAAGAAGTAGTCAAAGTTTTGGCTCAGTTTTGTTTTGTTTTGTTTTCGAAAGTGTCCATTCTTAGTTCTTTATTTGGTTTTCTCAGTTCACTGAAGTTACTTCTTACTAATTCAGCTTCCAAAACATTGAGAAAAGCATGGAATGACCAGGGATGCACTAAAGCAGGTGACATTTTAGGGACATGCACAAAAAAATTTGGAAGTTTCAACATTAAAAGCAGCAGACAAGACATTTTAAACATGAAATATAATTTAGAAATCAAATAGGAAAAATGTAAAATCTGGAGATAATTGTAGATTCATTCCTTTTTTTTTTTTCTTCCTACAAAATATCAGTCACAAAATTTCTGGCAGCTATAGAACAAAAAGAAAAAGCTTTTATATCCTCAGAAACCATCCTATTCCCTTCATTTCTCTTAGCAGTGTATAAACTTACTGGTGCTTTAACATCAAGGTACATAAAGGCAAATACCTTTCTGAGTAAAATCCTTTCATTATTTTTCTTTGTATAAATGATTCATGTTCCCTTATGAACTATGACTGTAGCACTTTGGTTCTTTCAAAACTTTTTTATAGACTTAACTTGAAGGCATGGAGACTGGATTAATGAGTTTCATAACAAGCACTAGCATGTTTGTCATCATGATTTGTCACTGCATCAGGTGAAAACTTTGAAGTTAATTGGTTCATATTTAAACCATGCTTTGAAAATGCAAAGCTCAATGCTGTTTGGGGTTTTTTTGGTTTGGTTGGTTTGTTTTTGGTTGGGGGTTTTTTTTGTTTGTTTTGTTTGTTTGTTTGTTTTCTTCCATAATGAGGTCCATTTCTTATACTGACTGACAAGCAGTTGGTATAAAATGACAGGCTCTTAAATCTATGGGAATTGTACTTAATGAGGATGACTCTGAATCTCATTATATTGACTTCAATGGGAAAACTTACACTCATTTTAATGTGAACAAGACAGACCCTTGCTGAGGATTTAGAGCTGGTCCAGCAGGGATCATAAGTATATGAAAGTGCACATTACTTTCAGTGCTCAGGCTCCTGTACCAGACTGTGATGTCTGTGAATGGTCCTTCCTGAGCTCACGGGAGCAGATGGGTACCTGTGATTGCAACGCATCTGGAAAGTCCTCACGCACAAATGTTTACCTAAACTTCACATTTTGGACCCTGGGTAAGGATCATTAAGCTTTGTTCATGTTGAGTCCAGAGCACAGATTTCTTCCTAAGAATAGGCTGCTACCAGCAGTTTTCTGAAGAACGGGGCAAGACATGCTGCTTTCAGTGGCAAGGACTACAGATCCCCTTTTTTACCATAGCCAAGTAGTTAGAGCAATTAATTATGAAGCAGAAACCCCAAGTTCAGTGCCTTGCTCAAGCATGCCTTGTCCACTTGGCTGCCGGCCAAAACATACAATGAGATTTTTCAAATCTTCCATGGATTTTTTGTAACTATGAAGTGAATAGTACAAGATTAATGAGGGACGGGTGGCAAAAGAAATATTTGTAAGACAGTCTTTATTAATGCTGTTTTTCTGTTCCCCAATATTTTAAAATAAAACCTGTCTTGCAGTTAAGAAGACAAGTTTAAAAGGACAAAACAACATGTTCTTAAAGCTGTCATTTCCCAGAATTATGACAATGACAGAAGTACAAAACTGCAAAATAAAAGGCACGTCCTAATAATTCTTTTATTTCTCCAATTCTCCCGGTAGTTCTCAGATATATTTCAAAGCAAGTCACTTCTCTGAAGCACTCTGACACTTTGGGAGGGATTCCAGGACCCAGTCATAGGTCTTTAATGTGACTTAGGTGCCATGGGATAAACCCTTGTCCTCCAACTGCCACTCCAAAGGCAAAGCATCTCCAGTGTTACATTTGCCAATCCTGAACAGGTGTCACAGCTACAGCAGGGTGCCTAAAATGGACCACTGGAGCTCAGACATAAGACAGGTAGGCAACTAAATCTCACTCTCTTTTGCTGTCAGGTTGTCTAAGCATGCCCAAAGATCCATCAGGAATCACAGCTATGGCTGTGTGAAAAGCTACCAAAGCTGTGGTGCTGCATCTTCTCATAAGTCTTTGAGCCTCTCCAAGGACAGGAGCATGCACAGTGCAGTGCTGTGCAGAGGTGACAGCTCAGGTCCCAAACCCAGGGTGGCTGCACTAGCACGCTGCTCTGCTTCAAAGCCAGTTATCGAGGCTTTGTCAAACCACGTGTATCCAGAAGGATTTCCCTCAAATCTTCCTTCATATAACCTCTGACTTGGTCTTAAATACGACTACTTGCAATGCTTGTAAGGTATTATAAAATCACTGTTTTGAAGTGCATTCCAGTGATTATTTCCATCAAAGCAATTTGCTGCTAAGATTACCACTTCCTTTCTAACACACATACACACACGAAAACCAACACCAAAATTTATGAGATGGAAAGAGAACATGCAAATTATACACGATTCAAGGAAGCTTCTGCTTTAAATGAAACATCCAAATAAAACTTGAAAAGGCTTATTTTGGATGCAGGTCTAAATTATCTTTCCCCTACTCTGCATCTATCCTGCATTTCTCTGAAGATCAAGTTTATTTTTGTGGGTTTCCTTCTCTGACTTGCATCATTGCACTTACCTGGAACATCTGCCCTTCTCAAGGGAGGAGGGAATTAAATGAACAAAGACTTTCAGCAGCAAGTAGCTGGGATGGGTAGGAACACAGCCTGTTCACGAATACAATTTTTTTTTCCCCCAGGTGACGATAACTAGTCAATGTAGCTGTGACAGCATGTAGTTTAGGTGCCAATTCACATTTGCTAATATACGTCCGGTTATAATCAGTTTTTATAGTACTGGTGGGTCTCGAGAGTTCTACATTTCTGTAATATATTAAAATAAAATAAGCAGTCACAATAACTGGATCGAAAGAAGTTTAAATACTTGCCTGCGTTTTGGTTAGAAGACCTTCAGAGAAAGAAGTGGACTGCAGTTTTTCTCATCATCCTGAGAATCTCTCTTTCCTGGAGCCTCTAGAAATACACTCCACAGCGGAGCATGATAACCTCAATGCTTGTGAATAACTTGATAGTTTCCCACACGCTGGTATGCCTTTTGAATTTGGTTTCTTGATCCTCCATGACATCATTTGAATAAGTTACTAGGAATCTATTTTAAATAGTGTTTATTTAGTTCCATATTCTTTTACTACTCTTTTTTTTTTTTTTTTTTTTTCTTGGAATGAAACACAAGGAAAAGTTTGTTCTTAGACGTGTTAATTATTTTCAAAAATGGAATCTCTAAGTAAAAGCACTGAAGAAGTGTGACTAAATCAGCCTGCACAAAATCTTTAAATAACCTTGTTTAAAGGGACCAGGAGGACTGACAAGTTTTTTGACAATGAAGTCCCACTCTTGCAAAATGTATGTGGTTTTGCATTTATTTCATACAGGTTACGTGCTGTGAAGATATGGTTCTTGGTTTGGTCACATCTAGTTGTTGATCATAGTATTCATTCTTCATCCAAATGACAGCCTGATAATCATTTCAAGATCTAGGGTTGATGATGCTTGGTTTTCTCATTAATACCATAGTCAAGCTGACTCAGACTGAAAAAGCTGTAAGTCAAGCACTAGGAAATCTGACAAAGATGGAATAGATGTCTTTTTTTTTCCTTAATCACCTACAGCTAAAAATGAATACACAAAGGTACACCTGTAGTGCCAGTAAATGAGAGTAGTTGCAGTACAAATTATGAAGAACAGAGTGTTGCCAAAAATTCATGCAGAGAAGTGAATCTCTTCCTGATGGGCATCATTTTCCAAATGGGCTCTTGCATGCTGTTGTGGTTTGAATTATGAGTTTCATGCAGATACAATCTCCAGTTCAAGTGCACAGGCTGGTGAACAGTAGCTGCTTGTTTAGAAAAATGAAAACAAGTCATAGCCTAGCAAATGAATATTGTAAATTTAAATTAACAGAGAGGTTGTCTGCTTTATTCTCTTTATGAAGGGCATATTACTTCCAAAAATATCTCACTGAAAGAAATAACTCCAGCAGAGTAGTTTTTCACTTGTAAAATCTGCTAATGTAACTTTGGGAACTCAAGGATTTAAATCTTGCTTGTTGATATATCAGCTGCAAGGAAACTCTCTTAAATGTCTCATTATTCACAGACCCTGTAAAGTAATGCCTAGGCATGAGTCTTGGTCACTAGATCCTATGTAAGTTGTTCAAACTGTTGTAATGGTTAGCTAAGGCCTGATGGTATACTTCTGTATCAGAGAAGATACAGTCATTTGGAAGAAGATGAACTTGAAATTTATTTTCCACAAATTGGATTTTATTGGAATTTTTCAGTCTTCTCAAAAAAACCCACACTTCTTGCAATGTCTAAGTAAACAGGTTTATGCACTATGGCCTCAAATTTCCTCAGTGTGGAATTATGAATAGGTATCTGTGGGACTTCCAGAGCTACCGAGAGTACAGTCATCTCAGCAGGCAAAGTGGAACAACAACATGGCCTCATCTACCAGCGCTACCCAAAGCTCCTGCCTTGTGCTGCTGGCACTGCTGATGGAGAGACACGACAGCTCTGCCCTGAGCTCTGCAGCACTGCAAACCCTCCTCTGCTTCCTTGTATGTTGCTTCCCCTCCCCAGGTAATTTACACTTTGGTCTTTTTTTCCTAGTTTATTATTGCTGTCACATTTTATTGGACAGCCTTTTAAAAATTATTAATGAAGCATTTTCTTTATTGTTATAAAAGATCAGCTAACTTTATTTTTCATCATCATAGCATCTGAAGTACTTCATAGGCTTTTTCCTCATCTTCACGGTTTCCCTTGGACAGCGAGATGTGCCATCATTCCCACCTTACACCTGAGGAACAGAGGCCCAGAGAGGCTGAGTCCTTGTGCTGCTGAAATACTGAGGTACCTGTACCAGACTCTGATGACACGTAGATGTCTGAACTTAAAACTATGACCTATAAAGTCCCACCTAACCTCTCTGGCATCTGCAGAGGCTATGATGTTTGCTGGCCAAGTTTGCTCTTGGTGTAACCCTCTTCTTCTGTGGGTGTATATATATATTAGCATATCAGCTCAGACGGGGGCGCACTTTTGAAGCTGACCTGGCTGTCCCTCTCATTGAGCGTCGTGGATGAGTCTCACAGCGCTTAAGGTAGATTCATCTCAGATTAATCAGATTGGGGCATGTATTCCCAAAATGTACCGAGTGTTTTTCATCTGGTAATGGTCGCTGAGTCCATGGGCTGGAGCTAGTGTAAGGAAGAACAGGTATATATAGTATAGATATCAGGTCCTCCACAACACCTATCTCATGGTACAAATTGGTTCCTTTTGGATCACACTGTTAGTTATTGCAGACCCAGTTTGTAATGCTGATGGGTGCTGAGGCCTTTACAAGGCAGGTCTTACCTCATCTGAAGTAATCCCATGATACAGAGTTTGATATACACATACATAACTCACTTTAATTCACTTTGACAGCAGTGGGGATGACACAAAAATGAAATACGGTGCCATAGCATAATTTTCAAAAAGATGTGATCTTTTCTCTAACAGTGAACCTATAGTGGTGAGATGACCCAGGAAATTATGTGCGTAGGTTCAGTGACCTTTCAGTCTCACAAAGTTCAAATCACCTTTTCCCAGACAAAACTCCCTTAATTGATCTGGAAGGTGGCAGCTGTGGTACCAACAGTAGCCAGTCTTGCTGTCAAAATTATTCAGCTATTCATGAGACCATGTCTATGTATTTGATTGTAGCTGGGACTGGCACCATCTCCTTTCTGAGCCTTCATGCAGGATCTGGCTTTTTCTTTTTTACTGTTTTTCACCCCAGTGCCAAAACATGAGAATGCTTTAGGTGGTAAAATGCTGGAGGAGGTCCTGCCAGACAGCACCCCTCACCATCTCTCTGTTGAGCCATCTTCACTTAGTAGAGTCAGTTTTTAAATTGTTTGCTGCACAGAGATGTAGCTTGAACCTCTTTTTTATTTCCAAGGCTTCTGGCAGCTATACTTTCTTGGGGAATGAAAAAAGCAGGTTTGAACCAGTTGAGCTATGCTTTCCATCTGCAGAATAACACCTTGCTCAGGGTGGGTGTGTGTTAGAGTACCCCTTGTACAGAGCAGACTCGCTGCCAATACTCTTCCTTGTAACACTTTCCAAGAAAAAAGGTGGTCCCTCAGAATTACTGATGAGATTATATTTCGTCCTGTTACTTCTTTTTTTTTTTTCATCATGATCAAAAGGAAATATGTTTTTAACTTTAACCATCCTTACAATTCACAGGAAAATCACTAATCATCAGCCAGCCACCTGAGGAGGTCTGAATGTGGTTTTTGAAACCTCAAGCCACACCAAGCAAACGTTATCTTTAGAAGATAAATTACCTTCATAATACTCATCTACTCTGCAGACTAATAGTGTAATTATGATTGATTTAATTTTATTAAGTCATCAAAGATTCTATTTCCTTTCTGAATAGCTACAAAAAATGCATAAGTTCTTAATGCGTTGGGGATACAAAAAAAGCAAATCAAAGCAAAGAACAATTAGTGAGATTTATGAAGCTGTGGTAGTACTTCAATTTTAATAAAATATAGCAAATGACAAAAAAGAAATACAAAAGTATCTAATTATAATTCTATAAAATGTAATTGTGCACATTATATAAATGTAAAATTGTATTAAAAATTGGTGGTTAAACTAGTCATACAATCACATCTCCGTTGAAATAACCTTGATGAGTAAAATGGAGTTGGCATTCCAGACAGGTGTCAATTGGAGGGCAATACTTATTTTCCACCAGCATAATTCATTTCAAGTGTTTGGGTTTTTTTTTAATATTTTGATTCTCTCATCCTGTTTTCATAATTTAACAATATAATCCTTTGCCTTTCCCTTTCATTTTTTTGCGTTAATTCAATAATGAGGTAGAATATACCTCCAATTAGGGACTGAATTAATCTTGTCTTAATCTGGTTAGCTACAAGGTGAATGCCTACGTGTGCCCAATTTGCTCTAGTCAATAGCGACCTACTCAATACCAGTCAATTGCAGTTCAAAACAGCCACCATGTAAACCATCATTTATATACCATTGCTTATGTTTACTAGATCTCTGTCAGCACTAATAGGAACTAAGAGAGCTCAAAATTAGCCATTAAAGTTAAGCAAGATGAATCCTATCCCAGGCATCTATTCTCTTTGTCCTTTACATCCACCAACACGTATTAATATGTGCATATGTTGCTGTGATATCCCTCTCTATAACAAGTATTTTCTTGTTATAGCACTAGCAATATTTTAAAAATGATTCTCTGGACATTTGTTTTATGCGACTTTGTTTAACATCTTACCATAAACCATGTGACATTTATGTAAATTAGTGCATTATAATTACTTTGGTAATTCTTTACACCAATAGTCATCTGTAAGTCTAGGCATGTCTTCCAAGACACTTAAATCTTAAATGTTTCTATAGACACTTCATTTGCTGTATTGAGAAAAAGGTCAATGACTTCAGATTGCTAAGATGCATATCCAATTTTATAAATATTTGCAGGCTGTGTTTCTGGTTTCCTTCTAGTATTTTATACTGTGTGGGAAATATTTATATTCTGCAGCAACATGCAAGAGACTTAGAAACTTGACTTTAAGTTGCCTTCCAGAGGAGTTGTTTATTCTTATTTTCTTTTAGCACTCATCAATCCCACCCTACTGTCAATCCCAGTTTTTAAGTCTGGAGGAGACTCCAGCTCCTTGACATCCAGAATAAAAAGGGCTTCAAAAATACAAAACATTGATAGTATTACTTCATCCATAAAAACAAGGATTTCAAATTAGACCACCAGTATACATTTCATTGACCTCAGCTCACATTTTATCCTCACGTTATTCAAGGTTTCTGGTCTTCATTGGAGGAAAACCTGGCATCTTAGTCTGCCTTCAGGAAACACTCAAAATTTGTCGTTCAGACTGTGTTTGTGCCTTGTGGACAAGAGTACGACTTTAACTATACTGATGTTAAAAGAGGGAGATATGCTACTTATTTTCTAGCAAGCAAGGAGTTAGCCAGCTGCTGATGCGTGTGTCATAGAGGTATAGAGGCTGTGGAAGCAAACTGGGCAGAAAGCCCAGTCATTCCACTGGAGTAAACAAGAAAGCCATAAAAACAGCTACTTCATTGACAGGAAGAAATCACATTAGACAGTAGATAACAGAGCAGTAGCTTGTAGCCCAGATAGGGATTTGGGTTGTCCTTACTTATAAGAGAGTGTTGCTTTCTTTTTATTGCCTGTTCATGTTAATTTTCGGGAGTGGAATGCCCCAGGGAAAAACATGCTTGATGGGACACTTAATGCTAAACCAGATGAATTCATCATACTGCTTACAACTCTTTTCTTCCCTGGATTGTTACTGTTGTCTTCCCTCCGTTGTTTTATCACACTGCACTTAATTCCTTAGCACCCTTTCCAGTCTTTTTTCTCTGAAATTCCTCCAGTTTGTCAATATTTTTCTGGCAATTTTGTATTTCGTTAGAAAGCAGAAGTAGAGGTGAGGCCTGTTCCTGTCCTGCTTCTTGAACCCTCTGGGTACCTATCTCCAATATGACACTGGATTTTTATCCCCCCATATTGCATTAGAGTCATGGGCGTAAAACTGCTTACTACTGCCTTCCATCTTCCAGCGCTAGAGCACTCCGGTATTTTGTCTCACACAGAGAATATTTACGATAAAACTTATGGTTATCCTGCTCACCGTACTGCAGAATTACATTTTAAAATGTGGGTGAATAAGAAAACATGAAGTAAGGAGGGAAAGTAATCTTATGACATTATGCTTATAACCACATAGATGTCTGCAGTAACAATCACTTCATATTTAGTAAAGCCTGCATACTTTTAATTTTTTTTTTTAAATAAACGTAGAAATCCTGAGAAAAACAGAAAGAAAAGTCTTAGATTCCCACTACAAAAGATATAGGGGACAAAAGAATGTGCCCACTGTCCCTAGGAGTCATCTCACCTCATTTTAGCTATCTAAAATATACACGTCCATTTCAAACCTGGTTTTGGGTCCCTGTTCTAGCATTTGGGGGGCGGGGGGGGAGGGGGGAAGTAAACCTTTCTAAGATGTGGAGTGAATTTCCTTGTGGAGGTGCCTGGTTTTTACTCCATCAGCTACAGAAATGTGCTGTTGAAATGGGTCATCTGTCCTAATTCAAACATCTGAAGGTTGATCTACATCTGGCCTGCTTATCCTGTGCTCCTTTTATGGTCACTGTAGAGAAGCAGGCCTCCTCCACAATACAGTTAATCTCGTTGATAGTGTCTGTAGTAGAATAGATGAAACACTATCTCCAGACGACTTTTTCTTGCCACTTATAAGAAAGAGTTACTTATTCTGAAGTAGACATCTAGATTTTAGACATCTCAGATGTGGTCAGATGAATTTTGTTTGTTTGGGTTAGCTGACCTCAGACTCTACCCCAATGCTTACACCCTGAACGGAATACATCAATGTTCAGAGGAGTGGGAGACGTCTGTGCCTGCTGGTATGCATAAACATGGCACCTTGCAGTCCCTCAAGCAATTTGGCTTCAGAATCTAAGCCCACAATGCTGCTAGGAAGCTTGATTGATTAATTAAGCAGGACAGCATCACACTATCTCTAAGCACAAATACGCTGCTCCCAGCCAACATCTGACTGGCACTGTGTTGTGTGGACAGTGTAGGCACACCGGCTCCTGAAGCAGCTTAGGTACCTCCGTCGTGGAGCAAAACTAGAGATAGAGACAACTTCTAAATCTGCTGCTGGAAGTGAGAAGTGCACGTGGGGTAACAGGTAAACAAATCAATGCATTGTGCTGAAATTGGGAAGGAGGACTCCACATCTATTCAGGCTTTCAGACCGTATTCATTGTTCTCTTACCACCCTTTCAGCTGAGGGCAAGCAGTAATCCATGAGATGAACTCAGTGAGAATATCCTAAACTGCACACTTTGTAGTGTTCAAATTCTAAGATAAAGTATATCAAAGACTTCCACATTATTTTGCAAAATTTTCCATATGGTTACAGAAGTTCTTTAAAGTACAATTCATTTTTATCCTCTCTGTGGTCATCCTCTTGGAAAGACCAACTAAGACATCTTTTTCAAGAAGCTTTTTTTCATTTTCAGTCTTTTGTGACTCAGTTCTATTATGATTCTGGTAGACCATACATTTTTCCTAGAGTCCTTTTTTTAATGGATTTTTTTTTAAAACTTCATTATGTCCTTCCCTTTCCAGTCTTGCCCCATCTAATTAAAATTGCACAGCTTGTTTCAGAGGCTGGATCCAGTAATTGGGCTTTCTCATGCCATCTGAGCCCTTCCCTGCTTCTCCATGCAGTCTGACCCTCCTGCAGAACGAACATCTTTGTTTCATTGCTTGTCTTTTATGGTCTCTCCACTGTGATGGTTAGGTCTGACTTTCAGCTTTGAGCATTTTTCTGAAGCTATAAGATTGCTGTTGGTTTAAATATCATTTTGTTCTTCGTGATGGGAACTTCATAAGCTGACCTTTGCAGCAGGAACAGACATCTAGCTGCTGCCCTACAGGTTTTGGCAAAGGCAGAGAATAGGATGCAACTGATGTCCCACTTTCAAATCCACCTCTAGGCCTGAGTAGTATAAGAAAAATGGAGTGCTGCTGCCCCAGAGATGGGGAGCTGTGCTACCTCTGACCATGGATGGAGACGGTTGTGCCGAAGAGGGTAACAGGAAGAGAGATGGACAGCCAGCCAAGAAGAGGATCAGAAGCCTTGTCACCATGAGGAGAAAAAGCTGCTATTTGTTTATTCTTTATCTGTACGAACACTTGTTTTAAAAGGTTCCTATATATTATTATGAGTAAACCAAATAAAGGGCACAAATAAAGTAGCAACATCCAGTCAAATAAGCTATCTTTTAAAACTTTCAAGAGAGAAAAAAAAAAAAAATCTCACCACATTTCACAAACTCAAGGCAAAAATTTAAAGCTCATTCTTTCTAAAGGGAAAAGAAAAAGAAGTCAGACAGTACTGAACTGACGTTCTGCATGTTTTGGAGCATGCCAGAGCACAGTTTTACTCAGTGAAAGATGCAAAACCCTATAAATACCACCTATATAGAATATGATAAATTCAAGCATTAATTTCCCACAGCAGAAACAAAGCACTTAACTAGTATTGTCTCAATACCAAGTGTGAATATTTTTTTGGGTGTTTGTTACTTTGTATGACAAAAAACTCATTAATCTTTTAAAGCTGTTTTATTTGGGTGTCCTTATTTGTCTGATAAATTTATTATAGCGTTATTCACTAGCAGCCGAAAATACTGTTGTAAGTCTGCTGTATGTTTTTATACCTACAGTCATTCTTTTACAGCATTTTATTCTTGATAATAAGAGTAGCTGTGTTTCTTGACAACTAAAACCTGCACTGGATAAATATTTTCCCTTTACAGAGCTATTGATTTGAACACACCACTGGTAGTCCTGGCCTACCATCTCTCCTCTAGTTTGCTTTTTTTCTGTCCTTAGCCTCTACTGCGTCTACCTGATGCTATTTTTTCCAGTGCAACTCTCTGGAAGAGTCTGCATCTGCCAGCAACAGGGGCAAGGTTCATGAGTGCCGTAGGGTCTGACTTAAGAAACTCCTTGCATTTCAAGCATCTTTTTGGGGAGGTGGCAAAATCCTTGTCCCCTTGGAACCGCCAACATGAACTTACTCAATCAGTAGTGATCTAGTTTTAGAAAAT
The DNA here is from genome assembly GCA_013399365.1 of Pampusana beccarii. NCBI lineage: Eukaryota > Metazoa > Chordata > Aves > Columbiformes > Columbidae > Pampusana > Pampusana beccarii. Next base: position 216,532 of record VWYH01001820.1, read on the forward strand.
TAATTCTGAAGGAACATTTTGTACACCATGTATTATGAGTGCAGACAAGCAGCTGGTCACTGATGAGAGAAAACAAAGTCTTTTACTTCCATAAATCATCTTTCTGATCGTTCTCATGTAAGCTGTGACCAAAGCCTCTTCCTGCTGTGCCCCAGAGGATGCTGTGCCCCTGAATCCTTGCTTAGACTTTGCACTGTGACTTTGTCCCTACACAGCCTGGGTTACCTGTTTCTGCAGGGCAGGAGCAGTAAGGAGCTTTCCAAGGGCATTTCTGTGTGATGACCTGTTGCTGTCTCTTCCCATCACTTCCCAAGATCTGCAATGAAAGAACAAGTTGTTTTTAATACCTTTACAACATTTTTGCTAATCAAGAGAACTGCCATTTTTACTGACATGTTTGGTTGCTGCTATTGGAGCATGCTCTTACTCTTACATGTGTCTGCTTGCCTTCTGTATCTGAGAGAACAATTACCAACTGAATTCATTAACCATTTACATTTTCTTAAAATAAAAATATTGACAGGCCCTCATGACATTTGTGAAAAGCAGTGTTTATGGTTGAACTCTAAAGGTTCAAGCCCTAGAAATGCAAAGTATATGATTTGAAAAAATAATATTTTTAGCCTTTTACATTTCATGAGTCACTCTCAATGGTAATTTATTTCTGCAGTCTTCTCTTCATATAGCAACTCTGTGGTAAACAGAATAAAGTGGTCTCCTATAAACCTTATAGTCCTTGTTCATTTATATTCTTTTTTAGCAGATGGAGAAGGGTGGAGGGAATGTTACAGTGGCACAACTCTGCCAGAAGCTCAAGAGTTAACTACAATTACTTCCTATATTCCAGAAGTCATCTGTTCCATTTTCGAGTTCCTCAGTCTGTGTCAGCAGTCATAATGTTCTTAAGGGAGATATACGGCATCACAAGAAAAAGGTAGGTAAGCATGCATCATCTGTGTACAAATAAGCAGAACTTCTTTCTAGGAAGACAATCTATTAATAATAATTTTTTTTAAAAAGTCTGAATCTTTAAACAAAAATGCTGTTATCCCATCTATTATCCCCTTTTCCTATTTTGTTAATTCTAAAGAGGGATTATTGTTTCTTTACTCAGTGTGAGAGTCTCTTACTACCCAGCAGAGAAGGAAATTTAAATCTAACTTAAATTTAAAAAATAATTGAATTTAATACTGGAAATCTAACACTTCTCTAGTTGTATAGAACAACGTGAGCATTGCTGGACCCTTTGAACTTAAATATAGAATGTGTATTAGGCCACTTTGTAACCCTTTCTTATTGTACAGGAGAATTCAGCTCTGTTACATTTAAAATAAGAGAGCAGCACATTGTATGTAGCTCCATAATGATTAATGATGGATTTCCTGCATTATGATTAATGACGGAGGAAAGTGATTCTATCTCATCAAGTGTGATTCTTATCTTATAGTTAAATACACTTAAAATTAGAAATACATAAATGAGCCACCCATCTTCTTGGTCTCCTACAACCAAACTCCAGCAAAGAAAAATGATCCAGCTGATGAAATTCCAATGGCTGTTTTTCTTTCAAATGGAAGTGAAGAGGGTATTCTGTCACTGATTGAATCTCAATGCTGCTGTTTGAGCTTTTGTTCAAGGGAATGGAAAGAATATCAAGTGCACTTGGTTTCTGGCTGATCCTGATACTTAAATGAGGTTCTGCGGAAGTTCCCTTTGTTGAACAAAATGAAGCAGAGATTTTTTTTCCAGCTCAACTTGGAGAATCTTTGCCTTGTCTTTAGTGTACCTTTGGGCTTCTTTGTTGGACAAAGATCGATTGTCTGTTTACAAGTGAGTTATAGACAAGTAAACACACTACAGATCACATCTGGGTTAAGATTATGGAGGTGCCTACAGAAACTGGTAAATTATGGAAAACAACACACGATACTATCCAGAAGCGTAATTCAGCATGTGTTAATATATAAAATATATACGCCCTAAAAGTAAACTAGCAAGAAATTTACAAGCTGAAGACGCTTTTCTGCTGTGGCATGAGCAGCTTTTGTAAACACAATAAATGGTAGAGAAGTCAACACTGACTGCTGGGGCTCCACACATTCAGTTTCAAAAGGATGTGGAATACTGAAAGAATGTTTGGTTTAACAAACAAGTGGTGGAAACTTACCTAGACATATAGCAAATGAAAGAACTTGATTGCCAACCCGGTTGTATATACAGAGTGCTGGGCTTCAAATTTCATCCAGTAATGCTCTAGTGACATGCCTATGTTTTAAAAGGTACATAAAGTTCTTGCTTTCACTGGTTTTATTCGGTTTCTGGGCCGATCTGAAATTGCTGGCTTTAATTCTTGAACAGAGTGTTTATTTGTTTTCAGAGGTTATATAAAATGCTATGTATATATTTCTTTCAAAAAATAGTATTCATTAAAATGCTGATTTCATTTACAGTTTAGCACTGGGTCATATGAAGTTAATACACAGGGGCCGTGTGAACTTTTAATAAGGATACTGAGAGTGAAAATTTCTTCGTTTTAGCATGCCACTGTTCCCTTACCAGTTTCACTGAAATCAAAGACTATCTTTCAGTGAGCAATTTCTCGACATTACGAGAGATGATTTTGCAACCTAGCTTTGGTCAGTTCTCATTTTTTAAGTAATAGGGTATCAGGAATCTCTGGATTGGTTTATGGTCTAGGCACTGAATGACTTGTACAATTCCTCTGATATTATGCCAAGGAAAATTTAAAGAAAACAATTAGGTAAGCAGTTTAGAAACCAATGGTATAAAGACAAGTTGCAAGCTCTTACTTAGTTTTGGTTGACTGGTCAAGAAGCGGGGCTAAGGATAAGGAACTGGTGCTATTCAATCTATTGATTACATTTCATTTGGACTTATGTCTACACTGGTAAATAAATGTGCTAAGGATTTCTTTGGCCTCACATATTGAGGCCAAATGGCACAGAAGAGTCCAAGTGCACACCATTAACACGCTTACTTCCCAAAATAAAGCGGCTGCATGCAAACCACACTTTGGGAATGGTTGCTTGGACATGCTGTGATCTGAGCTGTGCCCAGGAATTTGGCCCAAACTGTGTCAGTACAAGAAGTCTCATTCCAGGGCCTGACAGTGCTTTCTGGCACCTATTAATTTGATAACGTAGAACCAGCTTTAGAGATCAGAGATAGTAAAGAAGGAAGTATACTGTTTGGAAGGCTCTTCTCTCCATTCCTAGTTCTGTCACTTCATCTTTGACGGTCAGGACCTCCAGTTTCAGCCCCTCACCAAATTAGGCACCAGGAACTCTATCCCTCAGCTTGTATCTAGATGTCGCATTTTTTTGAAGCCGCAGGGGGTTGAAGCCTGCCTAGAAATGGACACCTAAACATCTTGGAATGACCGAACCGGGTCCATTGATGTGGCTGGTCACACAATAAAACTAATGAAGCAGGAGGATTGTGATGAACACAACTCCTGAGCAATGAAGAAATCAACATTTTAAGGCCAGACCAGACTACGAGAACATCTAATCTGTCGTCTTGAAACGAGTTTGCCTGCTGAAGGCCTTTGAGCAGGTAGTGTGTACAACTCTAACTTTGCTCGTAACTTGCAAAGTCACCAAGTATCAAGTTCACACATACAGAATATTTTATGTGTGAGGAGTGCAGAAAGGAGATTTTCCAGGTCTCCTATAATGTGCTTACACATATTTTTGGAAATGAGAGGACAAAAAAAATGTTCCAACTTTGAGTTTTATAACAAAGTGAAGAGCCTCTTCTGGCTTCACTCATCTGTATAATGAGATGATCCTGTGTCTAATCACAGAAGAAGAAAGAATGAAATGTACCTACGTCATGTTATGTAAGATGCTTTATGGCTGATCAGATATGTGTAAACAGCAAAATCTGCTTTATCTGCTAGAATAAGTCATTGCTCATATGTGTTTGAAGTTATTTCTCAGTATTTTGTCCAATGATGAATGTTTAATTATTAGGCAGATGTTACTGTGTTACGCTTTTGTACAAAATCATCCTTAAGGGCTACAAAATGTTTGTACTTCAGCTTTTGTAAATTTTTTTCTTCAAGCTTTTCTAATGATTCTGTGAAGACTGCCAATTTATTTGAGTAGTAAACAGTCTTACTCAAAATTTCAAGCTTATTTTCTATGTATATACACTATAGACCATATAATTTTCTCAGTTATATAGGAACCAACTCCTTAAGTTCAGAGAAATTACACCCATGAAGACAAAGAGATACTTCTGTAAGTATACTCCTACAATTAAATGCTCCTGGAAACTACCTCAGTTTAGGGACACCCCACTATCCCCCGCTGGATTATGAAAAACCAAATATATAAAAAATACTTTGTTAAGTGGGAAAAAAAAATCTTTTTTTCTCACAAAATTTATTTTTTTTTTTAAACTGATGTGAACAAAAACCTTTCAAAGAGAAAACAAGTTAAGTCCTGAATCAGCAGGCAATGCTATTACGCTAATGCAGTTAAGTGCAGGCATTAGCGAGACACCACAATGTGAGAGCTACAGCAGACACAGTATAAATCACTATTTTAACAGTATGAAACTAGTTAAAAACTGACAACATGTCACTTAATGTGCTTTTGCGTATCTAACATTTTTGCAGATTGATTACATGGGTGAAAATAATGATAATAAATGAAATCCATACTCACTTGAAATGTTATGTTTTTGACAGAAAGTCAAGACAAACATTTCATTTTCTGTGTCTTTAAAAACTGAGTTCTTGACAAAGTTAAGTTTGACAGCTATGAAAGAAATAATTATCCTCATTATTGTTGGTTTGCTGGATGACATCATGATATCCTATGACACTTTACAGAGGTTTTAAGATGTGACAGGCACTGCCCAAAATTGTTTCCTATCTAAAGAGAGTCTAAAGGAAACAGACCAAAGAAAGGCAAAGATATAGAGCAGAAATAACGTTTATCATAGCTGCGGTCAGTATGCCCAGAAAGGTTTGAAAGAAGCAGGTGCCCTCAAGGTGGACTTAGTGCTACTAGAGCAAAAAGGGACCTCATCCCTGCTACACAGTGAAATAAAGGGGTGAGGAAAGAAGACCATTAAAAAACTCAAGAATTCAAGAACAGCTGGACACAAGGACAAAGCAGGGAGGGAGCATCCAGATCCAGATGCAGCTTGCTTGAAGCTCATGTGGGAGATTCTGTAAATAACTGATGCCTGAAACTCCTGTGCTAACGTGGAAACCAGCACTGCTCTGAGTGGAGGCTGAACCAGATGACCTTGGGGGATCCATCCCCATCTAAATTATCCTGTGGTTCTGGTAGCCCATCTGGTAAGTTCTGCCAGCCTGGACTGTCATACAGCAAAAGCTTGGGAAGCCAATGTGATGTTGAGACACGGTCCTTCTTCATTTGGCAGACCCTATGTAGCTGACTGTACCTTACCATGATGTATGTTCAATATTTCTGTAAAGCTTCTGAAAACATGATGACAACTAAACATAGATGCTCTGGTCTGATAATGAGCAGACCTGAAAAGCTTGGCAGTTTGATGTGATTTTTATACTTCCCTGAAAATGCAATTGGATACTGTCATGAGTCAAGAAAACAATATTTTTCTGCTAATTGACATGTCTGGAAGGAGAGAGAAGTAGATGAGAAGGAGAAAAGAGCAAGCATATCTTAATCAGTTTCATAAAAGAGCATGCAACTTCGAAGGCCATATAAATGATTCCTAATCATTAATAATCTCAGTCTCACAGATGATATGCAAAAGCCTCATGCATAATTGTAAGAGTACAAATCTGACATAGAAATCTCATTTTGCCATCTCTGCACTGCAGTGTATCTGTAGGCCTGTGAGGTTTTTAATAGCTATGTCTTATAACAAAGCAAATTAATCTCCATTTGCAGCTAAAGAGAGTTGAATTTTAGGAACAATTCGCTCATTAGTTCTGCACTGTGGCCTGCCTCTGCCTGATGCTGCCCTCCCTGTGAATTTTTATTGTTGTGGTATTTATTTGGTCATAATTACCTCCTCTCTACCTACACCAACCTGTCAGAGAGAGTGTTAGTTTTTCGTTACTGATTTGTAATTCTATTACACAGCCCATCAGCAGCTTGTTTCTGATTATTGCAAGCAGTACGCTCTTCTGGTAGCAGCTGTTAATATTTGTCCCTGCTTTATTAAGCAACAAGTACTTGTTGCTCGCCCATAATAATGTGGATCTAATAATGTCATCCCAGGCTGCTTACTGGGAAATTATGTTCTCCCTGTTCCCTTTCTTTATTTGTATAACATCAGCCAGGTAGTTAAATAGATATTTAATAAATCCATCATCTTGACAAGTCACAGGAACAGAGAAGGCCCAGAAGACGTGGCAAGAGAGACACTGTGAAGCAAAGATTGCATCAAAAACTCTCTGGCATTGTTCACAGCCCATGGCCAGCAGGGAGATCAGAATACCTGAGGGAAGCCATGGCTCATGCTAAGCAGGGGGATGTTGTCATCACGGTACAGCCAAGACCATGAGTGTGTAGGACATCTTTTAGACGAGCAGATCCAAAGAACTATCTAACAAGGAGGATGTTTTGAGAGGGGCAGTACCAGACAAAGAAATTTGTCTTTTTCTTTTAGGTCTGCAAAAGATAGAGAGGGAAAAATTTACAGAGATTTATCAAATATTGGCAAGCTATCAGTTCCTTTTTAAGATGTTTTGGGTTTTTTTTTCCGTCTTTCTTGATTGATGCCACTTTGGACTTTGGGAGGATCTCACCCCCAGTCACAGAGAAAAACTTAGGTTTTTTTGATTTGCCAGTGACTGTTAAAGGAATAGCGTTACTGACTACAGACAGGAATTCTTCCCCACATATTCATTCACAGTTGCTGTTATCACCTTTGAAGAGTAGTTTAACCAGAATTTTCAAATTCCTTGCTTTTAAAAAATATCTCTTCACACTCCAGATGTCTGCAGATGAGGGATTTCAAGCTAAGCTACAGACGTTGTTTCTAAACATCTTTCTTCCTAGGATGAAACCTTTCAAGTTATATTTTTCAAACCTCTTTTTTAAAGTCATGCTCCAATAGTGTCCAAGTCAGTGGAACTGATGCAAGTGTTGATTTAAAAATACTCAATGCTGGGACTTTCACAGCTGTCTTCTGGCTGAGTGTCGTGTTTCTTTTTCTTCCTCACCTTCTCTGCTCCCCAGTCCAGGAGGAGTTTGTCCACATATTGATTTACACAGAGGTCAGAATCTATTTGTATTGAGTTTTAGCTTTTAATTTTGCAGGTTTTTTACACACTTGTAACTTGTAGGTGTCCAAATGTCAAAATTTTTAAATAATTTTGTTTGATAAAATTGCACCCTCTTTCTTTCCTGAAAGACTTAACATATTGATAATTCCACTGCATTTATCTCAGTGTGTATTTTGGAAATTGCCTGAAGCCCCTTTCACATCACAACCTCAAATACTCTTCTTTTGGACTGTGACAGAAAATCCTCAGAAGCAGGAGAGACACCCACAACAGCTATGAAACTACAGTTCATCAAAACTTGAAAATGGGAAGATGAATGGAAAGTGGCTTTCTGTACTTGTCTTCTAGTTATGAATAACATCTGTTGGAAGGCACGTACCAGTTCTGTGAAGAAATGAGCAACCAGGTCAAGAGACTTTTTCCCAAATGTAGTTAAACAACAATTTCCAATTGAGTTGCTCTTTTCCATAGAGAGCTAAAAGTTTGGGATACATAGAGAAACTCAAGAAAGTGCATGAAAAATACCAGTGGCCCTCACCCTTTGTTTTACTTGGTAGATTTGACTCTGCTGTCCACTTTTGCAGTGTCAGTCCCTGGAGATGTGATTGAGGGAAAGCTCGAAGTGTGTGGCTGCCTAAAAATAATTAATAGCCAAAGGCTGACTGCTGACTTTAATAAAGTGTTGAGATCCAAGCAGTGTCTGCAGTCCTACTCGGAGGGAATTGCCAAGCTGGTCAGGAGGGCTTTAAACTAAAGCTGTTGGGGGAGGGGAACCTCAATCCCACTCCTGCCAGTTTGATGCCAGTTCCAGCAATAGATGTCCAGAGCCTGGAGAAGCATCACAGGTCGGCAGAAGAGCACCTGAAGAGCAGAACAAAGGTATTCTAGCCAGTAAGTCATCTTCATTGGGGGGCCACCTTAAATGCATCTATGCAAATGCACATGACATAGGAAATGAGGAACTAGGTATGTGTGCACACATGATCTTATTGTCATCACAGAGACATAGTGGAATAGCTCTTATGACTGCAGGGTATAGGCTCTTTAGGAAGGACAGGCAGGGGAGATGAGAAGGGGGTGTTGCCCCCTACATCGATGACCAGCTGGAGTGCATAGAGCTCCACCTGGGGAAGGATGAGGAGCTGTCGGAGAGCTTATGGGTCAGGATTAAAGGGAGGGCAGGAACAAGTGACATTACAGTGGGGGTCTGCTACAGATCATCCAACCAGGAAGACTGAGTGGATGAGGCCCTGCATAGACAAATAGGAGTTACCTCAGTTCACAAACCCTGGTCCTCATGGGGACTTCAATCACCCCAATATCTGTCGGAGACAACACAGCAGAGCATAAGCAATTTTTGAGGCTACTGGAGTACGTTGATGATAACTTCCTTCTTCAAGTGATAGAGGAGCCGAGGAGACGTGCAATGCTGGACCTCGTTCTCAACAAAAGAAGGGGCTGATGGGGAATGTGGAGCTCGAGGGCAGACTTGGCTGCAGTGACTATGAAATGGTACAGTTCAAGATCCTTACAGCAGCAAAGAGTCTGCACAGCAAGCTCACTACCCTGGACTTCAGGAGAACAGACTGTGGCCTTTTCAGAGATCTGCTTGGTAGAGAGCATGGGATAAAACCCTGGAGGGAAAAGGGCCCCAAATCTGGTTAATATTCAAGGATCACCCCCTCCAAACTCAGGAGTGACGCATTCCAACAAAGTGGGAGTTAGGCAAAAACACGAGAAAGCCTGCATGGATGAAGACAGAACACTTTGACAAACTCAAACACAAAAAGGAAGCCTACAGAACGTGGAAGAAAGGACAAGTAGCCCACAAGAAATAGAGAAATCGTCTGAGCAGCCAGGAATCAGGTTAGGAAAACTAAAACCTTGATAGAATTAAATCTGGCCAGGGACATAAAGGGTAAAAATAAAAGCCTCTATAGGTAGGCTGGTGATTAAAGGAAGACTAGGAAAAACGTGGGCTCTCTCCAGAAAGAAACAGGAGTCATGGTTACCCGAGATATAGAGAAGGTTGAGATACTCAAAAACTTTTGTCTCTCAGTCTTCGCCAGCAAGTGCTGTAGCCACAATGCCCAAGTCACAGAAGGCAAAGGCAGGGACTGGGAGAATGAAGAACCACTCACTATAGAAGAAGGTCAGGTTTGAGATCATCTAAGGGACCTGAAGGTGCACAAGTCCATAGGACCTGATGAGATGCATCTACAGGTCCTGATGGAACTGGCAGATGAAGTTGCTAAGCCACTATCCATCATATTTGTGAAGCTGTGGCAGTCTGAAGTTCCCACTGACTGGACAAGGGGAAACATAACCCCCATTTTTAAACAGGATAAAAAGGAAGACTCAGGGAACTACAGGCCACTCAGTCTCACCTCCATGCCTGGCAAGATCATGAACCAGACACTTCTGGAAACTATGCTAAGACATATGGAAAATAGGAAGGTGATTTGTGACAGCCAACATGGCTTCATTAAGGACAAATCGTGCCTGAAAAATTTGGCGGCCTTCTGTGACAGGGTTGCAGCATTAGTGGATAAGGGAAGAGCAACTGAGGTCGTCTAACCAGACTTGTGCAAAGCATTCGACAGTGTCCTACATTATATCCTTGCCTCTGAATTGGAGAGACATGAATTTGATGGATGGATGGACCACTTGGTGGATAAGGAATTTGCTGGATGGTCACACTCAAAGAGTTGCAGTCAATGGCTCAACTCAAACAGAAAGCAGTGACGAATGGTGTTTCTCAGGGGTCTGAATTGTGAGGCGGGCCTGTGTGAACCGCCTGAAGTTCAACAAAGCTGAGTGCAAGGTCCTGCACCTGGGTCAGGGCAACCCCTAGCACAAATATAGGCTGGGTAGAGAATGGATTGAGAGCAGCCCTGAAGAGAAGGAGTTAGAGTTGTTGGTTGATGAGAAGCTCAACAAGAGCTAGCAATGTGTGCTTGCAGCCTGGAAAGCAAAGCGTTCCCTGGGCTGGATCGAAAGTAGCATGACCAGTAGGTCAAGGAAAGTGATTCTCCCCCTCTACTCCACTTGTGTGAGAGCCCACCTGGAGTACTACACTCAGCTCTGAGGCTCCCAACATGAGGAGGACCTCAACCTGTTGGAATGAATCCAGAGTAGGGCCACAAGGACGATCAAGTCACTGGAGAACCTCTCCTATGAAGACAGACTGTATAAATTTAGGAGTAGCTACAGTCCTAAAACTATATTCGGCCCTTTGAAGGCAACTGCCAGGCTGATGCGGCCCCTGGTGAAAATGAGTTTGACACCCCTGCTCTAGGAAATGCCCTTTATTGTAGGAAATGCAGAATTAGCAAGGTTTTGGACTAGATGGCTGAATAAGACTTTACAATATCTAATTGCAATATTTATATTAAATAGTCCATAGAAGGAATAAGCAAAGAAAAGAAAGGGCAAAGGAGAAAGTACAGAGGTGAAAAGTGGAATCTCTCATCTAACATTTCCAGACTTGGAGTAAAGATTCGTCAGTAGGGTATTAAACTTTTTTTTAGCTAGACTAAAAGGTTTTCTATATTGCAAGCTAGCAGATGATAGGCCCCTCCAAATGAGCTTCCTTCCTCAACATCTTACAAGGAAATCAAGGAATTTAGTATTTTGCTGCTCTGCTTCCTTTGCTGTATTGCACGATCTCCAGGACTGCAACATACCTGGAGGTGCTTCTAGCGCTTGTTGATAAGAGTTCTTAAAACAGGTTCTAGAGTCAGAACTTTCATCACATTTCTTCAAGTGTCGTGCTAAATATTCACTAAATAATTAATTCAGCATTTAGCATAATGTCACAAGCAGTTATGAATATGCAACAGAAAGCTGGCGAAGCAGTAATTTGGATTTAGAAATCTCACTGTAAACATTTCTGAAAAAAGGTCTTTATGCAATAAATAAGAGTACAAAAAATGGACGGATTGTAGTTGCAAATGTGTGTCTATTACACCACTATGACACAGATGAGTGTCATTCAAAATATTCAAAATGATCTTAAAATGCAGGGAAGGTTATTTGCATATTTTTGTGTTACAGCCATCTATATATCTATGGGCTCGACTGATCAGCCTTTCTAAAAATAGGCATTTGTTAACAGCACTGGGAAAGTTTTACTGGGAGTGTTTGATAGAAGGAGATTTACAGAAAATCTACAGCCAGGACCCCAAAATATTTGATCCTCAAATAGTTCTGGGTCTTATTTCAGGGCCTAAGGCCTAATCTTCTGTTCACACACCTTATGAAACCATCAAACTTTGAAATGTATGTGCAGCACTTGAGCTCTAGGCACTGCAACTTCTAGAGACTGGGAGGTAAGGGAGATAAAAGGTACATAAAAGCCTTATCAGGCACACAACTGGTTCAAACAGAGGAACTACCATCTCTACTCTCTTATTTCATAGTCCTTGAACTCATTTGTAAGGGCAGCTTTTTACAAAAGCCTCACATGAGTTTTAGGGTTTTTTCCTCTTCCATCAATATTTGATAAAGTTTTTGTCCTCAGGCTCCTTGGCTTAGATTCCCCACACCACTTATCTTTGAGCATCTAATTTTGTCTCCTCTGTGAGGACCCCAGGCTCCCAGTATGGCCAGTTAAAAACAAAATGAGCTCCTTCAGAGGCTATTCAGCACTTGGGAACAGATTCACCCTCCAGTGAGCCTGGGTGAATGCCCATCTTACTGTAGACATGCTATAAGCCGAGGGAAATTAACTCAGAGGGGAAATTAATTCTTCCCCCTTCCTCTGCTTTTGCACTGTGTGTGCTGTGTGACATTTGGAGCATCCGTGTATTTCCTCACAAATGTGTCCTCTTAACTAAGAAGAGAAAGACTGTGAAGACAATTTCTAGGATGCTGCATTTTACCTGGAAAGTTCTCATGTCGCTGTGGAGCATCTGAGATGTGAAGCCTGAAGTAAAGCAGATAGAAAGTCCTGCAGAGATCTGAGCCATCATTCTTGGTAGGTGTTGCAGTACCTGGTACGGCTTGGTTCAGTCTAAGTAAGCATTTCGATGAGATTCAGGTAACGTGTTGGAAGGTGATGTGATGTTATGTAGCATCCCGAGAGAGGAAGAGCACATGCCTCAGGTGGAAAGGAACCACACGGGTGACAAAGCTCCCGAACAGGTTTTCAGAAATCTGCAAGACCTGTTTAACTAACTATAAAGTGGTACAATCTGGTGCTGCAAAGCTAACAAAGTTTTCTCAGGAGTTGCATGTGGTCAAGATCACTTTGTATTTCCAGTGAGCTAAAATCTTACAGTACTCTACTAGCTGACCAAAACAGACTCACAGAAACCCTATTCCTTGCCTTTTTTCCTCCATGTTAAACTGCCATCATAAGGTGGGAAATTGGTAATGAAAAATGTGCACTAATGGGATTCTGTGACTGTCCAGCCAAGAGGTAGAAGTCAACTCTCCTCCGTTTCAGGCTTTTTTCAAGTTGCTTCAAAGTACTTCAAGCAAAGAGACAGAGTCCACAGATTGCAGAACATAAAGCAAAACCTCTAAACAACATGAGCTATTGGACTCTGCCATCATTCTTATCATTTCACAGCCTCCTTTCTTACATCTCCTTCTAGGCTACCTGTAAGACAGGTTATCCTTAAGCCTTTCCTGCCTGACTTAACTACAAGAGGCAATATGACAGTTTGGGCTGATGCTGATTACAGCCTGCATTGCTGGTTTGTATCCTGAGTGCTCGGTCCATCTGAGAGCAACTTTGCTCCTGACCTTTCAGTGGTTGGCAGATGGACTTCACAGGTGTCCTGTTCACACTGGGTTGCCAGTAGCCCTCAAAGACCCTGCTGTGCTGAGTGTTTATGCTTAACAAGAGGTGTTACGGCAATGGCTTTTTATATACTCTACTGAGGTGTCCTAAGCGTCATTCCATCTCTCCCAGGAGGGTTTGGCTTCAGTTGCCACCAAGCAGAGCCTAAGTGAACCAGGAAACAGTGGGAGAGTGAGGCAACAGTCATTTCTTAAGAATAACACATCTTAGGCTAATAAGTAAGCTTGGAATTAACCTGTGGTTACGAATAGGAATAATCAAACAAAATGGTCCTCAATAGTAAATGGTTTTACTGCAGGGAGGAAATGCAAAGGGCCAGCAAGGGGGACAGGTGGCTCAGATCTTTGAGAGCAAGGTAGCCCCCACAGGGGGCTTGTGCGGTTGGCTTAAGTCAGTTTTAAGATAGCATGACACTGTGGCACAAAGGGAGGACACCTCTCAGCACTAATATCTGCTTGACCTACCGTCTCACTGAGATGGAAACAAAGCCGAGTTCATGCCTTTCCTATGGCTTTTCGGTCCATTTCTAGAACTGTGTCTAGAGAAGGAAGTTATATATATGAAGCGAAATTCCCTGTTTATTTTTCTTAACAGTATAAAGATAACAGAAGGTCTTTAGGGAAACCATGTGAGAAGGAAAACAGAGTGACAAATAAATTAGACCTACATTTCTCTTATTCCATCTCCTTCTCACTAAGGAAAAAGGTGTTAGTTGTTTTGAAAAGTCAGATAGATGGTGCAGCAATTTATCTTTTTTTTAATCCACTCTGCAAGCTCACTATGAAATAGATGTAGAATATTTAGCTATATATAGACCAGGTGTGAATGCTTGTTCTAAAATGATTCTCTCACTCCTCTTTTAGTACATATCAATCAGAAACAAATGATACATTTTACCAGATATAAAATTCTAATTAAAGAAAGTAGGAGAAAGGTCAGTTAACAAATACATCAAAGTGCTTCGTGCAAATTTGTTTCTCTCCCTGACAAGAGTGTTAGACATGAATTTATGCCTGTGGTAAATGATTCATATAAAATTCTTTCTTCATGCATTATGGACAAATAAAAGATGCTGTTGAGTTGGGTTTAGGTTTTTTGTTTGGTTGGTTGTTGTTGTGTTGTTGTTTTTTTGGTGTTTTTGTTTGTTTGTTTTTCCAAAATTCATCCTATTTTAGTCAACTTCCCATGACATCTACTGTTTGCAACATGACAATGCCTAAATCCAAGCCACAGACCACAACCCATCATGCTGGGTGCTGTCAGACAAAGTTAAGATGTTTCCTGACCCATTACTTTAGGTTTTCCAATTTGAATAGGCAGACTCTTTCCTTGACTGTTTATATAGGGGAAAATGGAAATTCTGGGGGGTGAAACACCTCCACTTTGATCAGCAAAATAGACTGATGTCTTGGTTCATACCTATTCTCTGGCACCAAGGAAAGGCTGCAGGAAGTGAAAACCACAAAAATGACGGAGGAGACGAGCAGAAGCACTTCTTTGCTATTTCCAGAAGAAATAGTGAGCACATTTTCCAGAAGCACCAGGAATGAGACTCTCTTCCCACAGGGATAAACCTGCAGGATGGACACTTGGAGGGCAGAAATCCAGCTCTGCAGAACCCACTTATGTTTTCAAACATAAGCCTTCACTCCATGCTGCAAGACAAATCTCCTTCAGGCCACAAAGGAGCAGAGCGCATCAGTGCATCCATTATCCCCACTGCACTAGGACTCATGCGTTTCCTCAACAAAAACAAACTGCCAAATCAAGGCCCAAGCATCTTCGGTACTTTCCTTTGCCACTTCCAATGTTTTTCTGCTTCTTTTCAAGCTATGTTCATAGACAGAGGGATTTTTCTATTTAAGGCAAGCTTTTCAAGGCCACTAGCACTCTGGGTATTGAGACACAAAACTTCCGCCAGTCCTTGGTAGGTCCAGGTCCTCCTTCTTTTTATTAGCCTGACAGGTTGTGATTGGTGCAACTAGTAAGCTAACTTAGATAGAAGAGCTATGCATTTTGGTAGTTATTGACACATGTTTTAAACTCTGAATATGAGCTCCAACCTGGTTAATGACACTGTTTCCAGTGATTTGAGCTGTGCCATGATTTCAGATCCAGTGGTTTTTTCCAGCACCTGAAAAAAGGAGTGTTAAGTCTTCCTAGGAACATAGATTCTATGATTCTGTGATAAAGATTTGGGGAAGTACAGTACTTCTCCTTCCACTGCTACGCAACTTTTCTACAGGAAACCTTTGCACAGTGCAACCAGCAGCATTATAACCCAAATAAGGTTCACTCTGACACCTTTTCTAGTTGTCTATGAGGTGCAAACCTGCTGTGGTTGCTTATTTTGTGAATGCCACTAGAAATTCAAGGCTCCTACAAAGAATTAGAAGCTACAAATTATACCAGTTTGCCTAAACTACTGTTTTGAAGCTCTGTGATTTGTGGACCATGGTGCTTGGTGGGAGCACCCACACTTTTGGAGATTATGTAATAAAAATAGATGGTTCAATTATACTGTGGTTGGTTCGAAGAGCTCTAGTCACAAAACACCTGCTTCTCCCTGTTTCCAGATGGTTTTGCAGATGTCTAAAGTGTCTATAGAAAACTGGAAGTAGCTGTAACTTGGAATTTTTCAAAAATGAGGTATTTTTTTCCACCAGCAAATGTTGATTCACTTAAAGATTCTTTCCACAGAAGTGTGACATAAAGGACAAAAACATGTCAGAGAGCATTCCTAAGTCCAGTATGATGAACAAACACTGGATGTTTTTGGTAAAAAAGTAGTAGTCCCAATGCACAAAGTGCAAGATTTTGTTCCATAACTTAGTGCTTCAGAAAAAGTTAAATATAATTTTTAATACATAATTTACTGCTAGAGAAAACCCTAATGACCTGACCACCGACAATTGTCTCTTCTCATCAAAAGTTCCTGGAATAAAACCCCATAACAGGCTTTTGACATATTATGTAAGCAAAATATAATGTGTTTTTCTCCAGTCCCGTGCTAGCTGGCTTGGAACAAGGACCTTGTTTTGATGCCTTTGGACAAGACAGGAAATAAAACCTTCCATCATGGATATCAGTCAAGAGGGCAGCTGAAAATACTCAGAAAATGGCAGAAAAGGGCCCAGTTTGGTTGTGCTTAAAACAAGGTAAAAGAAAACAAATCTATCACTACCAACTCAGATAATAATAAAAAAATAATAATTAATGCAACGCATATAATTTTTCACAGCCTAAACTACAAGCCTGCAACGTAAAATCCAGATTTCTTGCTCTGTCATATTATGATGTCTTTTGTCCCTGGGAACTGGACTGGGACTCCCAAGAAACTCAGATTATCTTTCCCAGTACACAATCTACCAGCCAGTTCTCTGCATATCTTCAGAAAAGGTATGAATTTCTGTAGCCTTTCTCTACTGACCTTCTGCTTTTCTTTCCTGGCAATAGTGCCCTACAACATTTCACAGTCTCACTTAGTGGAATTACATGCCACATATAGTTTCTCATTCATTTCCACCTTGTCACTCAGACTAAAATCAGAGCAGCCATTTTTCTGGTAGCTTCATTCCCCCAGGTTTTGGATGTGAAGGTTCTTCAGTACTTCTCTCTTACTATTTTTTTTCTGCTAATAAAGCTACCACAGAAGTGTTTCGTAATAAAGTATTGTATTTGAGAGCTACACCGGAAAACACTCATGTTGGATGTTGTCCATACTATATAAAATTGAAAATCCAGGATAATAAAATGAAGCAGAGATAAAGAAAGTTCTTCTAAGAGGACTATTATTTAAATGATAAGTAACAATGACTTATCCTCATGTCTGAAGTCAGAATACGTACAGAAATCTGAAAACTTTTGAAACTAACATTGTATAAAATTCCAGCATACTGAAAAGCAAGTGTAACAGAAAATTGATTTGATAAGACTAGTTCTGTTTAATAACTGTATGTCCTTCGAATCAGTCATCCATATATTTTGTTTCATGAAGACCAGCTGAAGAAAAGGATGAATAGCAGTTTCAAGCAACTGCAGTCACCTGGTTTCTGCAGCATTATCATTTAATTATATTTAATCTATATGACAAACAGAGAAAGTAGACCTTGAAAGACTGATTAAATGGGAGAGACTGTGTTGCAAATATTGATTGCCTGTTGAAGTCCACAGTGTAACGATTGTAATTGTAATTGATGCCCTGATATGGTATCCTTTGCATAAACACAAGCAATTGAATTAGTACTTCCCAAAAAGTTGCTTTCCTTGCAAGAAGTTTGTTTGCTTGATTGTTTTCTCAGTTGGGCTGTGGTAACCAGCTATCTTCCTTGGCTTTAGCACTGTGAAGCAAAATGTTTTGCTGTTGATTATCTAGTGTCACAACATCTATTTCGCTTACCACACAATTTTAATGTGATTCAAAACGCAAAATGTTGCATGTCTCAGACAGCTGAATTCTGCTATTCCACTAACAGTTCTGTTAAGACCCTCGTTAATTTAAATAATGGATTTTACTTATGTTCCAGTGGGCTTTGAAGGCCAATACGGCCAGTTGCTGCATCTCGGCTGGGAACAGGGCCTTTCAGCTCTGTATGGAGTTGTATCTTGATTACTTTCGAGCATACCCCTGTATAAGGAGCGTGCCATTCTTCCAAAGGGGAAAGAAAGATCAACCAGTGACACAATGAGACCACAGAATTTATCCTTCGCAGAAACACCCTTGGAATCAATCCAGAGGCCTACTAACCTTAGAGAGCTTCAATTTGGTCCTGTTAATCATTACCCAAAAAAAAAAAAAAAAAAGGTGCAGGGAGGACTCCACTCTACTACAAGTTAAGAAGTTCTTCCCGTCGCACCGTGATTCAGCATTATTTTTCTAGTGTCCGAAGACAGAAATAAGCAGGATGTCACCAGGAAAAGGACCATCTCAGACAGATATGTAGGATTTCTTAAAAAATTGAAAGATTTTTCTTTCTGTAATCAGTCCTATGTATTTCATGTATTATTATATGGTTAGTTTCATTGAACATCACTCTTGATTAAACAAGGAAGTATCCTTCTGCGGTTTGATACAATGCTTCATAATTCTGTGTATTTCATGTTAATTACAATAAAGCTATCATGAGTCTTAAAGCCTGTATATGAAATTATTTCTAGACAAAAAGCTTGCAAACTGTACTGTATAAGTGCAACGCACCTTTGTTTAATGTTACTTGCACTTTTGTTTCATGAAAAGTGACTGAAAAATGTGGACTCACAAGCTGCTGCACTGTGTGTGTCGTTTTTATGCAACCCTCCAAAGTAAAGTACACTGGAAACCCTTAAACCAGACTGCTGCTAAACTGAGCTCTCCTTACTGTGGGGATTAATTATTTTTTCCCTGTAATTTATGTAACTACTTCCACTGCATTTGCTAAAGCCATTAAATATTTAATTTGTATTTGATTCTTCTCTCATGGCTTGAGTTCATCAGCTACCCTTACTTGGAGCAGGGTACTAATGCTAGCACATGACATGCATTTAAAGGAACACTCCTGTAGCCTTGTTACTGGAATGTGAGTAATTTTTAACAAACAAGGCCAGTTTTCTTTCTGCTTAAACATCATTTGGGCTCAATTATGTGATACTAAGATGCACAGGTCATTAGGTTCGCTACTCTATTGATTCTAGTTTTAGCTGAGCTCTGTTCGTTTTTTATTTGAGCTCGTTTTTTTGGCTTGAGCTTTGGCTGTGTTATTTGATCGCAAGTTAGCTTCCGTGGAAATTATTGTGAGGATGAGGCCTCATACACTCGCGCATACATCCCTGAATTCAATTTGATGTTAACTTTCGCAGGGCATTTTTCCCTCTTTCAGTATACTGTGCCATGGCTGCAGTGTTCAGAAGGCCCCAGGGAGTCTCTAGGACCCTATTCTTCTAAACTATATTCATGCTTATGGCCTGAAAAGGAACTGCTGTGAGGATTAAAGACTCAAAAAGTAGTCACGTACACAGGATGGTGGGAATGGGGAGGATGAGCCCCTTTTCAGCCAGGGATCACATGTGGGGAAGGATCCTGTTGTCTGACAGCTGGTGGGGCAGCACTGGTGGGAGCAGGGGCTAGTAAGTAGCAGCCAGCCACTCCTGGTATAGTTCAGTTGCGGGCCTGCCATGCTTTAGAACTCTTCATCTTGTCTCTAAAAGGAGGAAATGAGTGCCTGGTTGAGATAATTACAGTGTCTTTCCTATCACCATGAAATATGACTGTCGATGATGTATGTGCCAGATAGGAATATATAAATGAACACTTCTGAATAAATCACTCAAGAGCCGTCTGAAGTTCCTTCTTCATCACTGCAATGATAGGCTGGGTGCGATCTTGCAACCCAGAAGGGAACACTCTGGCCATGTGAATCCCTTCAATGCTTTGCAGTCAACTTATCATACTCTTGGACCCGTGCAGGAAGCGCCATCATCCTCAGATAAAGACCAGAAGACCAAAGCTGTCCTTCTGATCATCTTCGCTTGTCTAACGTAGAAGGTACTAGAATTCAACCATACTTTAGCCTTCAAAACACCACAGACCCTAGCAATTGCAAGAAGAAATAAGGACTACATGGGTTATTCTCGGATAGTATTAGAGGTGGAGACAGAAGGAAGAGCCCTTTCAAATCTGCCTTACCATAGTGGTACCACTTTTAAGAAAAATTCAAATCTGGAGGAAGAAGGGACATGCAGAAATGTGATGCTGTCACTCTTGGTTGGCCATGCTGCTGTGACATGAAGCCGAAGTCTTTGAGGCAGAGAGGAAAAGGAATTGATTGCTCTCAATTTCTCGCTGAGCACTCTATTAGTCTGCTATATAGATCGCTAGTTCAATTATTAAACTGATATATGAAAAGAGGTTCTCCCTTTTTAAACTATGAAAAGCCAAGGGAATCTGCCACATACTCTTCTTTGACCTCATTTGACACCTTAAGTAAAATAATACAGCTACCGCCTTCAGGAGTCTGTGCTTTCCATCCAGGGCTGGCCAAGATACCTAACTCCAAGAGAGGAACAGGATTTAATCCTTTTACTTAGTGTTTCCTACTGGCTACCACTCACTGATCATGCTGACTGCAGGCCAACAACAAAAAACTTGCTGCCTGTATTTCTTCTGGCATCTCCATCTCTCCCCTTGCATGACACAGGGACATGTGAGATGTCATTCAGGTGCTGGGCTGCACTGCAGTTTGTGAGCATTGTCACATTCCTCTTTGAGGGCTCAAGGTGCTCTTTTGTGTCTGACTCTAAAGCTTCATACAAGGAGGCAATATTTACCAGACAGTATCCAGAAGCAGTTCTGTATAAAAGTGATGTTTATGTTGGTACCACCAAGGATTATGGGATTGCTTAGAGACACAGCTTTGTAGAGAAAACTCAGATTTTATGTGTTTGGTGGCTTAAATAAATAGGGAGAGAGAAAAAGGAAAGTGAGCAAGTACTGACAGCAGCCTAAAAAAGAAGCTCCAGTCACTGGGTGCACTTAAGTAAGTCAGATATAGAAGGGAATGTCTCTCAGTTTTCTGTCACTGTTTCAGAGAAATGTCACTTCAGGTGACTCAGTGGAGCGAGCCAAAAGTACCTGCCTGATTTTCAGGACACCACAGTTTCGAAGTGCCTTTTCTTTCACCCTGCTGCATGTTCCTCCTCTTTCCCATGGAGAACTATAGCAGCATGTAATGAGCCATGTTTCTTATCTACTCCTAGCCTTAGGAATCCTATTGATCTCATCAGTGTTAAATTAGCCTTGATAGTGATATAGTATTTTGGACATTACTACGCTGCAATGCTGCCACTTCCTAAACAAGCCATGGGCTTTCTTTCAACTGAACACAGCAACTGATTAATCAATACTGAAAGGTTATCAAAACCTGCCTCCTGATAGCAGGCTTTCACAATACCCAAGGACTTCTTTTTTTTCTCTCAGTTATACAAAAACCATATTTTTTTTAGTGCTTTTGATGCCTTCTTCCAGAGCCTTTTTCTCTTGCTCTGGCAGTCCACCCTGTTCCCATGCAATCTGCTGGCTCCGGTGAAACTTCACCCATTCCTGCACCCAGAGGGATCCCAAACTGGTCCAGACCCCCAGGGAAACCATAGTGGGCTAGCTGCTTCCTAGGGTCTAACTCAAACATCTGTACATGACTGGCGTGCACAAAGTGTTCCCCACTCCTTGAAGGGGTCTCAGTCTCCAGGGTCCTGCTTGCCTGCATCCAGAGAGAAGACTAATGAGGCATAAAGCTCCTTGAGGACCTGCCAAAATATACCTGGCCATGGCAAGCTTCCACCATCTACTGGGTCTACTCAAAAGTTTGTTAGGTTGTGAGATTAAAAAAAAAACACCATTGCAATAGGAGCAGGGAGGCCCAAGCTGGGGAGTGAAGGGGGGATTCCACTAGGCCCAGGGGTGCCAGTGGAGTCCCCTGTCCTGGCCCTTCCTGGGTGTCACCAGGAGCAGCTGTCCCATGAGCTGGGTGAGACCCACCAAGATAAGTCCATTGGAGAGGTTCTGCCTGGGTCACTTGACAGATGGGAGGTGATTGTCTGCAGGAACAAGGCTTTGTATCGGGGAAGAGCATTTTGGATGGGATGTTTAAAGGACACGAAGGTTGTGAAAGGGAAGGATCAGGGGGTACTAGGGAGGAACAAGCATGGGAAAACAGAAGGGGCTGCTGGTATGCAAATGACTGCTAGTCAGTCCATATGTCCCGCCATGCCTGTGCCAGCCAGTGCAGCCTCTCCTTTCTCCTTGTTAAACTCTGTTCCTGATGGCTTTCCTGGGCAAGGGCTCCCCATCCCCTGTCCCCATGCACGGGAGGGCTGAGCAGCCACCTTGCTGTGGGGCTGGGACCATGGGGCCAGCACTGGAGAAATGGGGGTAGACAAGCTGTGGGTGCACAGGCTGCAGGTGCAAGTGCAGGGATGCAACCACAGGCAAGTTCAGGCTGGTGAGGAGGTAAGGGGCTCGGTAGCTGGGTGTTTGGGTGAACCCTAGAGAGACCTGGGGCTCTGCCAGCTGGCAGCTGGGGGCACCCAGTTGTGTGTGTTTGGGGTGGGTGTCCGTCTTCCCCATTGTAGATCCTTCACTACCATACAAAATGAATCACTGACATGCTCAAGTAGAACAGTTGGATGTCTCTACAGGCCAATTGCTAAAGCAGTCTGGTGCGGGGGAGGACTTGTGTCCTGGGCTTCACTCTGAGGAGTGTGTAAGTACACGGTATAAATCAGAAAGGCTTAAAAAAAAAAAGAGTCCCTTTAGTCTACACAGCACAAGTAGATAGCAGCCCCTTAAAGCACAGATTGAGTTTGGAATAAATTCTCCAATATCCAGTAAATGTTGATTTAAAAAGGAATCAGTAAAAATGCAGTCTTACTTTTAAAAAGGCATGAAGGAAATTCTAACATCCTGCAGCATTGTCAGGGCTTTAAAGGAAAAGTCTGACCACTTCTGTACTTTATAAAGAAAGGTATTAAGTACTTAACTGCATAAAAGGTTTGATTCTCTGCATCCCAAGCAGAACAAGATGCGTTCCTGTAACCCAGAGGGTCTGATGTAAGTTTCTTACCTCTCCTCAGCACGCTGGGCACACTCTCTGCATTGCATTTTCTATAATCCCCTGTTTTAGCACCTAACTCACCCACTGTATTGAGCCATAGCACTAGTGAAGCATGCTGGGGAAGCATGTGCATGGGTCCAGTCCCCTCCAGAGAGGATAAATAGGCTTTTTCCAGAAAAAAATTTACATTGCCCATATTACGTTTTTGCTTTGGCTCACCTCCAGGGAAACCAGCTTGTCTCCATCAGGTGTAGAAGGAGCTCCATGGTTTCAGCCCCCTCTCACAGGCACATGAATTCGAAGGCAGAGGAAGGTACGGCTGCCCAGGTGCTCTGTGTGTTGCTCACCTACCTTCATCCAGAAGATACACTATGTATAAACACCCACATATAGAGTGTCGCCCTGTTTTTACCATATAACTCTGCTACAAGGTTTTTTTCCTACAAGATTTTCTTTGCTATGAGGGGGGGTTTGTTTGTTTGTTTTCTACAATGTTACTAATCCCTTCTACGAGATTTTCTTTAAGAACAAAATCAGCTTTTCCTAACATTTCTCACCTGAAGAAAATATTAGAGAAAAAAACTTCAGCTTCTCTTGTTTGCACATTGGGCTGAATTTTACTTGGTCCTTTCCGTGTTGAGTCTGGCCCTAAAATGTGCTGAAGGATTCCTTCCAGCACATAGAAATGCAATATATAACATACATTTTTAATATATTAAATACAAGAGGTATAATATGTGATAAATTATATAATTATATATCATATAACAGAGTATACAATATACATTATACATTTCGTGTTATATATCATGTTATATTGTATATTATTTGGTATATATTTATATAGGTTTGTTTGGGGTTTTTTTGGTGTATTTATATTCCCAAAACTGCAAGTTGTGGAGTTTTATGCTTTGATGTTTCTCTTCTCTTTTTGCCATTTGAAAAAGTAAACTCTCAAAACAAATTCATGAAATCAATCCGAGTCAAGAATCACAGAACTGCTTTCATTCAGAATGAAGCAAAACTTTATTAGGGTGAGGAGAGAATCAATCTTTTAAGCTATCTTGTGCCAGTTGCTGCTCTGCTGACACCCTACACAAGTTACATCCTTTATTGCACCACCATCATCAGAGCTTCCCTGTTTACACAAGCTGGTAAGTAGCTGGCCCTCTGTGCATAAGTTTCGCAGCCTCTCTCTATCTATTGACTCCAGTTTTAAGTTAATAACACACATTTCTGTAAAAATGTTAATCATCATTCTGCTGACGAGCCCTCTGGAGTGTTGACTTGTCAAACCGGCAAATCTGTATTGCAGTCATAGGGAGTCCTGGGTGTGTTATAATGTCAGCGCCCTGTTCCCTCTGCCAGCTGGCAGTATCCCTCACTAGTTACTTTCCAAGAAACAGTGGCTGCAATCAAGGTGAAGATGGATTTTGATTCCAGGGAAAACAGGGATAAAAATTTCCCATTGTGTCAACTTCAGACTCTACCTAATCATGCTTTACAATGAAACTATTTCAAACAGTGGATAGAACTCTAGGTATGAAGTTTCCTGAGGGAGAAGAAAATGCTTTTCTCCATCTATACTTGCCCCTATGGCCTTCTGAAAATGAAGGAAGTCTTATTTTGACTTAATTATAGCTCTTGGAAGCACTTTTTTTCTGTAGTTATATAAAAAACTAAGCTTAGCATTATCTTGTTACAAAAGGGGGGAAACTGTAAAGCTGAATCAATAAGATTTTAAAAGTTCTATTTAATTATTTTCAGTTGATGAGACAGACATTTGATTTTACAGCAGTACAGCCTGCTAGGATTAAAGGGTGATAATATCTACAGATATTTTCTGATAAGAGATTTGTCCACGTATGTGTTATCAGCTACAGATGACAGGCAAGAAAATGAAGCTGCAGGAGGACAGTGAATTTACCTACTAAAATGATGACATATGACACAGCATTTCTCCACCTTATATAAGAAGTGGTTCAACTGCCCTGTGTTCCTGTCCTCTTCGTGTAGCAAGACTTCCAACACATAAGGTCTTGGTCCAAGCAGTGCAGTGAGGCAAGTCATTAAGAGGATAACTCTAATACTCTCTGTGTTACAGCCTTGTGATCTACAAAATAGATTTTACCTCTACTGTTAATCCAATGCAGGTTTTTACAATAAACATTACTTACAAATTGTAGTGATATTAGCAAATGTATAATGCTTAAGAAGGTTTCTAATATCTTTAGACTTGACTGGGATGTTCAGAGTCTAATCAACGGCAGAGTATAAAAGATTTACCTTCGAGTACATGAGGGGTGAAAATATTATTTAGCATGTTTTCCTTAAAACAGAAACTTTAGTTTTGCCTACCTAATGCTCTTAGGAAGAAGAACACACTGGTGTAATTCGTGCCAGAGGCTTTTCAAATACGTTACGTGGTAGCAGCTGGGCAAATCCTAAAATGCAGCTGCCACAATTTGTAAATTAGTGCAGTCCTCAGTGAAATGAGTCAAATGATTTAATAACAAACTAGTGTTTGATGAGTTATCTCACAAAAAACCTAAAAGATTTGGAGAAGAGTGTTATCCAGCACATCCTTCTTGAATCCCACACAAGGCGGGGGCCTGGGGTCTTGATCTTTAGTTCCCATTCAGACAGGTGACCTTTTTAAACCAGCAGCCTAGCAATAGTGCCATTTTGCCAGAGCCTGAGCATATACTGTAGTGCTCACACAAGTAAAACTCCTTTTCACTTCAGCAGGAGTTTTACCTGAATATAAAATAGTGTCATCTTTGGCCCTGCTTTAGCAGAAGAGTAATTTTTATAGTCTACTAAATCCCTTTCTAGGTTAAAATAACTTGATCGCAATTTTAACAAATGCTTGATTATGAAGGCTGGACATCTAGCATCCATGCCAAGTAGACACAATTGAACAAAATTTGCAGAGAATAAATGCTTTCAGCATTACAGCTAGCTTTTAACACAGAAGGTGTATTCTAGGAAATCTGGATTATCATTGGCACATGGTAAATGCCTGGGAGCTGGAATTATCCCTAGTATACCCTTACCATGAGGCTATTCAGAGTGTAATTTAAGGTGCGATTCCTGAAATCAGCTCAAGGTCCTCCCCAACAGGTTTTGGAGAAGAGAATTTGTCATTCACTTGGGCATCAGAGCACAAAATCAGTAACAAACCATAGGAACACATGCTTGCAATTCCAAAGTCTGAAGTCAAGCCTGGCATTTCACTCTCAAATCTTCCCTTTCTCTGACAAAAAGAGTTCACTTCGCTGCCCTCACTCATCTCACACTTCTGAGGTGTGTTTTGGGGACAAAAAGCCCTTCATAGCTGTTACCACAGTTGCCAAAGGCAAGGAAGAAGCTTGATGCAATTTCATACAGAAGTCTCAAGATTTGTTCAGGAGAGTGCCCAAAGGGACCCAGGAGAATGTTCTGCCTTAGGAAGTGGACAGGACCAAGATGCCACCTTTGTGCCTGGCAAATGGGTCGTGGCCATAGAAGTGGCATTGCCAATAAAAAGCTGAACTATGTGAGGAAATAATATTGGCAACAAAAGTAAAGATGGAAATATTCTACTGGGTTTTTTTTACTTTTACGCTGGTCTTAGGTTTAAAACTGTGGAATCTGCGATCAAGATATTAACTCAATAATATTTGAAGAGTCTCTGATTGTGTTGGTCCATTTTCTACCTTTTGCTGGTGGAACTGTAAGGCAAAGGCAGCGTGTCACAAACGCATTTCTGTTGCAAAGCTTTTGCATCTGAGTTCTCCATCTTCTGTTGTGCAATGTCTTAGAAGAACTTTCATGGAGAAGGAAATGTAAGTAGTTTATAAGATTCCTAGCTAAGGTAATAAATTGGATTCGAGGTGAGCCACAATCCTTCTTTGCTCTCCTGTCTGAATGCTCTTTCACATATCCCCAGTCAAGTTTTGCACAGTGCTGATTTATTATGCACGTTATGGGGAGGGGGAGGCTTTGGATGCTGGAAGGCTATGGAGTGAAAGAAGATATCCCGAGAAATAGCAGAGAGCAGAAAAGGGAAAGAGAATGATCTTCAATGCTACTTAACTTCAAGATGGAAATCCCCCATAGATTTTCAGCCAAAGGAAAAGAACGAAAATTAATGAGAAAAAGAAACAGAAAGCCAGGGAAGAGAGACCTGCACTAATCCTCTCTCTCTCTCTCTCAAAAAAAAAAAAAAAAAAAAAATTTAAAATGATCCTTCTCTGAAAAATTTAATAGTATTAAATTTGTTAGTATTATTACCTGTGGTTTCAATCTGTCTTTCAGCTGATACAAACGAAACATTATCACCATCCTTATGGGACTCTCTGCCACTTTGCCACACAAGCAGCACTGGTGGGAAAGGAGCACCATGGAAACAAAGGTGCTCCCAGGTGAAAACATTCTTGTTTTTCTTTATTCCCATGCAGCCATTGAAGAAAGAGAACATGCACAGCAACCGTGCAATTCCAGGACAAGAATTGCCTTGCTGTCCCAGAAGCAGCATTCTTTCAGATGTCTTCTTGCTAGTTCCCCGCGCCAACCCTGTGAAAACAGCAGAAATAGCAGTTTGCTCCAAACTAAAACTCTTGCAGTGTTTTGCTTTCCCTGTAATGAGAGCATCATCAAACAGACTGACATTCAAAGAGTTGTGTGAGCAGTAATATCTTGTTACTCTTTCAGCTAAACATGATCCACCACCACCCTGAAACTGTTAGTTTAGTTACCCAGCTGAACTGGTAGCTAAGCTGACTTGCCAGGTAACCTCCCATCAAATGCTTATTGAACTCGAATGGAAGACGGGCAGGCACAAACGCTCTCCTGGTTGTCTGTGGAAGCCAGTGGAAGGAAAGCCTCAGGTTGCTCACACTGTAACTAGTAGATTGCTGGATCACTTTAGCATTGTGAGACACTAAAACATGAGACATCAGCCATATTACACTGATGTCTGTTAACTCCATTCTTTGATTGATCAAGGCTTACTCAATGAGCATAAATACGTCTATCTGACATATTTATAGCTTGGGCTCTCAAGTCATGTGTCACAGTGACAGCCTCAGCAGGCCTCTGGAGCACTATTATTCTGGAAACCCTGCCACTGCCTGTGCTTAAATGACAACATGTCTGCTTGACCACCTTATATCATCCCGTGCTGACTGATGATTTGCTGGCATCAAATATCAATGCTAAGCTGGTTTTTGTTTTGTTTTTTCACTGGTAGGGTTACTTATCTGCCTGACCTGGAAACAAAGGGAGAGAACTAAGTCCAAGAAGATACCCTTTCTCATCAAGTGTACCTGCAGATGCAGCTGGTTGTTTCAGGTCCAGATGGCTAAGCAGACCCAACATACAATGATGGGAGAGCTGAGCACTCACTGCATAGATGTGAAATCCACAGCTATAGATATGTTTGCATCTTAAACCTACAGCTGCACCATCTCCTTAGTAGGACAGGTAACCATCTTCTTCAGAGAATTCCCCTTTGAAATGCTCTCCACAATACACCCAGCAGAGTTATGACTACAAAGCACGATAAGAATGAATGTTATCTCATACTAGTCCTAGCGGCAAGAGCCACGCAGTCATGAGTTTCCACAGGATTTAGGCAGCAAGTGGCTGAACCCAATGAAAATCCCACACAGAAAAAGTAAGCCGAGAAGAGGGTTAATAACTAAGGAGATAATTAATCTGAAATATCAATTATGTAGGGAGTCTCCAAAACTTAAACACTTCCTTTACATGACTTAAAAGTAACAATAAGCATATTATTAATGTAAAAATATAAGTGCAATGATAGGCTAAATTCTTAGTTATGCCTTGACATTGTACATAAAACATTGTACATAAAAACATTGTAAGTAATAGTAAGTCATGCCTTACATCACCATTGCAGGCAATTATGAGGAATGGAAAGCCTTTTCCTCTATGACAAGTGTAAGGATGGGATCCACTATACAGGAATACAGTGCAATACATTTCTGTACATCCATGTTGCTGGGGTAACTTCTTACCAAAGGAGTTAGACAAACCCAAGCCTGTTTTGCTGGTACACAACAGTTGTGACAGTACAACAGCACAAGTCTGCAGTTATAGCACTAAAAGGGAGCTCAACACAGGCAAGGCAAAACCCTTTGCCTGGTGATTCCTGAGAAGTGCTGAGATGCTTATGCTACAGCTGCAAGAATGAGGCAGCACAAAGACCTGGTGAGCTCTTTGGGGTCTGCAGTGCTGGTGTTCAAGACGCTTGTCTGTTTTATAGTGATGATAGCTGGGATAGTAGCTTCCAGATGA
Organism: Pampusana beccarii; assembly: GCA_013399365.1. Classification (NCBI taxonomy): domain Eukaryota; kingdom Metazoa; phylum Chordata; class Aves; order Columbiformes; family Columbidae; genus Pampusana; species Pampusana beccarii. The sequence goes on from VWYH01001820.1 coordinate 245,486, forward strand.
AGTAGGTTGTGAAGTATCAGAAGGCATGGTATAACAACTGCCCTCCCACCCACCCATCAGCGATCTGGGTTTTCTGTACAGAGCACCATCATTCAGGACATACTTACATCTAACCTAATAATCATTAGGAAGAATTTCACTTTTGTTGTGTCCTTGAGAAGTATTACAATAAACTGCAAACAAAGTAAATACTCTTCCTCAAGAAAATGTGATTTGGACACCATATCCAAATGAATAAATCATTCCTGAAAGGCAGAAGCAATATTACTATTGAATTAGTGCTGGATGTTCTTTTATGAAATTGTATACAATCAAAGCAAGGTGCCAAATTGCCAACTAACTGTCTGGAGGTCGATTTTTAAATTCATGGATGAGCTAATGCATTTGTGGCAATGATCATAAAGGGAGGAGTTCACCTTGCATTAGCCTTGACTCATAACTATAAATCAACAGTGTTACCAGAAATAGATGTCCTATTTCTTGTCATTGATCTGCAAGCCATAATTTAAAAATTTACATGTCCTAATGTTGAGCCTTCCAATTGCCTGAAACGTCTCTCTCCAGGGAATGCTCACCACAGACAGGGGCTATAAAAGTAAGATCATCTTCAGTAAAAACTGGGAACCTTTGGCATCTTGAAGTTTATCAGAAATCTCATAAGTCAATGAGAATCAAAACTGAATGATAAAAGAATGTTGATAAGTGTCAAATGAGGACATAACAGAAGTAAAACAAGCATATTCTAGATTATAGTGCTGGTAGGCAAAGACATTAGAAGTGAAAGAATGCTGCACGACTATTAAGAAAAAAAACCTGAGGAAATTGCTAAAAACTTAACTCATGTATTGTCTTCCAGTAGAACTAAGATTGTTACTGTAGAGCCATCCATTAATAGAAAAATGTTGTTCTGCTTGAAGTAATGTTATGTGTTTCCCCGAAGCTGATATTTTAAAAATAATACATACAGGAAACGAATGAGTCGATAGTTATGAAAAGAGGTATTCATTCAGGTGAAATACATGGCAAATTTAAAGGAAGTGGTTTCAGGGCTGTAGTATGAACAGATATCATCTGTAGGGGTACTGGGAGAATGCATAGATTAATTTCCAGACATGTTTGCAGTACTTCATAAGTGTACACGCAAACTTATTACCTGTTTCTTGTGAAGTGTTTCCTTTCCTGAAGTGTGGAAATTGCTGTTGGATATCTAATTAGACCAGTGCAGTATGTCCAAACATCAGTGCAAGATGTCCAAATACCGATGTAAATCTTAAGGTGTTTCAAATTCTATCATTTTTAATTTAGCTATTTCAGACATCAGTTCAGAGAACTACTGTAACAAAAAAGTATGAGAAATCCTACAAGCAGTTTACTGCAATATTTTAGTGAGTTCTAAACCTCATAGTTTTTATATAATTCTGAATATTTACTGCTCCTTATAATTTCATTTTTTATATAATCTGCAGTAGAAGTGTGCTGAATTCTGCTGAAGCCTTTAACTGTGGCCAATAAATAGATAATGACAGGATTGTTGAAAGAGTCATGGAATTCAATAAGATTTTGTGCTCTTTCATCACGAGGCCAGTTATGAACATCAGTGCTACAGGTCTAATGTCTGCCCAACTTCATTATTTTAGTTTGCCTATTATAGCACTAGTGGCAAATCAGTAAGACAAAACTCTCTACCTTTTGTTCAGATATAACGGGAATCTAGAACTTTGACCTGTAACCCTTTAATGGCCTGTAATTTTTAATCAAATTACTTGTTAATGGTTTATGTTTTGCTTTCATAGAGTTCTTTGCACACACAGAAAAAAATGAAGAAATGTTCATGTATGCAATAGTGCATCAATTGTCCAAATGGCCCTAGTCTACATTTAAATACCTGTCATGCTCTCTTCAGATGTTCATGCATACATAAATTTGTTGTGCTTAAATTCTCTGCTAACCTGAGTGATAATTGTGCTATTTTTATACTGGAGGAAGGAATAATTGACAGTGACTGTTCTTACCTCCTTGGCAAATGTGCTCCAGGGGGCACTCACTTGGTGGTGGCCCTGGGGAGACCTGCAGACGGGGGGACCTATAGGATCATGCCTCTGTCTTTCCTTGTCCCCACAAGGCTAACCCCCTGGGCTCCACCGAATGAAAACCCAAGCTCAATAAACCTGGGGAGCTTCAAGGCCCCAGATCTTATTCACATGTCCTGGGGTCTGAAAACCCCATCCAGGACTGGGGAACATACGTGGGCCCCGAAGCTCTGGTGGAGTCAGCAAAAGCATATCTCAGAGCAGAAGATACTCAGTTCATTCTAGGAAAGGCAAAGCTCATGCTGACATAGACTCAAATGTCACTACTGGCGATATTTGCCAGTAGTACCTGACATTTTGATGTAGTTTGGCAACACCTGTGTTCTTACTTCCTAGCAAAGGTTTATAATCTCAGCATGGCTTTAAGAGAAACAGGGATTTCAATCCTTTCAGAATTATCAGTTATTTAATGGAAAAAGGAAGATTTCTGAGCGTGGCTGTCAGCTGTAAGGAAAGAAAACATCTTCAATTGCTACTTGATGATGTCTTTGTTAATACTTTTATGTTTTTATATCTCCTATAGATTTTAATACTGTGTCTTTCTGCAAGAAAATATTTTTTTATGAAAACTCATGTGCACTTTTCTATTGCTTTGTATTCCCTAAAATATCCATGCCAGTGTCTCGCTGCTCACCATGTGCCATCACAATGGTTCTCCACAAACTCCCTTCTGCTTATTGATGTCCTTCCTGCATGGGTAAGACAAAATCTGGAGACAGTATCCCCCACACACCCTCGCATATGCTAAGTAGAAGGGAAAAATACTACCAGGCTATATTCTTGCTATTATAATACAGCCCAGCCTGTGGTAGTCTTCACCACCACAGTGCTGACTCATGTCCAGCCTGTTGTATACCAGGTTCCCTTGGGTCTTTTTGGGCAAAGCTTTGCCTTAGTCTCTCAGCCCTCCCTATGTCGTTACACAGAATTTTCCTGTCCCAGGTGCAGGATTTTGTATTTTAATTTGTCGAATTTCATGGCTCCTTTCAGCCCTTTCTTCTATCCTGTGGAGATTCCTGTGAATGGCAACTCTACTCCCCAGCACATCAAGCTCTCCCTCCAATATGGTGTCATCTGCTAACTCAGTGAGTGTCCCCTCCTTCCCAGGGCCCACACTGTTTGTGGAGATCATCAACATTCAGTCTGACTATCAACTTCTGTTAATTGGCACATAATACCTTCCAGTTCCTGCCAGAAATATCTTCCAGTTTTGCTATCAGAGGTCTAATACTCAGACAGTTCCTTCTTTGTAAATTAACGGTGTGCACAGAAGAGAAAGATCTTGACTACTTACTCAGGTACATGAAACACTATGACATTGATATATGCATGTCCAGCCAAGTTTAGGATGTGTTCAGCCGTGTGTTCTCCTCCCAGGCTCACTAGGGAGAAAATTCTGTGCTTTAGGAGAACTCACTGTTGAAAATGTTGATTTGTCTTGCCTCTTCTTTTGTTTAAAATTCATTAGTTTCACCTTGTGTCACCCTAAACATCTAATTTTCCCATTTGCTTGCACCTTCAAGTTTACATTCAGTTACACAGATAATCAAAGCTGAGTGTATTCAGAATACAAGACTGTTCCCAAGGAATGCAAGAATATACTAAAAATAAAGAACAGAACTTTCAATAGCTTGTGATGTATTTTTTGGCTCAGTGCTGACAAGGTCTGCAACAAAGTTCAAGGATCTTTCAAATGTGCTAGCTGAGTACTCAAAAGTAAAGTTCTGCTATAACCACACAGCATCTCTTATTGCAAAGTTGTATTTCACAAACAAACAATTTCCATTTTTAGTCAGACATGAATTTATATTTAAGGGATCTTTCTATATATTACATATAAATAGCTACGAAATTCATGCTCCACTTCAGAAATAGAAGACTCCCTGCCTTAAAGGCCACTCAGTACCTCATATTTAATATACAACACACTGCTTATTTAAAGAAAGAACACACCCCACTTGCACACATGTAGCTAAACTTCACCATCTTTGTGTTTCCTTTTGAAAACCACAATGTCTCATGATTCCACTGTGAACAATTAGGATTACAACCTCCAGCTTGGCTTTGCCATTCAATAAAAAAGTCTGATGTTTAAGTGTTCCCAGACTGCAACATGCTCTGAACCTAACCACGGCCAGCAGCGTTTAGTATTAAAAAATGTAGAGTCCAAACCCACCAAAATGAACTAATTTAAATAATTACTTCAAATAATACAGAGGCAAAGTTCCAGTTTTTGTCCTTTCCAGGCATATTAGGTTTCTAACTGCAACAACTATTACTCTCTCGGGTAATATAAGCACTACCTTGTCCATGACAATTAAATCCCATTGTATAAAGTGAATGCAAAAGTTAGAAAGACGGTCAGTTCTAAAAACATACAATGCGGCTGCAGAAACAATGATATATTCCCAAGGCACTCAGTTTTGTATAGTTTTCAGTGAGACATAGGTATGCTACTACATAGCTGTCCATGAAATGATAGGAAGGTTTGGGGTGATGTTATGTCTGAGATAAAGTATCATATAGCTGTTTCTGCTAACATTTCATGCCTGTTACCAGCAGCGAATGCTGACACTGGAAGCCAAGCTTGAAATCAGGAGCCCTAACAATAAAAGTGGCCCAGAAATCCAGGCAGCGTAAATTGTAATTAAGATGTAGCATTTTTCCTCAGACAAAAACGACTGGGCCAGATGCATGCCTTACACATGTTTATGTCAACTTGCAAAGGCGGCTGGAGGTGAAAATTCTCCTGCAAATGCTATTTGTCCTCCTTCAGGCACCAGACATACTTTTGCATGGAGTTGTTTCCTCCTGAGGAGATTTGTAAAGGAGTTTTCAGTAGATGCCTGAAGTCAGCCTGAAGTCAGCCTTTCTCCACAAACCCCTATCTGGAAAGGGAGGCGTCAATCAGGCCATTTTGACTTGTTAAGTTTTCCTTCAAATCAGGTAGTTCACGTTACTCTCAGTGACTCTGTAGCTCAGAGCGTGTGGTCACAGTTCAGAGGCAGGGAGCGAAACTGAATGGCCTAAAACAGGAGCTCAGAGTCATCTGCTGAGGGACTTCCAAGAAACTATTCCAAAGGGGTTATGCTGCAGCACAGGAGTGCTTGGCACTCTGGTGTTTTGTCTCTGTTTTCCTTCCATGTCCTCTAGCAAAACTGGATGCAATTGCACTGTTTGTTTCCAAGGCAGGTTTACCAGATAGACAAGGAAAAAAAATAGTCAAAATAAATCACATCAATGGTTCATCTCATCACTCCTGGTTGCCCACGGAAGGCTCTACTTCATCTGAGGATGTTAATTGTACTTCTCCTGCCCTCTCAACACATCCATTTTAGATGAGAGAAAAAAATAATCTAAAATATATTTTTTCCTACATGGCAATAAATTCTCTCTGTTTTTATTGTTATACAATTGGTCTCCTTCATAATTGATGACTTGATTTACAGTATTCATAATATCACTAAATAGACCTGCAACTCTGACCTATAAATATTGAGGTATGTGGCTTCTTCATTTATGAACAAAGTTGATGATGAAAGGAAATTGGATGAAGGGTTTTGGGCTGCAAGAAGTGTGAACTGAAACTCTATCAGTCTGCCTTTCTAATCTAATCTTCATATTTATCACTCTGCTAGAGGGAAGTCCCCTCCCTTCACAGTATCTGCATTGCAAAACTTTTAAATTGTTAATGTTTCCTCTGAACAATTATATTGTTCCCTTTTTTACTATGGGAGGTGATGGAGAGGTATGAAGAATGTAGAAATTGACCAATGTCAATAAATGTACCATTCATATGAATGGGGAGAAGAAAGCCAGACATTAAAAGGTACTTTCCATGACTTATTTCAAACCCTGTCTGGAGAGAGAGGATCTCTTATTTTCAGTCGAGATTTACTTATGTTACAGTGTATGTTCCCATCAAAAGCACTAGAAACATCTTTATTTCCCAGAAAGTGGCCCTTGCATTCATCATTTTCAGAAGTAACTTCATATTACAGTGGTGATGATCCCTTGCCTGCTATTAGTCAAGGCTCCAAAATATTGAAGAAATGAAGAAGATAAAAGAATGACAAAAATTCTGGCCTTACTGGATTTTAATGCCTGTTTTTAAAACCTGTACGAACAGTCATTATATGATGATGTGAAGGGCTGTAAAAGTTTTCCTGCTACTGGCCTAAGAAATGTTACTAATGAGTAATGCAGCCATCTCAAACTTCCAATAAAATTTTTACAGCAACCCGTACCATTTCAGGTTCTTTTTAGCTACATATTATCTGTAGTTCTTCAAACCATCTGCCAACACTGAGGTTTTAGAAAAAGCGGGCTTCCAGAAATCGGGTACCATTTAACAATCTTATGCCAGCAGCTACTTACTGACTGGAAGAAAACATTGCACACAGTGGGGAGGCAGCTCGGAAAAATCCTGCTCGGATAAACACTTTGGTCTCTTAAAAAACACTTGAACTTGAAAGGCTTGCCTCAAACCACTGCCACCCCTGGCAGACCTCTTCACCTCTCTCTTCTCTGGTCCCACCATGCAGGAAGAGTAGCAGGATCATTGGATGCCAAATGGAAGATATTGCACCACTGAAGTGAAAATCTGTCATGGAGAAAGTTCATCTCTGATTCAGGTCGGAAAGCACACTTGAGGATGGTTTTCAAGATGGAGCTGACAGACCCCATGAGTGTCAAATAGCCTGCAGAGCATTTGTTGTAGCACAGCCACAAAGCCAGGCCAGACCTAAGAAATATGTGGACAAGAACACACTAAGTGATTTGGAAACTAAACCTTCCCTGTCTCCTTTCCCATAGTTTCATTCCTTTTTTGAAGAATCCATTAAAACTTCAGAGGGAACGAGGAAGGAACAAGATGCTACAAGCCTCTTTGAATTGTCTTGGGATGCTTTCTTGTCAAAATTAAGTTAGACAGCTGTGTCTAAAGCAATTCTTAGGGCTGGCTCTCCAAAGATTTTCAGTAGACAGTACTTTTCCTTTGAAAGACACTTCAGAATCTACACAGTTCTTTGCTTTTTGGGTGTCACATCAATCAAGGGATGTATTTTCTGGTTGCATGCTGTGCTAAAGCTGTCCAGCATTCTCAGGCTGTGCTCAGGACTGTCCCAGCTCTCATCCCTTCGTCTTTTTCTCCCACTTCTCCCAGAACTCTTGTGCCAACTGAGAGCAATTTATTACTTTTACAAAAGTACACAGCACAAAGTGAAATAATAGGAGCCTCTTAGAGTTTGAGAAAGGGAAAAAAAAAGTAAAATAACAACTGAGATGAAGTACACTCAGGGAGAATGTTATCGAATATTGTTTACAATATAGCTGTTAAATGAGAGCTGATCAACTAGCTCAGCCAAAGCTAACAAAGTTTTCTTCTTTCTCTGGGCCAATGCCTGGAGTTAGAGGGGGATTCGCTAATCTATTGGATTTTCTGGTCTAGTGAAAAAGACCAGTGTGTGGGCAGCAGCAGTCAGAGGTGTCACTGACAGAGAGACATTGATGTGTGACTCCAGGGGTTTCCTACCTCTTCCTAGCTGGGCTTAGAGAACTTGGATTTGAACCAAGCAGAACTCTCTAAATTGCAGAGAAATAGAAAAGCGACACTGTTTAACACCCTCCCTCTGCCTTTGAATAAATAATGCACTGTTTTGAAACAAGTTTCTCTGACTTTCTATGATGAAAACTTAGACCTGTCAAGCCCAGGTGAGCCCACAGGGGTAAAACAGGTGAGAAGCAGGGACTCCGGCAGTGGTGAAGTTTGCCATAAGGGGCAGAAATAAAAAGACCTACCACAAAAGAATGTTCCTGGAATGAAAGGGTCAGAGCCACGGTTCAGACTTTTCCTATCTCTTTGAGATGTCCTCATCTTAAATAACATCGTCACACGTCTGGCTACCGGTACTTGTCTTAAATAACTATTCTAGTAGCAAATGAAATCATATCCATAAATAAAGGAGACATTGGCCTGTCTAACTCAAATATATAAGGTTTTTCCAAAATTAGCATGGCAGTATTTCAAACATGGGCTAAATTTAGACTGGATTAATGAAACTGAAGTAAGACGTGCACTGTCATCAGAGTTATTTACTCCTGTCATGCTTAAATAACTCATAAACATGTTAAGTAAGGAAAGAGAAATCACCATTAAATTGAAAATTGATACACGCTACTTAAACCAGGCCAAATGTGTGTATATAGATGGAGATTTAAGAATTTAGATTTCTGACACATTTTAATATTTAATACCACAAAAAGCCTCTGCTATGTCAATTACTTTCATTGCATTTTTACAGTTAGTTGATGTATAGAGGTAACAGTGGGTTCTGTATCTACAAAGGTTTTGTTTTCCCTTCTGGCAATAAAGCTATGATAGAAACAGAATTAATCCCCATTTTGTACATGTGTCTTGTGACACTACCTAAGCACCACGATGTTTGTTGTGCTATATTTACAGAGAGTCATGTCCTCTCAATCCCCTCTTAATCCCCACACTCTCTTTATGCCTGCATAGGCGGTCATCCTTTCATAGCATCCCAAAGGAATACACCTCCTTGGCTTAAATGGGTGAAATCAACCAAAAAAATTGCCATTCCAGCTTAAAAAAAAAAAAAAATCACGAGCAGAGCATAATGAGAACTTCATGCCTTGTGGAACATAATTACAACTGTCAGGAGCCTCCTGTCGTGTTCATGGATTTTGAATGTTTATTATATAACATTGCTACTTAAAAACCAAGGCACTGGCTGTGCCAGTGCAGCGGTGGGTGGAAACATTGCATAGCATGTACATGTAAAGAAATGTGCATGCATTTATAGCAATAACAGCAAATTAAGATGAAAGGAAGGGAGAAGGGGCAGAAATCTGGCAAGTCATAAAACCAGATGAGCTGCTGGGACAGCTCATACTAACCACAACTGACCCTTCACCTCCCTTGGAAATCTTGGACACTGGTGGGTGAGGGATGAAAGTGTCCATGGACATCCCTTAAGGAAGGGCCTGAAGAGTTGTCAGCAGGTACGAGCTCTACATGATCTGTCAGTTTTAGGCCATCTGCCTTCCCGAAGCAAGATATTTTGGTGCACCTGAGATCTGTCCCAGGGACTGCCAGAACAAGAGTAGCATTATACAAACAGGGCCTGCTCATCTCGTGTAAGAATTAGAGCTGGCACAGGGGCAGGGTTACAGCTGGGACTCCTTGTTGGATGCATCTACCCTACAAAATTCATTTACTCTCAGAAATTATCTCCAGCTCCTGGCCAAGTGGCGTGGAGGAACTTAGAGCAAAGTGCCTTGTGGTCCCCTCCAGAGAAGAGCAGTCGGGTCTGTGTTGTAAAGCACATAGCCCAGGGTCCCACATATCCCAGGCTGCACAGGGTATCTTTTTAGCCATCAGACACAGGGATTTTTTTATGCGCAGTTTATTACAGATGCAAATTTCTGAAATAACATGGGCTGTGTTTCAGCCCATCAGGATGATACTTTTGTAGCCTGAAATAGTGGGTATGCAATATATGTCCTGGGGCATGGTATTAGGGCAGGTGGGTATTTGGAGGTGCAAAAATCGCTATGATGTGTTGAAGTAGGTTGGGGAGAGGGACCCAAGCCTGGGACTGACTATTCCCTGCAGCCCTCTCAGAGCAGTCCCTGGACTGGACTTCCCCAGAAGGAAACCCAGAAGTTTTTTTTATTTGCTTTTATTAATGGGAAGACTTCAGATCATTCCAAGAGATCCCATAAGGAAATTAACATTTCTGCAGCATAAGCAATTATGGCAGGGGTGTCAAACTCATTTTCACCAGGGGCCACATCAGCCTTGCCATTGCCTTCAAGGGCCAAATGTAATTTCAGGACTGTATAAATGTAGGAGTAGTTATATTTATACAGACCTAAAATTACATTTGGCCCATTGAAGGCAACTGTGATGCTGATGTGGCCCTTCGTGAAAAGGAGTTTGACACCCCTGAATTATGGGATCACTTCACCCAGGGATGAGCTGGGGAACTAAATTATTAGACAGTGCAGAGGTACCAGTGATTCTGATCTGGCTCCAATAATATAATTACTGCATCTTTCAGTTACGTTCGGAAATATCGAAACATTCTCAATTAACTATTTATTGCTGACTAATATTGTTGAAGTAGGACACCAAGGATTTACACACATATGTAGAGTCTCCTTCAGAGGACAATAAGAAAAGGTCCCTGTAAAATCTGACAGTGACTAGCAGCACCCTTCCTGTCTGGACTCGTCAGTGGCTTTGTGGTTGTCCAGCCCAGAACACAGCACAGATCTTGTCCAGGTCTCAGCAAAAAGCCTCCGGTACATTGTTTAATTGAGATCCTTTAATAAGGATTCAGGACAGAGCACGTGCAAGGACTGAGACTGGAGAAACGAGGGCTCTAATGAAGTAACAATGACATTTGCTACTAGAGGAAAGTTTTTGAAACAGATTCCCATTAATAAAGCCATGCAATCATTCCTATGACATTTGTGATGTAAGAATATTTTGCCTCTTTAGTATGTTTCTGGCAAAAGTAATCTTAACTACTATCTGTTTTTATAAGCCAAAATATTCATTACTCTGAAACCAGGAAATGTTGGGTCAATTTAGGAAACAGAAGAGCATTTCTCCTTTCTTCTCTAGTGTCACATACTATGCTTTACTATGGTCAGTTTGGTTCACCCTCCTAATCTCTTGAACTGCATACAAATTGTTCCATTGTTGAATAATGATATAATTAGCCTAGGTTAGTTCTCAGGTTAAATGAGTCAATAAAGACAGAAAAAAATAATAAGCTCATTGATACAAAGACTTAAAATAACTTTGTAAATAAAAAAAACTTCACAGTGCATCTATCTAAAAACAATTTTTAAATTGTTCTGTAATATGTAGGTTGAGAGATGTGCCACCCATGTGATGGTTTCCAGGCTGCTCTATCTGCTTTATACCCTTTGCTAAAAAGGCTACAATGAAAGTGAGGGAAGAACGGTATAAGAAAGAAGCAGGTGTTTAGGAGCAACATGCAACCATACCCGTCCCCTGAAGGAGGCTATGCAGAACAATTTCTGCACAGCAGCCTCCTGAGAAATCTTCAAAGATCCCCCACACAAAACTCCCTGCTTGTGTGTGGCACAGGCAACATCTCCAGCTGGATAATTGGAGGGCAACATGCTGGCAAAGAGTCTGTGTAATCTATATAACAATAACATTAAGAAAAAACGTCAACATTCTGGGGACTACGCCAGTGATCAGGGCACTATAATTGCTATAATTAAAAGCAAGGCAAATATTGCAGGGAAAGTAGGTCACTATTCAGGCTGGTGTATCCCTGATGCAAATGGAAACGAGATAAAGAAGGTGGTGTAATGTGATCTAAAGCAGACAAAGACTCTGTTGTTTCAAGGTTGCTAGAGACCCTTCATTAAATGCCGCCAGTTTTCACACACACTCCCAGCAGGAAATGTTTTCATAAACAGAGTAGAGCTGCTGCAGTCTAGTGAAAGGTCTATCAGACGAGTCCATTGTAAAATCCAGTGAGCAGAGCATAATTAAGACCTATTTTGTACAAGGATGGTTTTAAGGGGCCTACAGTACTGCTTATCACAGAGCCAGTGAACTCAAGTGCTGTTTTCCGTGTTGTGTTTTGGTTGGTTGGTTGGTTGGTTTGGTTTGTTCTTTTTTTCTGACAGTAGCCTCAGCTACTGAATTTTAACATATGTGGCTTTGCACTTTCAGAGACATCGAGGCTACAGCCAGCATTTAGCATCTGTACGAGCTACCTGAGAACTGGTTTCTGAGGAAAGGAGAAGGCACTGTAACAAGAAACCAGAAGGATATTTCCTTGCATCATCTCCAGCAGTAGCCCAGCAGCGCACTGGGGATGACCATGATTCACCTGCCGCTGCTGCCTTCCCTTCTCTACTCACCTCCCTCCCATTACCTTCTCCTCTTGCACGGGACTTGCCCAACTTTTGCAAAAAACATCCAATGAAAGAAGTGGTTTATTCATATGAAGAGTGATTAAAGATTTCTGTGGCCCTACTGTTCAACCCATATTACTTCCATCTTCTTTCGCCCCCTCTATCTTCCCCCAAAACTATCTCACCACTTGACTTCCCCCACATGTAAATTTACTTTTTGTCTGTTCCCTGAAGGCAGGTATTTCCCTCTACGTGCTAACCCAGAAGCATGTAAACGCTGGTGGATCCAGATACTCTCACTGTGAGGCCCCTTGCTCCATGAGCCTCTCCCCTATTTCTAGGCTTTCGGTTCCACCCCCTTCCCCACTGCCTAATCCTGGGCTCAGGGTTATTTTAACTTTTAAGTAAAAAGATCTGAACGCTTCAAAAATCCTTATATTTACCTGCTTTCCCATGCCAGTGCAAAATTAATTCTACACCAAATTCACGGTTGCAAGAATTTTTGCAATAAGAGGGGGTCTAAACTGAGTTCAAGTCTAAATTGAATTAATCTGAAGGAACTGGCTAATTGGGAGCTCTGTTCCTCTTAATTGTAAAGATTCATTGATATCTTTGGATTCCTTCTCTCTGGATTCACCCTTATTTTAAATATTTTGTACATTTATAATTTACCTAACAAAGTTACAGGAATCACAAGCAAGTTTCAAAGTGTACAGATGTTTTGCGTTCATAAATAGAACAGCAAAGTCATTTCTCTGGATTACTGTGAAACAATAGGCTTGATTTAGTTAGCAACCTGTAGCAACACAATTTAGATAATCTATTCAAATTAGAGGATGGAGATTCTTTGGTAAACTACTGGGTTATTAACCTTAATGATATCAGTGTTCAGGGTTTTTCTTTTTTCTGCTATCAAACTCAACTTATTAGTGTCTAAGGTAAAAGTCACAAGTGTGTTTCATACTGAGAAATATATTAATGGCCGTAATTAAACACAGCAACCATGTAGGATAATGTGAGGGAATTGGGAAGCTGGCTGAAATTAAGAGGTATACTGCAAGGACAAATTGATCCTACTAAGCTTTTTCCTAAAGGTCTCTTTGCTGTGATTTGGCTTAAGACACTGAACTAACAGGAAAACGTAAAGATGTAGAAAGAACTGATAATTGCAATTATTTTGACTACATCTGTAGAAATTGTAGAGGTTGCAATGCCCTACAGTAAAAGGCATCCATAGGTAGAACTTGAAAGTACTAGCTGAATGTGTTGGGTTAACCTTGGATGACTGCTGGATGCCCACCTGGCTGCTCTCTCAATCCCCCTCTTCAACAGGACAGAGTCCAGGCAAATGGCATGTCCACTTGCTGCAACATGGGGTTTTCCATAGGCTGCAGTGTGGATATCTGCTCCAGCATGGTCCTCCATGGGCTGCAGGTGAATCTCTGTGCCGGTGCCCGGAGGACCTCCTCCCCACCTGCTTCTCTCACCTTGGCGTCTGCAGGGCTGTTTTATTCCTATCCTATATTCCTAATAGCTGCAGACTTACATGCACGTGCATGTTTCCTCTGGCAGTCAAAAACCACCTGCCTATCTTCTGCTTATGACTTAGAAAAAGTCTAAAATACATCATCTTCCGGTTTTCATAATAATTCCTGATTCTGGTGAGCATTTAGGGCAAACTGGTTTCATCATAGGAATAGTTCTCCTTGTAAATCTTCTTCCTTATTAAATTTCATAAATCTTGGAGTGAAATGGACACTGATAGAACAACATTCTCTTCCAGAATGAATATCCAGAAGTGCTACTACCCCAGACTTGAAAATTTAATTATTTTTCCCTGTGTACAGTTGTACTGACAGACTAAAGCCAGGAAAAAATGAAGACCAATGGATTAAAATGGGACCATGCAAGAAGACACCAAACCTGACATTCTTCATTGCTCTGCTGACAGAATTTCACAGGTCTCAGGCAGAGCCTGAGAACCTGCGCTGGAACTAGGAAGTACTTCCAAAAGAATGACAATATATCTATATCCCTTGGAAAACAAATTTATGTTAATTGTACTAATTGTACTTTCTAGTCACATCAATTTGAATTCCATGAGTTGCAACAAGTCTTTGATTCTTGGTATCTCTTTTCCATTATTTTATCATGTTCCAGCACAGGTATTTACAGCAGGTCATTGAGTTGCTTCATAATGTCCTTTTTGGTGTATAACTGCACATCATTTTTCCAAATTTTGATTCATTCTTGCAATTTACCTCTGAATGCTATACTATTTTTCAGTGTCTTCATTAACTTAAAGACACAAAAAATGACAAGACAAAATTTTTTGGTTCAACGACTTTCAACTGATATTCATGACAATGAATTCAGCACTATCATTTTTGGGGACCAGTCGTTATCAACTACATCTTCAAGTACCTGGATAACTACAGCACAGAGCACAGCAGTGAGTCATTGAAGAGTTTTTTTCTAAGGCAGTTTATGTAGGATAATTTTAGCACAAGACCAACTCACCTCTGCATTAAAGAATGTGGTATTTGTATATAGTTTGAGAATGTCATCATGATATGAGGTGGTAGATGGGCAAATTGTTCCTTCTTCCAAATTCAGGTGCAAAGGCATTACTCTTCTGGTAAAGGCTTGGGTTGGTTTAACTGATTTTACGCCACACAAATTTGGCATTATACAAATGAATTTGATGCTTGAGGAGAAAGAGGAGAATGTGACCTAGGAGGAAGAACTCACAAGGGAACGTAGATGAGGAATCACTGAGAAGGGATAAGAAAATACCTGAGGCCTTGAGACAGAGATGTAAGGACTGATCTATGTATTTGCTAAAATGGAAAGGTAACTACTGTGTAAAGTGTGCGCATCCCACATTGCAATAAGCATTTATCTGGTCAGGACAGCCTAGAAATGGCAGGTCTGTCTGGAAGAAAAACATGAACAAGGTGCATGCCTTTCCAAGGCTGATGCTGACGAACTTTAAAACTGCAGATCTGAGGAAGCCTATCCGACTTGACTAAGTCCAACAGGAATATCAGTCCAATTGGCTAAATGGATTTATGTTTTCTAAATAATAATCTCCAAACACTGACTCTTGTTTAGTCTGCTTTCCATGTCGTATTAGTCATTTATCAGCAGTCCTGGCTAACCAGGGAGATCCCAGTTGACTGGAGGTTGGCAAATGTGACACCCATCTACAAAAGGAACAGCAGGAAGGCCCAGGGAACTACAGGCCTGTCAGTCCAACCTCGGTGCCAGGGAAAGTTATGAAGCAGATCATCCTGAGTGCCATCATGGGGCACATACAGGACAACCAAGCGATCAGGCCCAGTCAGTATGGGTTTATGAAAGGAAGGTCCTGCTTGACTAACCTGTTCTCCTTCTATGACAAGGTGACTCAAGGTGGATGCGGGAAAGGCTGTGCGTGTTGTCTACCTAGACTTTAGTAAAGCCTTTGACACCATTTTCCACAGCATTCTCCTGGAGAAACTGGCTGCTCATGGCTTGGGTGGGCATACGTTCTCTTTGACATCTGGATGAGGGGACTGAATGCACCCTCAGCAAGTTTGCAGATGACACCAAATAGGGTGGGAGTGTTGATCTGCTGGAGGGTAGGAAGTTTATACAGAGGGATCCGGGCCATCTGGATCAATGGGCTAAGGCCAGTTGTTTGAGGTTTGACAAGGTCAAATGCCAGGTCCTGCATTTGGGTCACAACAACAACCCCAGTCAATGCTACAGGCTTGGGGAAGAATGGCTGGAAAGCTGCCCAGCAGAAAAGGACCAATATGAGCCAGCAGTGTGCCCATGTAGTCAAAAAGACCAAGAGCATCCTAGCTTGTATCAGAAAGAGTGTGGCCAGCAGGACTAGGGGAGTGTTCATCCCTCTGTACTCAGCACTGGTGAGGCCGCATTTTGAATACTGTGTTCAGTTTTGGTCCCCTCACTACAAGAAAGGTGCTGGAGCATGTCCAAAAAAGAGGAAGAAAGGTGGGGAAGGGTCTGGAGCACAAGTCTGATGAGGAGCAGTTGAGGAAACTGCGGCTGTTTAGCCTGGAGAAAAGGAGGCTGAGGGGAGACCTTACTGCTCTCTTCAACTACCTGAAAGGAGGTCGTAGCATGGAGGGTGTTGGTCACTTCTCCCAAGTAGCAAGTGATAGGAGGAGAGGAAATGGCCTCAGGCTGCGCCAGGGGAGGTTTAGACTGGATATTAGGAAAAATTTATTCATGGAAAGGGTTGTCAGGCATTGGAACAGGCTGCCCAGGGAAGTGGTTGAGTCATCACCCCTGGAGATATTTAAAACATGTGTAGGTGTGGTGCCTTGGGACATGGTTTAGAGATGGACTTGGCAGTGCTAGGTTAACAGTTGGACTCAGTGATCTTAAAAGTCCTTTTCAGCCTAAATGATTCTATAATTCTGTAATTTATGGGCATTTTGTTCTGGAGGAAAGCTGGGGAGAGAAGATGAACTCTGGAGTGATCAGCTTTGAACAGATGATGTCTCTCTGCTCTGTTTTCTGTTGGGAAATACTTTAACGTTAAGGTATCCAGTTTCCCCAGGCATTCTTAAAGAATAAGACAGATCAAATGGAAAAAGTATAGAAAGGAGTTACAAAATGATGATAAGTCAAGAAAACCACACTGGCAGGAAGAATTAGAAGAAACAAAGTTGTTGAGCCTAAGGATGAGAAGAGCCAGAGAAGCAGTCTGAGCGTATTTAAAGAACTGCATAAACAGGAGGACAATATTCTGTATATACATGTGATGGCTAGGATAAGAAGTAACTCACCTTACTAACAGTAAGAAAAATATGATTTATATTTTCTAAAAAGCTATGCAATGATAATGAGAGCAACGGAGTAGAAAAAGCGGCCTGAAGAGACAGTAGAGTTTCCATTTTTGTAGCTTAGACAAACACCCATCAGAAACAATGTACACATACTTGATCCTGCCTTGGGATAGGGATGGATTATGTCATCCTGCAAGGTCCATCCTACAATGTGAAAACCTGAAGTTCTATCACAGAGGACTGCTGTTCTGAATCCTGGTCATTTTTTTGTGGTGCACAGCTCAGTGGTCCTCTTCCAAAACATCCCACCCCTCAACAAGCTTTCTTTTACATAGTTCTGCTCCTTACTGTTTGTTCCTTACCAAAAACCTGATTGTTTGAAGACCACTTGTGTACAAGTGAACTTTTCCTCTTTCAGTTACACCTGAAAAAAATTATTTAGCTAGATTAGCTTATATTTCTTAAGATAAGGGAAAAGCACAGTGCAAATATCCAAGAGGGGAAGAATATTGAACAATTATGTAAGAATTGCACTCCTTCTCAACTGCAAAGTAACATGCTAGATGAAATAGGCCTGTGAACTTCTGTATTTTTGAAAGCACGATCCCTGCATATCGCATTTTCTGACAGCTCCATACACGCTAGTAGCTGCATCTATCACAATATTTTCAGTGCATACTGTGATGTGTGACAAACTGCTTAATAGTATATACAAGCTGTTATGGCTGTCAACGGCTGAGACATAATCAGGGTTGTCTTATGGCCTCTTTTAGCTGATTATCTTGGTGGAAGCAGCCATAGCAAAGGCAAAAATCCTCCTCAGTGAGCAGGCCTCTGGTTTCCCAGTAGAAAATGCTGCTCTTCATCACCACTCTTGAGCACGGCACTTAGTGAAGGGTGTGGGCAGATTTCTCTGAATCAATGTTTAACTAGGTAGCCCCACTATTTAGCGTCTGATCTTCGAGATTTTGCTTGAAGAAAGCAAGGACTCCAGGAGAAGTCTCCAGTGAACAACTAAGAACTTTTGATTATAACAGCTGAAGATCTAAGTTTTCTCCACTTTAGGGAGGATTTACTGTGGGAAAAAAAAAATAATAAAAAAAATCACAGTACATAGAGTTCCAGAAAGCGATAATTCAAAACAAGCAGAAATGTACAAGCAAAAACCTACTTCACAAAAATACAGCAAGACAAGAAGTACCTTCAGTGTTTTTTCTGTATAAAAAGAAACCATTAAATGATTTCCTGTCTGGTTAAAAATTGTTTTCAGCACATATTGGCAGCAATGTTTCTTTTCTGTGCTCTACCAGTAAGGGCTATTCCCCAAAATGGAAGGATTCAGAGAAGTGATAAATTCTTTCTCTGATCTCCAGTTTGGAAATCTGAAGAAACCAAAGTAAAATGTATTGGAAAATACATGTCTTCTGAAGTTGAAGCATCAGTACTCCTTCCTCTTTTTCTTCTCTTGTTTCAATACACAAGTCAGATCTACTCTCATTTAGCATCTTTTAATTTAAGTTGGAGGGTTTTTTTCGAAGTCTATTATGAAATAAATGTTCTGTCTTCTGCAATTACCAGAGAGTACTGGCCAGTTGCCCAAGTAACTAATGAACATGAAACTTTTATCAAGACACACTGCAAAGTATATACACTATTATGTGACGTGTTCTGTCACTGTTTTTAAGGTGATAAGATGAAATTTCAGCCACAAATCAGTTCCTTGCTGTTAAGCTTTGCCTTGTTTGAGATGACGATAACTAGCATCAAATTGTATTTTGAGACTCGAGCAAGGAAATATTTTGCAAATTCTAGTGTTCCTATAGAAGTAAGTACTGTATGGTTATCTTCATTCATTGCTACCCTAACCTTCAGATGAGCAAAACCAGACTTCTAGCTTAATTGCACAGCAACATAGCCAGAAATAGACACAGACAGTGACATCTGCACCAGAATTTCTCAGCTAGTCTGAAAATTTCCAACAAGTGCACATTACTGTAAGTGGTTCCCTGCTTGGTAACTGGATGTTAGACTGCTTTTAACTGAAGAAAACTTCAGGTGCTTAATAACGTCTAATTCATCTCCTTTGCTCTATTTTCTGTGTTTCCTTAGAAATACAGGCTACTAAGGACCTTTTTATCACCCTTCACAGGAGCATTCAGTTTCTTGATTTACTTTTAGTTTATGGGAAAAAGGAATGTGTGCTCTTTCTTTTTTTTTTTCTATTTTTTTTTTTTTCCTGGTGTGAAGACCCACCGACTTAGAACATAAATTACTTATTACCCTCTCAAAACTGGGAGTTACAGTAGGTGCAGCACTTGCCAAGCACACATGGTAAGCAGTCTGAACATGGCCTTTTCTAGACCACAGTTTTGATTTTTGTCTTTGTGTCTTACTCAAGAAATAAGTTTTTTAACAGATCCTCCTTCTTGGTTTTTTTTTTGTATGATGTGCCTTATGAGGAGTTCATTAACGCCATTAGCTGCATCCTGTAAGGCTCCCTGACAAGCCATACGTACCAAAGATGTCTGCTTATGCAGTCTCTAGAAAGGATGCCAGGTGCTCCCCTGAGCTTTGGGTGTCTTCTCAGTTCTCCATCTGCTCCAAAGCAATTGCTGTGTCTGAGAGGCACATGGAGGACTTAGATATATGGGTATTCTAGTTACTTGTTGGCTTTTTGCGTTTATGACAAGCTTTGAACAGTTATTGCATATAAATCACTCCTATTTTCTCGAAAAAAAAAAAAAAGTTGTTAGAATTTTTAGCAGGCAACACTCTATATCAGAGCATGCCAGCACATCTGTGCTGATAGTCAGAAAAAAAAAAAAATCAAAGAAAAATACCTGAACACTTAATTCCCTTCTGTAAATCTCCCTGTGGCACTCTGCACTCAGATCCTGCTTCTCCTCCAACCCACTTCCCTACTCCCTGATGAGAAATCATATTTTGTTTGGGTAGCAGACTTTTTTCCTTAAGGTGTGCCAAAGTCACTGACTTACACTTCAGTAGCTGGTGACAGCAGTGTGCCCACTGGCTCCTGAGGATTGCAGCCGTTTGTACTCTTCACTGCTCAAACTTGCAAACTTGCCTGCGGGATCTCGAGGAAAAATGTTCGTCTGAATATCTGAGGCTGTGTTCTACAATATGTTGTCTAATTTCAACACTGTGGTATGCTGGCTTCCCTAGGAGGCTTTCTTAATGTAGTCTCGTTGCTTGATGTACTCCAGTGGCTGCAATGCACTTAGTTCACTGGGAATGTGGCAAATCAAAACCACTTGAAAACAAACAGTGCTCGTCATTGATGGGGAGAGGAAGGAGCAAGTAAGCACAGACTGTGCTGGCGATATGACAGGATGGGTCGAGCAGCCTCTTCTGTTTCAAAGGCATTGGCAGTCCCCCACTAACCAGGCTGCAAATGCTACCTGGTCCATCCAGCTGTGAAGCAGGTGGTGGCCAGAGCCCGCCTACACCATTCGGCTGCCCTCAGCGGGGACAGCATCCAACACCTTCTGTGCACCAGGAGGCAGCTAGTCCAAGAGTGACTCTCAAAGAAATGAGGCTCTTTTCTTTTTCAGGAGAACAGCAATGTCATAATGGCAGCATCCTGCATGTTTTCTTCCAACAGATGCAAAAATTGAAAGAAAAAGGGTGGACAGGGCTGTTCCTTAATGCTGCTACTGGTTACAACCATGTCTTGAATCAATGTATCACTGCAGGATATTGCCTCCATAATATGCTGCATCAATACATCAATAAAGCAGTGTAACTCTGATGTTACACTGTGCCATAAATCATCCTCCCATCAGCAGCTGTAGAATTTATTGATTAGCAGGATGGATATCTGGGAGGAGAAACATACAACTCTCAATATGTTTTTGCCTAGTGTTTAAGGAATATGCAGAAAACAAACTTCTAATTTCCTTTTAGAGGAGCCTGTGCTGTGTCTGAGAAAGAGAAGCTGTCTTAGATCTTTCTTCCTTCATCCCCGGTGTGCTGCTGTCTCTGCAGAAGAGCATTTCCCATCCCCATGGCAACAGGGGGAGGAACACAATTTGGCTCTCCGTGGAGGACCCTGTCAATAAAGCTGCCCAGAGGTTTTGGCTTCCCACAACCCAGGTAGCAGTGCCAGATCTCCCCTTGGTACCACAGCTGCCCTGGGACGCCCGAACCAGCTCCCCCCAGCACAGTTTTCACTCCCAGCACACCACTTTTTGTCTTGAAAAAAAGACTGAAAGTAATTAAAAGCTTTTGGTGGCACATACGAAGGAGAGCCACCCCTCCTCCCATGGCAGCAGTGACAGATGGAGAGGGTAGGGCAGGGGGAGCTGGGCTCCCAGCTGGTGCGTGGGCAATGGATGTGCTGGGACAGCTGGGCTGGCTGTGAGGAAGCTGCTTGTGGTGGCACCCACCTGAATCGGTGCTGCGGGCACAGATTTCAAAGCTCCTCTATGCCTTTTTTCCCTTCTTTCCTCCCCTCACTTCCAGGCACATCTTACTGCAACTCTTTCCATCAACTCCCTTCTACCTGCTACAAGTCCCACTACGGGACATAAAGCAGCTATTATTTTTCCTGTGAAGCAATGATGATACCTGCCTGCAGCCTCTTCTGCCAATCCACCTTACAACATTTTCTCCATGGGTATTTCACCCTTTTTGTCTGACGTGGGGCCTGAAAGAGGACAGTGTTTTCCACCAGGTCTGAATGAAACAGCACAAAACTATAAATCTTGGATGGTACTCTCTAAATATGTCTCAGAATATATTAAATTAAACAAACACGATCATTGAAATCCTGACTGGCAGGACATGATGGATCCAATAGTCAGTCTCTGACATATGTGAATGATAAAATCAGCTCTGTGGGAGAAAAACAGAGACACTTTGTGGTGTAGGAAGGAACAAGGTGATGCAGGTTTAAGACTGCTGCTATGCTACAGAGAGGTGGACCTTCCTGGTGAAAATGCTGGACTCCAATACTACAGCATTGTCCTCAAGACCTTCTTAAACATACAAGTAAATCTTTAAAAATGAAAACTCCAAGGAAGAAGCCCTAACTATTACCTGGTAATCAGCATGTTATTCAGAGATTCTATTAAGTTTTTCTTTTACCACATATAATTTCAATACAGAGTACTCCCTCTCTGGACTTAGAGTGTCTACACAACTCTTCACAGAAATGCTGTGTTCTTTCTTTCAAAAAGAGAGGATGTATCAAGTAGATGACTTTCTCATCCTGATACCTGGGGTCAAACACCTTGCTATTAAAAACTTCCAGAAACATGAGTTCTGAGTTAAGAAGCATCAGTTATAATTGCTCCAAAATTCCACTTTCCTCTAGGTGAAGCCAAGTCTTAAAACTATTTTTTCTGAAGATTGGAGGAGGTTGGAATAGGATATCCTTTCAGATTAGTAAATCAGCCATTAGGTGGACCAAGAAAATTAATAAGAGGAGGCTATTAATGTGGAATAAAAGGACAGGTAAGTTAAATTTATACAAAATATCTATTCTGAAATAGGTTGAGATGCAGGAAACCCTTTACTATAAATGAAAAGAACACAATCAGAAGAAATCTAAAGAGTCCATGGGTAAAATATTAATACAAAATATAGTCAAAAGTCAACAAAGGAGCAGTCAAATTCCAAACAAGTTTGTGATTGTCATGTAATTGGTAACTAAAAAATGACAAAATGAATTAGGTTATTAGATTAAATGTTTTCATTGAAATAAATGAAAGTAACATCTCACTACCTATTAATTTTCTAAACAATTTGTGCTTCTATATTGATTTTCAAAAGTATCAGTCTCAGGCTTTTATGTAATTTGACATTTTCAATATTTAATGCTCATAATATTTTCATTGACCAGAATTTACCAGGGAATACATAACTTAGTATGATACAGAAATTTCCAGCTATTTTAGTAATACTTGACATTCTTTTTATTTTTGGCAGCAAAACATTTGGTCCCATTATGTCCTCTTGAAACCTAAATCTGATTTGAAATGACACAAATTTAGTATGTTTCATGGTCTTCATTTATGTATTTTAATAGTTTCAATGATTAACTTTGCTCAATGACCATAATATACTCCCTTATGGAAAATACCTTTACATGTGCTGTTAATGCTCTGATTTCTATATCACAATATGTGTTCTTAGCAAGGAAGAGGAGGTTATGTTAGCTCTGTCCTCACACTGCTTTGTTCTTACTCAACCGTTTTAATTCCAGAGACACAAAATCCATCAGCAGGTCTAAGTGAACATTCTTTGAGGGTTTCAGTAATCATTTAGCTCCATTTCCTATTTGTGTGTCTTTGCAGACCACAGACAAAGAACAATAAATAAGCGTACCCCATCTTTTATCCTCAAATCCCCCAGGCTGGTGTGTGGCCCTAATTCAACCTGTGAAGCAACAGATTGGCTAAACCTGATCTTTGTTGACAAGATCCCTCAGGGGACAGCAAGGGCTTCTAAAAAGACTCTTCTATTTGCTTAATCTTCACATAAACCTCCAAGGAAATGGAGGCAGCGGTGTAGTATGCTGGTCACACCAAAGTTAGTTTCAGTTCATGAGTTATGACCACTTTCCACTTTCCAATTCCCCTCCAGATATACATGTGCAACATAAACCACACTTTTCGGTTCATTCACTTCATGCTTGATGAATTTCTTGGAGAATGGGGCCATGAATTTTTAACAACTCTGCAAACATAAAAGCAAATAATGTATATTCTTTTTATTATTTTCTATGGAATTTGATGAATGACGTTGTCCCTGTGCTCCCAACAGAGGGATCTTCACCAGCTCAAACATTTACTCTGTGTGCCAAGGCAGTATTTCATGCTGCTACCCCACTCAAAACCTCCCATTATGGAGAGAGCAGAGGAAAGGATGGCATCTGCTCTCAATTCCAGGTCCATTTTTCCTTCCTGACTGTTTGCCAGAGGAGAAAGGAACATTACGACTTTTCTAAGTACTCCAGACTACCTGGCTTCCTTGCTGACTTCAGTGCAAATATCCTTGAAAAACAAGACTTCAGATAAACTGCTGCTGCTGAGGGGTTCACAAGTTGCTCTTTTAGCTAAATCCAGTCTTGCTCATTTTTCTGACTCTCCTCTCTTGAGCTACACCTGCAGCTTCGCACTAACACATCAGATGGTAAAAACGCTACCTCAGATTTTATCAGAATGTATGCAACTGAGTGCGAGGACAGAAGGTATGTGCAGGAGTTGTTTCTGTTGCCATATATATACTCTCTGGGGTTTGTCTGATTTCATCCCAGTTTGGAGTTCCATGGGTTAAAAATAAGCTAAACCACCACCTGCTCTGCAAATCTGAGAGCAGCTTTAGCGTAGTCAAGGCCAGTGTTAGTTTCCTGTGAGATTTAACTTCCTCAATCTATATCTTATAGTTTGGCCAGAACACATTAAAAAGGCCCTATAAGCGTTCTTCTGACTGTAACCACTTCTGCTTTTTCTTTGCATTAAAACTGTATATTTATGTATTTTCTTCCCAGCAACTTAATCTAAGCAGGATTCACATTTTACCTTCAGTATTCAACAGTACAGAAAGTACTGTCACTGTTCAATAGCTAAAAATGATAAACCTATAGCAGCCCCCAGCCAGTATTATTCTCACTGGGATGTAGTTTTCATTTTTGTTGCCTCCTAAGATATGAATTATTTCTCTGAATATGTGTGCGTGCATACATTGTCTCAGGGAAAAACAAAACAAAACAAAACAAAACACAAAACAAAACACAAAACAAAACACAAAACAAAACAAAACAAAAACCCAAACCAAACCAAACCAAAACACAAAAAACCCTCAACCTGCTGAGATCCAACAGTTTAACTCAAAGGTGGCATTTGGTTTATTAACAACATGTTACTGGCACTCCACTGCCACGTGCTGGTCACGCTCACATTCCCACCTGAGTTGCTGTGGTTCTCTTGGCCATTTTGCCCCAGCTGGCCTCGGTGTTAGACCATGGTGTGACGAGAGGAGGTGGTGTGCAGGCTACTTTCCCATGACCACAACGGGGAACTGCAGGAGCTGAGAAGTCAGGACATGCTGGTTTCTGCAGTTCCTCCAACGGGGCAGTAATTCCTGGCAAAGAGCATGGGCACAGGTGGGGTGGCAGCCTCACCCATGAACGCCCGGAGCTTGGCCACAGACACAACAGCATTTTGAGGGATGTTTAAACCCTGGCTTCCGACCAGAAACTTTACCCAGGACAGTCCTTGAGGTGCACTGAGAATTTACTAGTTAAATTTCCTTTTACTCAGCAACGTTTTGCTACGGCCTCCAGGGAACAAGGTAAGTAGAGCAATTGAAAAACAGAACAACATTATAGGTAATGCTGAAAATTACAGTTTCTAGCAAACTAGGCTCTGATTAGCAAGTGCTTAGTCTTTAGCACAGGAGAAATTCTAGTAAAAAACAATCTCTATGCTAAAGTATCCCGCTGAATTTGAGTCCTGGAGACTATTTTTTTCCTGTTGATTGATACATATCCTGAAATTTGCTGATAACACTCACTGTAGGACACCAACACAGGAGTTAATCCAGCCTCACAGAAGGTTCACATCCTTTTTTAATCATCAATGTGAATCAGAGTCACAACAGTGATTTTATCTGGAAACTTAGTTTCTCAATTAATTTCCATGTTTATAGGTCTGTGATAAAAGCTCTCAATATAAATTCCTGACAATATTTTAGTGTTGTTTCTCCAGGTGTAACCATGCAGCTGACCTTGTCCACTCTCACTTCTCTACAGATTGGTGTTACTGGGCCATCCAAATAGCTGTTGTACCAGTTATTTGTAATCATTCAGGGCAATAATCTCACCTAACTCTGGTTATCTAGAAGCTATTCTAGACACAAACAATGTCTCATGAGTCTCATGAGTGAGACTCACTAGTTAATAATGGGAAAGAAACCCTATGAAATGACAGTCTCTCCCTCCAGTGACAGTTGAAAGAGTCTAGATACCACTTTAGATACTTTATGTTTAAACATTTTAAACAAAATAAGGCTATGAAGACTGGGAACCACAGTCACCCAGACATCCTTCATGAACTGTATTTCTAAACCACATGCGTTCTGTCTTCCCCCATATGAAATTAGTAGAAATTTTATTCTGATTTTAGCAGAGCTAACGGGGAATTACTCTAATCAAAAGCAAAAAACCCTAAATCATTCCCTTCCCTTGTTTCTTTTGGTGTTAGGGTTATGGCTGCAAAACAAGAATCAATTACAAAATTCAGCACCTTTCTTTAGACAGTAAGGCGACTATAGTATAGCTATCTACACGTGAGTTGGTGTTTAAGCTCTCATTACAGTCGATTGACAACAGATTTATACAGTTTAAACAAAACAAGATTAACATTGGTTTCAGCTGAATATCTGAGCTATGTAATTGTCCAGTCTAGATAATGGGAAGATTCAGTTGCCTGAATATTGGTGCCATATTAGGTATATCCAGCTAGTGCTTCAAAAATTGTTGGGCCTCCCAGAAGTCCTAGATGTCTTTGATACCCCAAAATATCTTGTATGGCAATAGGTGCCACATTTGGGTAAAGAAGTCCTACACCATTTATTTGGGCACCATTGGCTATGCTGTAAGTTTAGGCACATATTGATAGCTTTATGCAGACACCTGAACTTCAATGCCTATAAACTGTAACAGAAATACCTCCCATTTTATATGCGTAATAACATGCTGTACTGTTAAAACATGAATTCACCTTTATTTCACTGCTGCCTTTAGCATCCCAGTGTTTCATTTCTGTGCTTGCTTTTTAATCAGTGCCACCCATAACTCTCCAGCAGGTTGTGAGTCAGGTCTCTTGTCCCAAGGACATGACTGCTGGCAGGTTACTTTGTCAGGGAGGGACTGGTGGAGCAAATCAAGCAAATCCAACCTGATGATTTGTAAACTCACAGGGCTGGCTGGGATAGATTTATAGACCTCAAAGTTCAGCCCAGCACAGACCAGAGAGATGATCATCAGGAAGTATTATACATGTTGTATCTCCAGGCAAGGATGTTGAAAGAAACAAGTAAAGGAACTCGCAGAATTTTCCCCCCGCCCCTCACAAGCCTGTTTCAGAATACAGAAGGCTTAAGATGTTAAAAAATGTGGTTTCCTTCTTGTCACTGTGACAACATTAGCTTTAGGTTGATTCGTGCTGTTGTGTGACAGCCGGTGCAGACATCAGTTGGAATGCACAGAATGTAAGTTTGTCATATAAGTTTAAGTTAACCAATCACTCATCTTGCGATAAAACCTAACTCTGTCATATCTATGTGATATCTGGCCACTGGAATGCTAAAGCTGCTGCAGCAGCATCTTAGCTAATTGCATCCATCAATATAAACAGATTCCACACAAAAAGGCATCAACTAAAACTATGAAACTACAAGAAAGCAGTCACTTTTAATGCATCATTTATCACAACAACTTGGTGTTCTTTTCTTCCACAATTTTTAGAACTCCGGTTGCCATAACAACTGGATGCAGCCTTTACATACTGTGGGCCAAATCCTGCCCTTGGTGACACAGATGCAAATTCAGAATAACTTTGCTGAAATGCTTGGAATAGCAGTGATGCAAATACAGTGTAACAGAGGCAGAATGGGACCTGCTGTCTCCTTTGTGTAATCATTTTCTTCTTTTTCCTTGCCTTGTCAGGAAGACAAGATGTTTTTCTCTTCTAGTCTGAGTAAGCTCATAATGTAGTGGAATAATCAGACATAATGACAGGTTAAACCACAATGGAGCGTTACATCCTAAATACCGTATTAACTTAAATTTTAAATTTGTATATTAACGGTTATTTAAAATGCCCAAGGAAAGACCAAGTCTGAGATAGGAATACATTCTCTCTATTCAGAGTCTACATCTAAATCATATAATGGACGTATTGCCTCATAAGTAGACATAACAAAGCATAAATTCTGACTTGCTTGGCTAAACAGAAGACGCACTCTGACAGAAAGAAATGCACAGGAGGGCCCTGGGCATCATTAGCTAGAGCAGGGCCCCATGCAGACAAACCTTATGTAGTTACATGGAACTTATTTCAAAGACATAATAACAAAATGTTCTCAGACTTGCCATTCTTTCCAAGGAAATCAGCAGGAATTTGCTGCCACATCAAGGTCTGTGTATGGATCACTATACCCAAAGAATGCGGAGTCCAGGAAGAAAGTGTGAATCTATTCTGCCTTAATCTTTCTATACAAGTGTTTTCCAGACTGCCAAACAAATAATATTTTAATTAATTATAATAGTAATCAGAAACCCAGTTGAACAAGTGATTTGGAACTTGGTAAAGCTAAATTGAGTAGAGTTATACTCTAATGATAGTTTTAACCTCCAGTCCTGTTACAAAACCAAATGAAACCACCAGGCAAATTCCGTATGTAGGTTGGAGAGAGAGATATGCAGAATTTAAAAGGAAAAGTATTCTTTGCATGCAGTCTGCACACCTAATCAGCCTGCAAAATTCTATACAGTAGATACATTTCCTCTATTAAATTCAAAAAGTGTGGAGCTGCCATTCTTGACAATAGCTCTTCTCATTTTAAGGTTTTCTCTGGATGAAAGGATAGCCAAAGATCTACAAAACATAACAGCAAGAGGGAAGGTGACTTGTTACATTCAGAGCAATCTTAGAATAATGTCATTTTAGAAATGAATTGTGCAAGCAAACCTAATAGCAGGCATTACTAGTGCTCCAATGTGACTCTAAAGATTGATGCATCAACATTGCAGTGCAGCAGTATAAGAGCCTCAGAAAAACAGATTAGCGAGGTTTGTTACCCAATGAAAATGCAAGACTAGAAAGTAAAAAATCTGCCTGGCCAGGACATCAAGAGGTCAATTACTTCGTCTATCTGCCCAAAGGCAAGATCATCTGTAAATATATCATTCCAGGTAGCTTTTTATTCACCTTCCATTTAAAGACCTTCCACAAAAGAGGCTTCACAATTTCCAGCCACTCAATTTTGATGGCTCGTTATCTTTATCATTAGAATGCTCACGCATTTGCAGCCGTGACTGCAGCACGCAGAGGTGTTACTGCATTATTTTTACTGCAAGCTCAGTCATTAAGAGCAGTGAAACCATATCAACACAGACTGCATTGGTCAAGCTTTGACTGGATGTCCATTAGTAACAACAGAAGCCCAGTACAGTTTTACTGGTATTTATTAAAACTGCTGTGAGTATTTTGCTCCCACCACCTCTCTTCCAGTAGAAGTTTGATTTTATCTTCTTTGAGGCCATGATGTTTCACAGTTCTCTCTTTCAAATACTATGACAAATGTTGAACATCATGGTTTCCAAGCAGTTCTCCAGCTTATTTCAAGCTGAATCAGAATCAACTTGCAGGTAACTGGCGGGTGCTGTACTGCACAGTCTGTGTACTAGTAGGAAGCAGGCAAAATAATAAGATTAAATTGTTCTCTCACATTGACGACAGACTAATTTCTTTGAGTCTGTGCAATAAGTTTCACTGTATTGTACAACAAAAGGGAAAATGGATAATTTCAGAAAAGGTGAGCCTAGATTCGGAACCTTCCGTTAAAACATTAGAGGGATGTTAAAAGGAAAACTCCAAGCACAGAATCAAATTTAACAGAAGTACTAGACTAAATGTTAACCACCTCCCACAGCAAACCCAGATCTTCAAAGCAAACTATGAACGTCAAAACGCTAGTGTAAGACCAACAGAACTTTTTTATAGTCTAAGAAAATGCCTAATTGATGGCACATTGCTTGCATTAACATGGGGATAAGACCCCACCATCAGCAAAATCTCTTCTTGACACCTTACATCTGCGTGGTGGTGGACTGTCTGTGCTCCTGCCTGCTGAGTAATTTTACCATACCCAAAAAGGATGTGCAAAGCATGAGTGCAAATGGCAGTGAGTGGAAAGATGATGATTCAAGCTAGTTGCTGCAGAAGCATCTGTTGGTAGGATCTTCGGGATAAGCATGGTAAAAATAAGGTATGTACTTGACATTGCTGATAAAAGATTGACAATATAAACATCAACTGTGAAGAAAGAAGCTGCAGAACCTGTTGAAAACACAGAGAAAACATTTTACAGTGGGAATTTAAAGACTAAATCCATCTGAAAACCTAACGCCAGGTTGAAATTCCTAACTTAGGGGTTTTGACATCTGAATTTCCCTACATACTCAGTGAGGGCAGGGTGAGGGAATCACCTCTGCAAGGCAACACAGACCTCACAAGCCTTAAACCATCACCTGCAGGTTCCTCCCCCTTTCCTTTCATCCAGAGAAGAGGTACGGAACCTCTCAAGATAGGCACCTCCGTTCCAGTGGGATGTGCTCAGGGAACAGAGTCAGACCTGCATCACTGACCGAAAGCACTGATTTTACTACAGTACAACTACTTCCAGAAGACAAAAATAGGAAGCACAACAGGGTTCTCCAAATGGAGCAGGAAAACATCACAGATACTGTGTGGCTTGAGGATGATTCACTGCTTGAACAAACGACCGAAGGCTTTTTAGACCAAAAGCCTCAGAGACACTGATCCTCTAGTGCTCGCTGAGTATAACACTCAGTGCAGTGGCACCATTCTTCGTTGGTCATTAGGCACTGCTGTAATAAATGTGATGAAGGGAATATTTCACAATGCTTTTAAAACGAAACCAGAAGCCAAATAAGAGTCATTACATTCTATAGAGCAGCAGTGAGTAAAATGTTGTGACCTATAGATTAGAGGAAATCACCAGTTTGAAAAGAAAAAAAAAAAACATAGAAAATATATCTGGAATGGATTTCAAGAGATCCTTTAGTCTGCCTTCCCTTCCCAAGTCAGGATCTGCTTCTTCTTCTGACATTCCTGAAAAATATTTATCTAGCACCTTCTCTTAAAGGCTGCTACTAATAAAGATTTCACAGCCTCTGGAGACAAACTATTTCCCAATTTAACTTAAAATTCCCCTGCAACAATTTAAAATGGTTCCTTCTGCTCCTAAGATCTACATATATTTCCCTGTTTTCATTCCCCTGGTTTTGAGCCCAACTCCCTGTTTCAAGGAACACAAGTCTGAATAAGTCAGCAATATACTAATTCATATTTTTCACATTCATACTGAAATCAGCTGCTTCCAACAATGCAAAACTCAACATGTAATTAAACCTGTAAGATTCTATCTTCACGCTGAAATAAAGGTATAATTTCATACAGACTTGTTCTTTATGCCGGTCTTGATATCTGTTATGCAATTCTGTTACAATTTGTCTACTGCATTTTATAATGTCAAATGCTTTATCGCCTTCTATCTCTGAAATCTAAGCGTTCAGTAATTTTCTATTACAACAGAATTTCTCTTCTGTATTTATCTCTTAAAAAACCCCCCAGAAAACAAAACACAAAATGACTTTCAGCTGAAATTCTTAATATGACCATCTGTGTAATTACTAAGACTCTTACTGAACCAGCAGCTTGCAAATTATTAACTGGATTCTGCTCCTCCTTGTATTATTGGGAGTCCTGCCATTGACTTCAATGGAAGCAGGAAAGACCGTCATTATTGGATAACTCAAAGTTCTAGTGAGAACTGACGTTGGTATATTGACAACAGCTTGTTTCTTTTTAATTTAGATTCTCTTAATTGGCTTAACCAGCTACTTTGTTTTGCTTGATGATTCTGTTTCTCTGAATGCAATTTTCTACAATTCAATACAAAATGTTTCTTTCCTTAACTGCCGTACAACAAGAATGGTAAGCACCTTTTGAGCAAAAGGATGAATTGCAACTTGCAGGCTGCAAAAGCATCTTTTCATGCATCAGTCATCTCCAGGTGAAGAAGGAAACATGGTAGGTGAGGGACCCAATGGAGCGGAGTGTGAGGAAGAGGGAATTCAGTCTGGGAGCTGGAAGTCTGAGAAGAATTAACCCAGTCTAGTTCTTTTCCAGGTTTGTGGCTCAGGTGGAAACAACAAGGATTCAAAAGGCTTCACCTGTGATCTCTGTGCTGGGCAGATGACATCTCCACAGGTGGATACTCTTGAAGACTGTGTGATCCAGTGTAAAGCTGTTGGTTTGCACCAGTCAGGGATGGACAAATGAAGGCTGGTGAACAGAGGGCATTTGTCACCTAAGCTGAAGTGCAGGTCCTGTGTAGGCAGCAGGTGAGGAGGTCCCGCTCACAGTTTGCTGTGATAGCCCTTGGTGTAGCTCCCACCTCCATTGAGCTGCTCCAGCTGATCTTCTCATTGAATTAATCAGATTTAGGTCCTCTGCCCTAACATATAAGCCAGTCTTCATCTCTCTCATCAGAACAGAGAAGCAGGCAGGAGGGTGTCCTTGCCAGGACACAGACGAAGCTTCTCAAGGAGGGGAGATGTTATGGCTCTCTTAGAGAGAGGTGATCCAGGCTGGCTCCACAGGAGCAGGCTGCAGATAACCAGATGAGATTCAACAGGAGGCACTAACGTTCAATTTGTCTTTCAAAATCCAAAGAAATTTATTTTTTGGGGACTGCACTCAGGTTTCCCCCATGACTGGCACTGAGCTGCTTTAACAATGAAAATTATATTTGGTGGTCTAAAGGCTCTAGGGTGTCTAGTCAACTTTTTTCTATTATTTTATTTTATTGCTGTTTTATTTGTAACTTGATTCACACAAGGGACAAATATGCTCCAGAGCAAAGCCAGATCCAGTTTGTATTGTTTTCAGCCAGCCACATGTTGGCCAAATAGTTTCTAAATCATCCGTATGCTATCTTACTTTTTATCCATAATTTACTCTAAATAGATTCAGGAATATTTGCCCCAGTCATTTCCCAGGCAGTGATCTGGCAAGTCATTCAGATATGTTCACGGTCATTTATTCACACTGCAAAAAGGGAAGCAATTTAACAGTTGCTCAGATATGGGAATTCTTCAAACCAGCTTGCTTGGGTTTTTTTTACTCCTACTTTGTTCTTCTTTGAAATAGATCCATTCTGGTGTTCATGACACAAGAAGATAATTGTCCCACCAGTGTTTCAACACTTAAAAAACTGGAGTTTTACATCCCCCTGCTGGAAAGATATTTCGAGTGTGCATAAGGCATTACACCGCCACCTGATACTTGCTAACCTGGGAGCTTGGGAAGCAAAACAGACTGATAAATATTGAATTTCTCCACTTTCTCAGCTCAGTTACTGGGGAGTCCACCTACAGGAATACATTTTAAAGGTACAGACCATTTTTACTTACAAAATATACTTACCATGCAACAGAACATAGGATTGCTGCAGATTCTGTTTGGTAGAATCTGAAAAATTAGTGCCTCTACAAGGTGTTAAAAAAAAAAGAAGAGAGTAAAAAAATCAGAGCTATCAGAGCTATCAGAGCTACCAAATTGGGGTGACTAAATTGCCTTCAAAATCTTTATGATGGAAGAAAAATCCTCTTAAGTGAGTCCTGTATGTTTAATTAAACTTAATTTTACAACTAAGTACTTTTAAATGGCTGTCTGTTAAAAGAATAAGAAAGCTGTGTGGTTGGTTGGTTGGTTGTTTTTTTCCCCAAAGGTACTGCTTCTGTAAAGCATTGTGTTATTGGTTGTGCTAAGCAAGTTGTGACATCCATCAAGATGAATGTGTTTACTTGCATACCTGGTGACATAGTTTGAAGTGGTATATTGTAGGTATAAAATCCTGATCAAACTTACCTACAGTAAATCTTTGTGCAGTAATTGTATTTCTTTGTTCCTTACTAAAACTGGAGATGCTGCCTGCAAGCATGCAAGCATTTAATTTTGTCACATAATTCCCTCAATTTCAGGTCATGGTAAGTAACACTTTCCGTACATGTCAGCTGTCAATTCCTCTTAGAACATCTAGCTATTACGTGGTTTAGATGTATCTGCCTGACAATTAATGCTGTATGTTGTGAATTCATCACTCCAAAAAATGGCAGAAGAAATTGAATAGTAAGGATTCTGTATGAATTAACTCAACCCGCAAAGTGGTATTTCTGAAAGCTTTATCACTGTGCTTGCTTTTGCTGGAGAGAGAACGGAGCACCATCCCCAGGCAAGCGCATTGGAGGAGCAGAGATAAATCTCTTCTGACCAAGTGAAGAGAGACCTCTACAGGTGTTTGGGGTTTTTTTCAGTCCAAAGACCTTTGGACGTCGTACCCTGAAATTCTTAAGCAAAAGATGTGCCCAGTGTTCAGCTGCCAGGTCAGAGGAGATGGGAGAAGACCCTGCCCATGCTCCCGAGAGGGTCTGTGCTGCCCTCTTTGGTGCCACCTGTGGTGCAGTCCCCCCTGGGCTGCTATGGTGCTGCCCTGGGGACCTCAGCCATGTCAGCGAGACATCTCTGGGGGGGGACATGTAAGCAAGTGGCCCCCAGACCAGCAGACAGAGGGGTGGAAAGCCAAGTTCTCCTAGCATGTACAAGGCTGTGCCTTCCTGGGGCAGGGTGTATCTTGGCTCTGTGATGGAGTTAATTAAAAGTCAGATGAGCTTTTAAACAGCCAGCTTTAATACAATTCTCTGTGAGACATACTGGGACTCGCAATGCTTATTAACTGTTCTGGAGTATGCACAAAGGCCCCAGAGACAGTAAAAATGGAAGAAAACACCCATTTCTATGGTTTTGCAGCACACTATTTCTGCTTCTTCTGAGAAGCTCAATTTGTTTCCATAGGTAGCAGCCCCTGCTGACAATATCATTCACTGCTTGAACAGCACAGTAGGGTGCAACCTTGATGCAGCAAATTTTGTATGTTTTGTAGAGTGTGCTATCGTCCTCCATAACTGATGTTTATTGACAGAACTAAAGGCAGCCTAATGGAAAGCGTGAACATCATTTATGGCTGTACTTTCTGCATCAGTCTTCAAATTGTTCTCCTCTCACAGGTATCAACAAGACTTGTATGGCTAAAAATTCTGGCAAATAAATGAGACATCTGAAAGAAGATAAGTGCTAAATGGTAGTTCTCTGACAGGAATACTAAAGACAGTGAATGGAAAGTGGAGCTAGCAGCTGCTGACCCTTTACAGCGCTTCTGTGGTCTGGGTGCAAGAATAAAGCCTGTAAGAATCTCATCAGACTCCTTTCTAAATTTCCGCAAGATCGTTAGCTTCTGATCTATAGACACCAATATTTTCCCAGAAGTTGTAACTGGGCACAGATGCTACAAAAATTTAGGCCAAATTAGGAGCAGTATTTATTTTGCATAATGACTGTTTGTGCCCTTAAATATCAGTATTCTGAAGTTTTTCATGCACAAACAAGATCGATGGCTTGCTGTTGGACACTTTGCAGTCATCGAGACTAAAAATATTTACTGATGGAATCTCATACTGGAGACTATTGAAAACGAAACATTGTGTTGCAGAGAGAAAACAAGACAGTACTCCAGGGAAAACACAAACTAAGAAAAAAAGAAAACAAATGAACTCTGACATAAAAAAATGAAGAATATCAGAAGCAAAGGGTTTTCTTTTTTCTAAATCTGGTTTTCCCATCGGTATCTCCACAGGCTCTGTAGTGTTGCTATTCCTGTGCACACACGCTGCCCTGGATGATATTTGGAATTGGTGTATACATCTGTACGCTACTGCTGACTCTCTAGGATGTGGCTGTGTTGGGTAGGAATTCACAAGACCTCTATTACAACAACTCGAAGCCGCAGCATTGATGTCTGGCCTTGAGCAAGCTGCCCAATCAATCCTCCGCTCAGCTATAAAATAGAAGGAAGAGTTCTGCCCTGGCACCAGCTGGTTTCTCTTTTATTTTGTCATCTGAAGATTTTAAGAAGGGTATTATGAGCACTTAGATAAATATCCTTGTAGATTTAAATACCAATCAGTAAACAAGAGAAAAAATATTACCGTGATAAGATAATTACATTAATATACTCACTGGTCACGGTGCATGTTCACAGGTGAGCTATACTACGTAGCACCGTGTTTCCACAGGCTGTTCTATTTTTTCGTGACTTTGGCTAAGTAAATTACTCTGCCACACCATCATTAATCACAAAATCAGCTGGAGAAAGCCAGATCTGCTATTGTGTAGAGTCAGGTCCAGAAAGGAGATGGGGTTCACACATGCGGACCTGAACGGCCCACCTCGGGGACCTGCAGGCACAGGCGCTCCCTGAAGCAATCCCAGTTACAGTACTGGGGGAGGTATGCCACATCGGAGTATCCTATGGACTATCTGTAATTACGTGCCGCATGTCACTGGAAAAGGTGTGATAGGATCTTTTTATTTCATGTAATTCAGAAAATGCCAATTTCCAGTCTACTTAGGCTTGCTTCTTCTCTATTGTGCTCCATCTGGATTTCCTACCTCTTTCTGAGGCCTTTTTTTCAAAGGAGAGCATGTACTAAGCCAGCATCAGTGTGAAGTGTATAAATCTGCCCTTTCCCTACTCATGAAATTTGCACAGCTGTTGCACCACCAGACGCTGTGTTTTCAGAGCTGGGAAAGCTAAATCAAAACAGTCACTGTAGCACACCGTGCTAAATGCAGATATAGCACATTTTATGGTAACAGTTTACCTGTCTGCCTTCCTTCAAAAGAGGTCTAAAATTGTCATTTTTAGCACGTAACCGCTGATCTGGGTCTGTTAGGCCCACCTGAATGCTAGCAAACAGCAGTGCTGCTAAAGAGGTGCTTTGAGACAGGCGTCGCGCTGAGGATAGATGCTGTGAGGAGGTGGCAGAGGAGCTGGGAACCCAATTAGTGCTGTGCCTTTTACAGCAGAGCGTAGATGAGGACCAAGTGTCTCTCAGGCTTTTGTTTCCACCAGCCTAATAGGCTACTGGAGGGTTTGAAACTGTCTCATCATGACAAAGAAAACTGTATTCTGTGTCTCCATATATCTATGCATAATGTTCCTGCAAGCAGCGGGGGTTTGATCCACTTGCGTGTTTCATCATGCAGCAACACTTCTTCGAGTCAATACTTTGGCCAGTAGGTATTTATAATGATAAAATTATTAATCATTCAGATAGCTCAGTAAATAATTGTACACTTCTTGAAATTCTATTACTTGATATTTGTTTATGTACACTCATTCAAACCCAGCCTTTCCATTAATTTAAATGAAATGCTTGAATTCACACTCCACACCTTTATATTCTTGTACTTTTTGATTTAATTGCTAAAGGTCAACAAAACAGTTTTTAGCATCACTAGTGATCTAAATATAAGCCCATACATTTAAAAGTGGCATTCACAAAAACACTGCTTAAGTGCTTAAGCACTTAAAAGACCATGGACATCAAAGTTTTGCACAGCTGGAGACGTTGTTGTGGTTGGGCTGAGCATCAGCTTCAACATCTGCTTGAAACCGAAGCCTACACAGGATGCATACATTTAGTAACGAGCTGCATTTATATATATCCCTTATATGGTTTTATAAGACTAAAATTTGCAAAGTCTATACTTTTCAAAGGTTTTAGAGTTTAAACCTCTCTAACCAGTTTTCAGTGAAAATGTCATCTAGTATGGCTAAATTATATGTTTAAAATCCAACTAAATATCAGCCTGGCCATACTTTCTTGTTCAAACCACAGTGAGGAGCAGAATTAATGCTCAAGTGGATATCATACTATTATGTAGAGCAGGGATATCAAACTCATTTTCACCAGTGGCCAATGTGGGAGTAGCTACATTCATACAGTCCTAAAATTACATTCAACCTTTCGAAGGCAACCGTGAGGCTGATGTGGCCCCCAGTGAAAATGAGTTTGACACCCATGAGGTGGAGGATCAGAGGTCTGTACCTGTTAAAGTCCACAAGTATAAAAGCGTCTGCAGTGGTTAGAAATGTTGTACATTTACATTCTAACTAAAGACCTAAAACTACTTTAAATGCAGAATGGTTAACCTCTGTTATACAATTACACAAAACGTTTGGGAATGCTGTATCTGTCATCCTTTAGGTTTACTGTCATATGTAGAGTCATGATTATAACATTTCATATCTCCTGACTAAGTGGATCAATCTGTCTGTTGACTCTCCACCAATTGCTGTATCTATCTGTCATGTTTAAGGATATACTAAACAGAACAAGCTAGACTGATACCTAAAGCCAGGTCTCTGCTACTTAAAGTTTGCTATAAGAATGTGAATCAGAACTGCAGCCCTAAGAAGCAGGGAGAACATGAACTCAGGATTATGACTGGTCATAAGAAAAGACAAAAAAACCTCCAAGGGAAAGGATATTCTAGCCTGAACACTCAGCCTGGGCTAGGAGCAGGAAAGACCCAGCTCTGAGAGCTCTGCACCACATGTCGAGCCTGGGGCAGGTTGCAGAGGCCAGTTGGGGCTGACCTGGAAAGCCATGACAATGTTGGAGCAGCACAGGAAGTTTCTTTATATTAAACATAAGATCAGTAACTTTTCTATATTTTTTGTAACTTTATTCCATACTGGCCAATTTGTGTTTTCAAATAAGTAATTTTATCTCTCGATCTTGCTTAATGCTAAACCTGACTGTGACTAGTGTAGCACTGGCTCGACACGGCACTTTCTCCCACTTGCTGAAGTTGTTATTCCAGAGTGGAGAAGTGTGTCTCTGGCCCACTAAACAGTGAGATTCTCAAAAATGTCTGGCGTTACCAACTCCTGAAATGCAGATGTTAGCAAATTTTGAAGAAGTGTTTTCTCGGCAGGAGTCAGCTTGAGTTTCTTAAGAAACCAGCAAGATAATGAAAGAATGAGACAAGTGAGTCACTGCAAGATGAACCCATGAATATAACATGTAGCCTTAACTGAAACGTAATGGAAGATAGCCACGCTCAACTCCTCCATCAGCTAACAGGGGACTGGATCTATTCACTTCACCTGGCTTTGGAGAAGACAAACTCTGCTCCTCCTTCCACTTTTAAAATTAACCAAGACTGAGAAGCTCAAAGGACCATGGAGCACATAGAAGAAAACCACCTTTTTAGTGAAATTCTTCTTTGGGGCATTACTTTTTTACCTATATTCCAATGGTAATTAGATGTGTTTGATCACCGCCTTCGTGCCCGTGTCTCTCCTTTCTCTCAAACATTGTCTGAACCTCTTGGTTGATTTCAAAAAATCAAACCTGATCAAAAATTGCAGACATAGCTCTAGCCACTATACGACTGCTTAATTTGAAGTAAAAATCTACCTAAAATAGTTTCTCTTTTCTCTTTTGTGGCTTATGAGTTTCTTCTAAATTATGAATGCTTCCAACTTGTTTTTCATTTAAGATGTAGTTAACTATCTGAACAACCTATCAATTTTTCTGTCAAATGTGTCATACAGGGGTTCTAAAGTCTCACAAATGTTTATCCAAGGCTTAGTTTACCAATATGTTTTGGCTATCCTTGTAAGAAGGTCAATGGTCAATGGAAGAATTCCTTGTTTGCTGGTTCCTACATGGAGACAGAATTGACAACCAATGGTAAGACAAGGGGTGATGGGTTCAAACTGGAATACAAGACGTTCCACTTACATTTCAGAAGAAACTTCTTCTCAGTGAGGGTGACAGAGCACTGGAACAGGCTGCCCAGGGAGGTTGTGGAGTCTCCTTCTCTAGAGGCATTCAAAACTCGTCTGGACACCTTCCTGTGTACCATCATGTAGGTGTTCTTGCTCCGGCTGGGGGATTGGACTAGATGATCTTTTGAGGTCCCTTCCAATCCCTAACATTCTGTGATCCTGTGATATGCTTTTGGGCAAGGGGAAATTTTTTACTCTGAATTGTACGGTACATGTAAACCATGTTTTTAATAGACTTAGAAGCTCATGTGATTTTCCTTCGGGAACAAAAAAATGTTTCTGCAGTGGAATTATGCCAGGGTTACATCATGCTTAAGGCAATGGGATTCACAACATTTCGAATGAGAATTTCCAGAGAGAAGCCTTGGCTGAGGGGTCCCACGTATGGCTGTTGTTACTGCCTCTCTGCTGTAAAGAGAAAAGGAAAGATTTAGGAAGGTAACAAAATACCTGAGTATCCCCAATATGGGATGCGTATGCAGTCATTTCATGGCAGGGAAGGGACTGTCCTCCCTGTGCACACAGTCACGTATCTCACACTGGATGCTACTGAGAGGAGACGCTCCAACTGAATGGAGCCAAAGCCTAAATCTCCTGTGCTTTACTGTGCAACTTCTGCTTACTAAAATTCAGAAGTTGAGCAGTATAATTCGATTTATATCTGTCCTACTTCATAGTCAAATACACAATTCATTATTCAAGTATTCACTGCTCAAGATGAGGTATAACTGGGAAGGAAGAAATGCTGACTAAGTGGCTCCACAATTGCATCTGTTTCGTGTGAGCAGCTGGTGGCAATGAACTGTTATTAATTTTATTATGTACTTTGTAGTTGCCAGAAGCAAGCTGGACGCAAAGCTCTAAATAACAAGGTGTATGGAACAGAAATGGCTTCCCTGTTGTTGGCTGCATCTTCTCAGTAAAGGCTCTTTTCCTTCTTCTCCTCGTTTAAACTGTGTTAACAGCCAGTGAATATTCCTGTCATTCTCAGCATACCAAAAGAATCCCACCTCTGAAATCCTCACCCACGATGCCACATGACTGGGCCAACAAGACCAAAGGTTAAATGTTGCAGGAGAGGCAACCCACTGCTCCTCCTTTCTATTCTTGCTTTCCTTGCATAAAATCCAGAGTCTTTACAGCACTCTTTTTTTTATCCTCAAGAGTAAGAAGAACATACTGCAGAGACAACCTATATAGTACTAAATTCTTATGTGCAAAGCCTTCAGCGGTTTCACGCCTGTAATGAATGGCCCTTTAGTATGTCACTGGGTCTTCAGAGATATTTAGGACACCCTATTGGCCGCTGAAGAGAAAAGGTGACAGTAAATGCCAGTTTTGTTCTGGTTTTATTTCATACCCAATAGACTATGAACTGGATTGGAGTCAATGAAGCATGCTGGAGTATTGTACAAATCAAGCTGCCTATGCAGAAATAGGAGATGTACAACTTTCTCCTAACAAATTTATACGCTAAAAACTTTTGGGTTTGTAACTTCTTTGCATGGATCAAATG
This sequence comes from Pampusana beccarii, assembly GCA_013399365.1. NCBI lineage: Eukaryota > Metazoa > Chordata > Aves > Columbiformes > Columbidae > Pampusana > Pampusana beccarii. Next base: position 286,360 of record VWYH01001820.1, read on the forward strand.
AACGTATACAAGCAAGAAGGACTCCGAGCCAATGTTCTGACAGTTTCATCGTTGTTTCAATGTAATGAAGCTGATGGAGTGAAATAATCATGGAACCCTCATCAGGTTTTGAAAACAGCTCTCTTCTTTCGAGCTTGGAACAGGAAAACATGTTTGGCAAAAAGTACATAATCACCATCAACATCACAATTTAACTTTCAGGAGCTGTGGCAAGGGAGGTGGAAGAGATGAAAGTGTCCACTAGAGCAGTACTTTCAGGTCAGCAACAGTGAAGGCTGTTAACATGGCATCAGAAATCACAACGGTTCCTCAACAAGGCTACCAGGGGTGGTGGCAGAGAGGGAAGGATAAAAGAACATCCTGCCCCATTCCTGAAAAAATGCTTGTGTTAAGGACCAGAAGGTTTAGGAGCAGACAGTTCGTCTTTGTACAATGTTTCATGATGAAAACTGAAAAAAATAATTTTGCAATGGATAGTGCACTTGATTAATTTAGCTCTTTTTCCTGTTCACAGAATATCCAGAAAGAGCTCACAATTACTTCTGATCTAGTCACTGTTGGAATTTACATGGTACACCTTCTCATGAGTCATTTTTTGGACTGATTCAATACGTAATCAAATGATTAGGAGTCTGGAGCATCTTTCTTATGAGGAGAGACAGAGAGCTGGGTCTGTTCAGCCTAGAGAAGCCCTCTCTAAACTCCTGTCTTCTTTGGCAAAAGCTAAACACCACGTTTATTTGAGACCATTTTTTCCTCAGTACCATAGATAAAGATAATACCACTTTTGCAGTCAGAAGAAATTTATTTGAGTCAAATTTTCCTCCTTTTTGGAGATCCATAGAATAAAAGTCATCAGTGCATTGAGATTTAAATTCTGAAAAAAACTGAGATTTAATTAAAAAAAAAAGTTCTATGATTCTAAAACTGGGATCTGAATTTACTGAATAATGGAAACAAAAAGTCAAGAAATCTTGTGAACTGATACTGATTGTAGCTTCTAAGATTTTAGGCAGCAAAGAACTAATATTTCTCATGTCAGTAAATAAGCCCACTTCCTCCAGAGGCACTCCTTTCTGTCCTAACAAAAACTGTGTCAGTTCCCAAATGTTCTCCAAACATTTGACACAGAAGAGTAAACTAAGGACAGAGATCTTGCTCTAAATTACTTTTTTCTCTCTTAGTGGATTTAAATTAGATGTTTATTATCACCTTAACATTCTTGCAGTGGTTTAGCTCTGTATAACAGCAAAGCCAGTAGTAAGTTAATTAAAAGAGCTATAATGTCTGAAAGAAGTCAGCAGGTTTCTATGGGTTGCTGATCAAAGGAAAAGTAGTTATTTTTTAATGGTGGTTTTTTTCTTGATATTTTAGATACAGTATGTCTCTGTAATCACCTACCATGTTTGCTATGATGACAAAATTAGATGAAACTAATAATTTGAATTAAAATATGGTTGGCAATGGAATTCACAAAACCAAAAGCAAACCATCAACTTAAGAAAATCAGACCAGTAATTTATAAGGGCCACCACAGGTCAGCCTAGAATCATAATGTTCTGTAACCACATCACCTCAGTGACCGGGGTTAAGAATGAGTAATGAAGGACAAAAGTGATGTGGATCAGTACTGTTCTTTCACTCGAGTGGTAGTGATGTCTTCATGTAATAATGCTGTTCTCATTGGTGAGATAAAGCTGTGGCTCTATTGTACTTGAAATGTGGGGACTCACGTGCCAATTATATCCCCCTATCAGTTGTCAAGCTTATGAGCACATAGATATTTTTAATGTGCAGATCAGTTAACTATTCAACTCTGACCATACTATTGCTGTACCTCGACATCATTGCTTTTTGTTTGTGTCTTTAAAGAATGGCAGGACTCAATATTATCTATATTCTGAAGAAAAATAAAACACAATTTTCATTCCTCTCTATAATGCCTTAGCAAACTTTTTAAAAAGTATATCTACTCTGAAAATGTTTTAGTACTCTGAAAGTGTCAGATCACCTGTTTTTCTCCTATGCTTTAAACTATTCTTCCTGTTTAAATGTGACTGGGTTTACGAAGTAGAGGGATTTTTTTGTGGGGTGTGAGGAAAGAGAAGGTTGTAATTTGTCTCACATACTACACAAAGAAGAACAAGATGTGGCTAACACAAAGGCAAAAGAGATATTTCCTTATCTTCCTGTAATCTTTCCTGTGAATAAATTTATTGCATTAAAAAATAGCATTAATGTGTATCCTGAAGTAAGATATAGAAAGAAAAAACACAGACTTCTGAATTTTCATTTTCATATCTTAAACATAGATTACATCGTTGTGTCTGTCTCACCTACAAACTATAGCATAATATCTCTTTTATACTGGTGTTTTAGTGAACACCTAGGACATTTCTGACAAAGCACTTTTTGGTGTTTCAGGTAAAGTAAAACTTCTATAGGGAAGTCTTAATTTAAAAGTTTTCAATGGGAAGATTCTGAGGTCAAACTGGGCACAGAAAGAGAGAAAACACTTTTAAATCTATGATTCTGACTTCTTTGATCTAAAAGAAGACATTTCAGCACAAGTCATGTTTTGAAAACACTCCAGATATTTACTGGTTTTCTGATAAGAAATGAAGACAAATATGAAAGTCCGAAAGGTCACAGCCAGAAAGAATTATCAGCCTCCATGCACTTTTTATTTTGGAGTCACTTGTATTTACAGAATGTTTTGCTGGTAAAATCTCTCAGTAAGAGGGATTTTCAATGTGCTATACTGGTTGGGCAGGTGAGGTAAAAGATTATAAATTTGACACAAATATTACATGAGTCTTTTGTATTTTTTGTAAGGAAGCTAAGGCAATTTGTTTTCTAGCTCTGTCCTCTTCAAATGTAAATCTATTCTGAGTCAGAGTGTGAAAAAAATAAATTGGCAGTGAAAAAAACTTGTGAACAGTTTCCCCAGTAAATTTAGCCCTATTTTGCACAGGTAAAACCTGGAAAAATAGGTAAATTTTTGCTAATTGGCTCTATTTCCACTATATTCACCGAATTATTTACATAAAAACAATCAACCCCTGGTGTCTTCGCACTTTGTTCACTTTAGTCATTACTCACACACTGAGATGGGCACTACATATAAATGCTTCACTGACTCTACTCATTAGGATAGTTCTTAAAAAGCCAAAAAAAAATGACTAACAATGAAAAGGAATAACAAATTATGATTAGTGAACATATTCGCTTCCTTGCATGATCATCCTTGATTGCGAGAGAAAATGGATTTCCTATCAAAAGTAAACCAAATACCTGTGTGCCAAAGATAATTTTAGAAAGCACTTGCAAGTAGCAAATATTTAATCTGAGGAAAGAAGAAGATCTTAAGAATTCATAAATATTCTTGATGTTGGTACTGGTGTCTCTAATGAGTTTAGATTGGTTAATTTATTTCAGACTCTGCACTGATTAGGAATACTGACTGAAATAATACCTTGTGGCTAGAGTGCATTTGCTGAATATTAAGCCAGGCTCCAGCCATGAACAACACAGTCCTGAGTATATCTTAAAGCTTTTTTCTGCATCAAGCAGAAAACTACATACAGAAATGGAGCTATTCTGGAGTAATTTACGAATACTGTATTTTGATCTACATGAAAGAGTGTTCACTGCAAGAGTACAAGAGGGTTGTCAGGACAATCAGGCAGTGAGATGAGGAGAATGGCTAAAAATAAGGCATAGCTCCAGCAAATGTTTGTGTGCTTTTAAATCACTGACTTCAAATTTTTTTACTTCCTCAATAGGCAATATACAATAACACTTTGTCCAGAAAGGCCAAATTTTGTGAATTCATTCAGCCCAGAGAAGGCTGAGGGGGGATCTTATCAATGTTTATAAATATCTCAAGGGTGGGTGTCAAGAGGATGGGACCAGACTCTTTTCAGTGGTGCCCAACAATAAGATGAGGGGCAACAGGCACAGACTGAGCACAGGAGGTTTCATCTGAATATGAGGAGAAACTTCTTCACTCTGAGGGTGCCAGAGCACTGGAACAGGCTGCCCAGAGAGATTTCGGAGTCTCCTTCTCTGGAGACATTCAAAACCCACCTGGACACCTTCCTGTGTGATCTGCTCTGGTGAACCTGCTTTAGCAGGTGGGTTGGACTAGATTATCTCCAGAGGTCCTTTCCAACCCCAGTCATTCTGTGATTCTGCGATCGTAAGAAAAGGAACTCTACTATGGCCAGTAAAGGGTCTCAGGTAAACGACATTGTTCAGAGCAACTGGGTGAATAAAGATACCTGCTTGTGCTTCAGAAAATTAGCTGGTATTTTTAAAATCTCTAGATATTTACCAGTTCTCTAGAATCATACACATAGAACCGTGTTCCTGGCAACCATCTGAAATCCTTCTCTTTCTAGCTGCTCACCTTCTGGGTAAGCACGGCTAATGCACATACAGCTCTGCACCTCAGAGTAACATCATGTGAATACCCTATCCTGAGGACAACAAAGACGCTGCCTGGTCTTGAGACGCCCCAGAGGAGGCAGAAATGCAGTTACCCTGGATCATGGGTGCTAGGCTGCCAAAGTGAACAGGATGTTTCTGTGAAATCATAAAATTCCTGCTTAAGAAGCCAGTTTTGAAAAGTTAGTATGTGTTCCTAAAATTAGAAATGAGCCTTAAAACTTTGTTTATTTGAAGAATTCCAAAGCCATTAAAAGTGGCACTGTTGAAAAAAAAAAAAAAAAAAAAGGATAAGGAACTTGCTATCCAAAGCTGTTGAATTCTTCTCCTCTGCATACAAGCAACTAATTCTCCTCAATAGCTAAGAAAAGTGGCATTTTGCTGTAGTTGTGTCTTATGCCAGTATTGGGAACATAGCTAGGGGCAGTATGGAAAATAGTTGCCTAATTTGAAGCTCCCAATACCTGATAATAAATAAGTGCTCCATATATTATACCAATGTCATTTCTGGAAAATTTTTACCCCTTTCAGTCAAACTACACACAAAGACCTGTGCAACAAATAACATCATAGACTGTGCTACAAAATTTGTAAGGAAAATCCCCTCCCCTAGTCCATCCATTGAGCTTTCTTTAAGAGTAATATTTCTGTCATCGTATAGGCCACACTATACCCAGATCATCCAGCAATGACTGGAACAGGTGATTCTTTTTAGACCTTCCTGATTAGAGCCAGGGAAACAATGTCTGATTAACAACCCATAACAGCTGGTAGCAGTGTGGAAGACAGAGATTGCAGAAGCCAGGTCATACAGAGGTCTCAGTGATGAAGAGGTGAAGCAGACCTCAAAATCTTCTTCATATGCTCCTACTGTGCAATTACTGTGTATTTTGCTACTAAGCCCAAAACAAAAATTGTAGGCTGTGACAGCAGAACATAGCTGGAAAAAAAGCCTTCAGGAAATGTAAACCTCACAAAGTGTACTGAGGGAAGGGCAGAAGAGAGGGCACGTTGGCACCCAAAATAACAAATAGAAAGATGCCAACACACAAGAAAACACACACTGAAACCTTTCCCAACCCATTACCTGGGATATGAAACATCACCTTCCTGGGCCTGACAGTGTTGAGCACTACTGCACTTAAAGATTCATTTTACTTCACACAGGCTGCTCATAGGTGGAAGCAAAATTAAAGCCTGAGATTGTTTAAAAGCAACTGCTGGATCAGAAACAAAGATCTTTGCAGGTTCCTATCCTATTTGCAGACCAAGCACGGCATGCTTATAAAAGGAGCAAAATATTTTCCATCCTGCAAGAAGGTATAGGTTTTCTTCAAGTTAAGCAGTTTAAATGCCTCTTACAGCAGCTTCTGATCAGCTTTCAGAAGCAATTGTTTTTCCGACAAAGTGTGTTGGGAATTTGGCTCCTTCTGCATTTCTCTTCTGCATACCCATGTTTTAAGGCTTTTGCATGAAACATTAATTGTGCTGTATATTGTCACAGTACCTCCCATAGGACATTTGGAAGCAGTTCTTGTGGGGAAGCAGATTTTGTGGTGAATGACTGCAGTTAGATGAATAAGCTCTGAATAACATTGTTTGTCATTAATTTGAACACAACAAGAGGTAATATTAGAAAGCAGGCAGCTGAATGTTGCAGTTCACCAGGGTCTAATGTAGATAGCCTCAGCACTATATCCAGGAGCTACTGGGAGCTTTTGGGTTGCATGACAAACCTCTTCTTCCACTTTCATATGTTTTTAGACACTTCTAAGGTGCTACTCGTGGTGACACTTGTTCTCCTAGAAGCCATCAGTATCACTTTAGTGCCCACCACGTATGATCTTTGCATTTGAAGGAGCAGAAAGGGTTGTAGGGGTGGATGGATAAAGAATCTATAAATAAACCCTTTCTTTATATGGAGAAGAGAGTGCCATCACTCGCCCTCCCTTTCACCAGCATTTGCTGCTGAAATGCTGCATTTGTGTCACTGGGATTCAGTGCCAAGCCGAACATTTGCCACCTATACAGGAGCTTAAAATAGCACAGGGGATGACAGAAATACCTTAAAGGTTGTCAGGGAGGTGGTTTTTTTATATATTATACTGTTGTGGGAAGTTTTTATTTATTTAGAACGATATAACCACCCTGGGGAGGGATATGGTTCAAATTTACTCTGGTCTGACCCAACCACAGTGTGTCTGAAATGCAAAGTAGCACTGAGCACTCCCCAGGGGTCTGGAAATGGTGCAGCTCTATTGAATGATAGATTTCCAGCAGTTCTCCTGCATGGATTCCCACTTGGTTGATGTAATGCTGATTAAAGCAAACACGTTTCCTCTACAGCTCTCTCATTCATCTCTCCATAGCCACTTACTGCAAAGACCATGCAGGCTTCTAATTATTTTACTAAACAGAGAACATTCTTCTTGGAAGTGTATCATGAAATTTTAATGACCATGCTTTTAATTCCAACAGAAAGTCCTCAAATAGCAGCAAAACCTGACGTGAAATTCCACATAAGTTTTAGCTTTCTTTCCACAGCACCGAGAAGAAGTTGGGAGCCCCAGAGTTATACATAACACTGTTATTTTCTTCTAGTAATAAACCCCGAGGCTTTACTTTGCATACAGAGAGGAAAGCCTGTTTTCTGGTGCTGCCATTGCCATGGGCACCCCATCGCACTGACCTCAGTTAAAGAACAGCTGGAGAAGAAACATGTCTGTACAGTGAGGTATCTACATCTTAGACACATAGCCAAGATTACAAGTGGGAAGCTCTTCTCTGCTCACACCCTGACAACACACTAATCCTTTTCCTCTAACAAAAGAGCACTGAGAATGGTGATAACTGATTTTTTTTACCACATACAGAAATCTCAGACACTGTGCTCCAAGGTGTGTTGGAGAGCTATTATGTACTCAGTGCAGGACATCACAGCTAGTAATTTATGTTGTCCCTGTGAAAGCGTTGCTGACAGGCAGGTGCTTATAGAGCCAACTGGCCAGTTGTGGTCTGCAAATAGATTCTGCACTCATACATAATATTACCCTTCTTTTCAATGTACTTCAGTTTATCTATAGGAAAAACCTTAAAATTTAGATCTTCATTCTAATATGGATTATTAGTTATAATTGATTTTCAAATTGTGGGTAAGATACAATTACGTTTAATTGATGTAGAACCATACCAGTCACTTTATCTACATCTTATATAAAACACATGGAAAAATCTTACAATTTATTTCAGTTCTCTCTACTTTCAGAAGTTTTTCTGCACCCTTGAACTTCCTTTCATTTTCTTCCTTCTCTTCCCATTCCCTTCTTTCCCATTCTGCTCTCTGGACCAGGCTGGACCAAAATAATGATCCATTCCAGCTCCAAAACTGGTCACAGTTCAGTGTGTGAATGAGGAGCAACTAGTATTGCCCAAAACCTGGAGTAGTGCAGGAATAGAAGTAGAAAAAGGGAGGGAGGGAGGGAGGGACGGAAGGAAGGAAGGAAGGAAGGAAGGAAGGAAGGAAGGAAGGAAGGAAGGAGCTACTTCAGATGTCTGCAGGGTTTCTAACGCTGGCTAACATCTCTGATAAGCTGGGCATTTTTTCGATGCTCAGTGACACAGTGAAAGTTGCTTTCCTCAGTCTGATCATTTTCAATTAAACTCTTTGAGAGGAGGAAGAGGGGAGAAAAGGAAGGAAATAGTCCTTTTTTACAATTGAACAAGTATGAAGTACATTCTGTCCTTGGACTTCGTTCTCAGAGGTAAAATAGATCTTCAGTCAAGGGCAGCTATCTGGCAAAAAAACAGGTCCCATCACTTTACTAATGCAAAAGATTCCCTGGGAAAATTAATCTCAAAGCTGCAATCATTCTCTCTCAGCAAATTTTGCTTAAATAAATCAAGAAATCATCAAACTCAGAAAGGTTTTCACGAAGATCACCCAGCATATTAAGTTTTTGCAGTGCTTGGTCAGAGGATGCACTTGGAAAGATGCAAAAAATGAGGTGAATTAGCTACCAGCTGAAGTGAATTATAGAGATCTTGATAAAACTCAAGAATAAAAAACAAGATGAAAAATAGAAATAATAGAATTCATACTTTACTGTACTAAGCAATGGAAATTAAGATGCTCTTGCATCATTCCTAGGCAGCTTAATCCTTTATTGCTAATAAATGATCCTTTATAAAGAATTTTTAAGTGGACAGATATAACAGTTTAACAATTTTGATGAAAAGGTTTTTTCATCTTCAGAGTGCTAAAATATCAGCATAGACCACTAACAATGAACCTTGTTAACCATTATCATCCCCCAAATATAATGGGAATAACACTTTTCCTAAGAGCTTGCAATAGAATTGAGAAAAAAGCAAATGGTTTGGGGTTTTTTTTAGGTTAGACCTTTTATAACTAACTTTATTCATATTTTAATAAGTAATGTATGAATAAGTAGATTTTTAAGTTAACAAATGAATATTTAAAGAAAATAGAACAGAATAAATTTGTCAATCAAAAGTCCTCCAAACCCAGGTACATGCTCCAGGCGTGATCTTGAAAACATTTATGCACATGAGTAACTTGTGACTCATGAGTCATCCCAGTAAAGTCAAAGGTACTAAATTAACCTTCTACAGGGAATGCATGACAGTTTTTATTCCACCCAAGACAGTGGAAAACATAAACAGCTGCAAGATAGGGGACTAATAGGTCATCTTCTAGGCTCTTTCTCCAGAAAAAAAGATGGAGGGGCAGGGGAACAGCTCCGTGTGAAAGGCCCTGGGATCATGGCAGACAACAAGTTGAACACGAGCCCATGGTGTACCCTGGCAGCAAAGGTGACCAACAGCACCCATGTGTATGAACAGAGGCATGGCGCATAGACCAAGGAAGAGGATCATCCTTCTGTATGTGGCACTCATCAAGCCATATCTAGACACTGAATTGTGTTTTGGGTCCTGCAAGGCAAGAAAGACTTAGAAAAACTGAAGAGAGCTTTTGGAGGGGTGCCAAGGAAGTGGAGGCTGGAGCTCTTGGCATGGGAGGAGAGGCAGGAGGAGCTGGGCTGGTTCAGCCTGGAGATGAGAGGGCTTCAGAGGCTCCTAAGAGCCCCCCACTGCCTACAAGGGGTCATTGGGGAGATGGAGCCAGGCTCCTCACAGTGGTGCAGGATGGGAGAATGAGATACAAATGTACATAAGTGAAATGGGAGAGCTTCACACTGGGTATAAGGAAAGGCTTTTTCCCCATGAGGATGATCAGGTAGTGGAGCAGGTTGTCCTGAGATGTTCTGCAGTTTCCCTCTATGCAGTTTTTCAAGACCCAACTGGACAAATCCCTGAGCAGCCTGGTCTGATCCCGTAGCTTACCTTGCTTTGAGCAGGAGATTGGACCAGATCACAGAATCACAGAATCACAGAATGTTAGGGATTGGAAAGGATGTCAAAAGATCATCTAGTCCAATCCCCCTGCCAGAGCAGGAACACCTAGATGAGGTTACACAGGAAGACGTCCAGGTGGATTTTGAATGTCTCCAGAGAAGGAGACTCCACAACCTCCCTGGGCAGCCTGTTCCAGTGTTCTGTTACCCTCACTGAGAAGAAGTTTCTTCTCAAACTTAAGTGGAACCTCCTGTGTTCCAGTTTGAACCCATTATCCCTTGTCTTACTATTGGTTGTCACAGAGAAGAGCCTGGCTCCATCCTCATGACGCTCACCCTTTACATATTTATAAACATTAATGAGGTCACCCCTCAGTCTCCTCCAAACTAAAGAGACCCAGCTCCCTCAGCCTTTCCTCATAAGGGAGATTCTCCACTCCCTTCATCATCTTTGTTGCCCTGTGCTGGACTCTCTCCAGCAGTTCCCTGTCCTTCTTGAACTGAGGGGCCCAGAACTGGACACAATATTCCAGATGTGGTCTCACCAGGGCAGAGTAGAGGGGGAGGAGAACCTCTCTCGACCTACTAACCACCCCCCTTCTAATACACCCCAGGATGCCATTGGCCTTCCTGGCCACAAGAGCACAGTGCTGGCTCATGGGCATCCTGCTGGCCTCCAGGACCCCCAGGTCCCTTTCCCCTACACTGCTCTCCAACAGGTCGTTCTCAAACCTATGCTGGAACGTGGGGTTCTTCTTACCCAGATGTAACACTCTACACTTTCCCTTGTTATGTTTCGTTAAATATTCACCTCCTCCAGCTCATTTCCAGTCTGAACCTAGAGTCCCACAAATTACCCACTGCCACTGAAATCATTCCCTCATTCCTTATGCTTAACTGTTACTAGTGAAGAAGTAGATCAATTTTTTCTGTCTTTCCCCATAAATTGTTATGTTTCATCCTCATAATGAAGTTCCCCAAACCTACTGACTATCATGCATCCTAGCCATGACCCTTCCATAATAATAAGCACTTGCCATGAGTTACCGCTATTACTTTTAAGTCAAAAATGCTGCTTACTGGCGTATCACATCAGCCACAGAACAACATAAACTTAATGACCAGATCTTTTTAAGAATTGATTAAGCTTACTTCATCAGCTATCTCACTTTTTTAATTTTCCCAGTAAAATACCGTGATAAAAGGATTATACACATCAGCATGTGAAGCTCCATGTGTGTGACCTCTAATATAATACATTTGTATTGATGACTAATTTAGCGGGAAATGTACCAGCACATTTGCAGAGAGTGAAGGAAATTGGGATATATGAATCAAGTACCTCTATTATTTGCAGTTTGTATGGCCCCCTTAGGTTACCCAAACACAGGCTGTTTTCAGTGATCTAAGGAATTTATGTAGCAAGGTCCCATTCCTGTGGACTAAACATTGGGCTCCATTATAATTCAAAGAAAATCCCACCTTAGAGTATCTTAGGTATCAGAATTGTCAGCAGGCATGCACATTTCTCTAAGTATCTAACCAGAAAAAAGATATGGTCATGGTTAGGAAACTTCATAGTAAGCCTTGCTGGGGCACCGTGTCAGGAATTTGACTCCTGCAGGCTGAGAATGGGCAAGGGATGTGATAGGCAATGGTTATATCTTATGCGCAAGGTAAACAATAACTCCTCTTCCTCTGCCCACTTTTTAGAACCAAAGTAGCCACTGAGGTTTTCTGTGGAGGGCCAGATTTTGTGTGTGCGCACCAGGAGCCGTGCAAGGTCCCACAGAAAACTTGTGCTGTGCTGAGTGCCTGGGTCCTAGCAGGGTTTAGGTGGGAGAGATTAATATATGCACTCCGACTAGAAGAGCATATTCAAAACTGAAATGCTCAGACCTGTGTGACTTTGGCTTTGAGGTCAAAGTGGAAGATGTCCAATGAGTTGGAGTGGGAGATGTCCAGTGAGCTCCAGGAGCTCTGAGGTGGCTATGGAGAAAACCTTTCTTACTTACTTAACCTCACTTACTTACTTAGCCCTACTTTCTTACTAAAAATTCTGGGCGTTTACATCCTCTTCAACAGTCATGGTTTTTAGACATGACCTTAAATCTATTTAAATAAATTTGGAGTAGATCTTGGAAGGGTAAAACATATTTTTTGCAAAAAAAAAAAAACAACCTAAAATTAAAAAAATAAAAGTTTTAAAATATAACTTTTTGAAAGAAATGCTAGGAAAAAATATCTTCCTCAGCTATTTTCTGCAAAAAGGTCAAACTCAAGATCTAGATGATAAAAAGAGCAAGAAACTATCTGAAGAAAATCTCAGCTGGTATGTTAACAGTTGTAAATCCCCTTATTTCTCTCTCAAGATGCTAGGCACTCTTTCAAACTGCTTCTTCCAAATCAGAAGGGTGAGAAGAATTAAAAAAAAAAATAGATTTCACCAGATTTCACCCATGCTGGAGAGACAGGAAAATCCAGCGCATGTCTGTTCTGGAAAGCGTCAGAAGTGGTGAGAGGGACTGGTAAGGAGACAGAAGAAAGATATGCTAGGACTATTTCTTCTTGCGGTATTGGTATCTTCCATGTTTTCCAACTTTCTTTTGTGGTCATGTTACGAAAAAAGGAGCTCTAGGATAAGATGTTCCAACATCAGAAAGTCATCTAAAATAGATTGCTTCCCCACTGCAGATCTCCTTATATACAGAGTAATTTAATATCTACAAAAGTGAATTAAATCTGAAGTAATATTTGACATACGGTTTTAAAATCAAGGTGAGATAATATCTTGCTGACCAAGTCTTTATTCTATGGTTAAGTGCCCATGACTATCCTTTGGAGAGCATTCAACAAACTTTTCTGTGCAGCCTTCCCAGTACAGACTCATATTAAATGTAGGATTATAAACCTGTCTCAGTAGATTATAAGGAATAGCAAGACTTGTTGGCTGGCCAGTTATCTCTCCATTCATTTTGAAGCTTTTAAGAGTAACCATAGTAATAATACAGACTTGAGTCGTTCTAATATGGTGATGACCCAAAAGTCTTATTATCTTTATTGAATGATACAAATACAGTTGTCCAAAGAGAAGTATGTAGGTGGACAAGAGGAAAGATGACTAAACAGTAGCTGCCTGAGCCAAACCTCAGTAAGTCAGGTGTGTGTAGGAATATTTTTTTAAGAACTCCTGAGCCCGGTGTAGGCTCCTCTTTCTAACTTCATGGCACATGTACTCAGGTCAAGTTGAACTCCATTAGTGTCCTGGGTGTTCCCCATTGCTGTATGCTCACAGGGTGAAGCCCACTCAGTCACCTACTGAGACCTACAGCACTCCCTTATTTCCAACCCCATGATGATGTGACCTTACCCATCATCAGATGTTGGCTGAAACACCTCAGGTGATGAGCTGCCCCTTGCTAGCAATTCAACACGTTTAGGTCAACAACCTTATTTAAAAGGAAGTTTGGTATACAACAAGCACACCTCCTCAGACACCTTAAGTGCACCAAAGAGCACAGAGTCATATTTAAAATGGCTAGCAATGCCTTTGATGTCATCGTTAGCTTAGGTCTAAATTATGTTCAAGGCTAGTTAAAGCCTCAGAATGACATCCTTAGCCAGCTATTTTTGTGGTGTGATGGAGCTCTACAATAATGATGGCCATACAGAAGACAATATTTTTGCAGGGGTCAAAACAGTGGAAATTAACAATTTTGGGAGTTCAGGAATATGTCCTTCACAGCTTCTGCTTAAAAGATTGAAAATATTTTGTCTGGAGTGTTTGCGACGTTTCTTGGGTTATTATGGGATAATGAGGCATGTGTCACACCTGAACAGCATGAAAAATCCTCAGTGGGCCTTCTGCTGTGGAAACTCAACCTTTTCAAGGTTGCAACTACTTTGCAGCCAAGAAAAAAATCTAAGTCATAAGCCAGTTACAAATGCAGTCTTCTGAGCACATAAGGAGACACAAAGGGAAGGTTTCCTTTAAGATTACTCAAGAACTGGTTTTGGTATCTTCACTAAGAAATACCTTTCCACTGGAGAAATCCCAGTATTTTAAGTCAGTACAACCTAAAGGTTAGTATTGGCCCTAATATCAGGTGCAGAGCTGAGAATTATTAACTATATAAATACACATGGTAGTTCTTTGCTTTACTCTCCTGGGTATGTTCCCTGGTTGCTTCACTTTGTGGAAGATTTCCTTTGTTGAAGATATGTTCTAACACTTGGAAATTAACAAATACAGCTGAAATAAGGCTTCCTGAATAACTTTGGAAGTTGTAGAATATGGTTACACAAAAGGTTTAAAATTTCATGTGTTGTACTTACTTTTCTGTGTCTATTCTTTAGCCAAAGAGCTTCATAGAGTTAACCTACATGACAATTCTGATGTGCATGAGCATCTTTTTTCAATATTGTTACCCCATTGTCTTCTTTCTCAGGCCATTTTTTCAGAAGTGAATAAATCTCTATTCTGGTGGAGAATTCTTTTTTTTGTTTTGTTTTTTNCTTGCAATATGAAATAGTTTAAAACATAACACTGATAATCCAGAGTCTGTAAACAAACACTAACCAATAACTCCACCTTCACCTTGGGATAATGCTATTTAGCAATTAACTGCAAAGCTGTTTATAAACCAATTTGCAACTCATACATTTCAGTTTAGCCTCACCAGAAACTCCTTTCAAACAACCAAGGAAATAGATTCCTCCACAACAGTTCCACCACATCTTCAGCAACATCTGGACTCCAGCACTATCTGCTGGGGTAATACTTTGAGCACGGCTGGGTGGAGGCTCTGTGGAACAAAGCCCTTGGGAAGGTCATTCTTTAAGTATTTGTCCTCCACAGCTTTACAGCATGTATAAATTGTGATGAAAATACAAATAAAAGCAATGGGGTGAAGTTCCAGAAGAAGACAAACCTACAGAAAACTGCTGCCTCTGGGACTCTTGCTCTAAAGGAGCGACTGCTAACAATGCAGCACATACACAAAGAAATAGAAGATTTTAATCTCATGAACTTAATATAGCTAAGAGCAGCCTGTAGCCTCGATCAACACATCCAGGGTTCTTGGTTCCCAGTGACTGCTAGGAACCAGTCCAGCAACTGGAGTTCAGTGAAGCATAGAGGTGAGCTGACTGCATCTGAATTCTCTGGCCCTGCATTTCTGCAAAGGCCAGAGAGACATGGGAGGCTTCCCATCCACATCGAATACTCTTCAGATCTTAGATGCTCCTTCTCTTGGTGGCTGATCCCATTTGAGAGCTACATTTTAGCAGTAACAAAGCACAAAGCCACCACATTATCCTTCAGAATCAAGCAGAAGCAGGAAAAAGGTAGAAAAGTCTCCATCAGTCGTTGTCCTCATAGCATGTATTTTGGAGACAATCGGAAGAAAAAGGTTGGTCTAGATAAGAAATAAATATGTCACACCTAAATCATATTTTTAAGAAGAAAATCTCTGCCTCCCCAGATGGTTATAATACTCTTACCACAAAGCAGAATAAAATTACATGACGGTCAACTTCATAGAGTGGGTTTAAACGGTAATTCTTATTTCTCACTTGAGTTTTTTGAAGTTTGAATGTGTCATTTATGATTGTGTTGTAATGAGCAATATAGAAGGATTCAAATGATTGAAAATTACATGATTATCACTGTAATTTAGCACTCAGTTAATGAAGGCTTGAACTGTTGTCCATTTTGCCACAGTGCAGTTAGCAGGTGTCCATACTGAATACAGTTTACGTTTGCAAGAAACAGAGTTAGCAGAAAAGGTTAATCCACTGCCATATAAACATTTGACCTTGCAGTGATCCCATTAACCTTTTTCATACGCAAAGATTAGGAATAAGCAGCTAGCAAAATACTAACCTTATTTAAAATTGCAGAGCTGTGAGTACCCAACAATTTTCTTATTCTTCCATGTAGCGGCAGAGGTTTAAAGGCTTCTTCCACCTCCTCCACAAAGTGATCAAGCACATAGTCTCACAGGTTTTATTAATGTATTAAAACAATGTTGCAATCAGCAGTTCTGCTAAGCAAACTCAATGTTTTAAAAAAATATGGGGGGGGGAAGGAAGTTTTCATCTCAGTTGACTTGGGTTTGAATCCTATCCTGACTACAAGACTGAAGGTGGCTTTGGAGGTTCTCCTGAGTGGGCTCTCCAGCACTCCCTTTCACCAAGACCTTCAGTGGGATTCATCCCACAGTCAGTAACTGAACCTCTCAGCAGCAGGAGTAGGAGAGAGATTGTCCCTTTGTGGGTCCCTAAGGGTGGAGATGTCACGCCAGGTTTTATTGTGTTAACAGCGACAAGTTTCCAATACTTGTGTCTTCTCGCTGGTGAGACGTATCCACTGTCCAATGGACAGAATCTAAACAGCAGGATTGTTCTGAGCTTTCTAACTCAACAAGATCTCAGTGGAAAATAAATGCAGTCAACAGGTGCAGCTGCAAAACTCAACTCCAGCGCTGAATGCACCAGCTTAGGCGTCTGCATGTGCAATTACAAATTTACTGCTTCAAGGCAGAGGGGAGGCCATAAATCATGAGATCATATTTAAGTTAGACAGGGCTTCTGTAGGTCACCTGATCCAATCCCTGCTCAAACCAGGAAGAAGTTCAAAGTCAGAACAGGTTGCCCAGTCCCTGTTGCATTCGTGATATCTTTCTGTGGAAGAAAATGGTACACAAGAATGAGTAATGTGACAGCAGAGTAGTGACCTGGACACTGAGAATTATAAATGGATGAGGGTTTGTGAATGATGATCCTGCATTTCTGTACCCTACATTGTTTGGCAGTCTGTCTCCATCTTCAAACTCTAGAAGGAATCTAGCACTAATTTATTTGCATTTTCTTTAAATACAGACAAACTTTTTTGGCATGTTGCCCTAAGAGGTCAGCTTCATTCTTTTAGAAGGAGCAGAGCATCCCAGGTAACAATTTCTGAATAATAAATATAATATTTTAGTCATTAAAAAAAAAAAGAAAAAAACAATTAGGTAATATGCACCTGCATTTCACAAATTACCTGAGTCAACTTTTGCGGTGTGAAAACAGAAGCTACTTGCCAAAGAGGCTTTATGTCTTCTACGAGTTTTTGCAGCACCCAGCATAACAGCCTGAAACACAGTCATAAATAAACTGGAGTTTTTGCAGATCTTTTGTCCCATGTATTCTCATCTTTGTGTTTCAGTAATAAAACAGCTACCATAGGCTATTTTGAAATAATTTAACTACCTTTGAAGCCTTCTCAGACCTTAAGGAGATGACGGCAAGACGAGCTGCCGTGGCACAACTGAGTCCCTGCACACGTCCAGAGGGCAGCTGTGATGAACCGGCCTAGCCCTGCAGCCTCTGCCATTTGAGTCCCATTTGGTGCAGTGGCCTCACAGCCGTACAAACCCCAAGCTGGACAAAATGACTCCAGGAATGCCAGTGCCCCCCTAGCCGAAGGCGGCTTGTGCCGCTGGCATGGCAGGAGGGCACCCATGGCCAGTGGCAGAGAGGACGTGGTGGAGGATCCTGCCATGGCAGTCGGGCACCACCGCATTGGGACCACCCAGGTGGCTGTGCCTGGCAGGCCCTGCCACCACACAGGGACTTGGCAGTGCTACCTGCATCTCCGCATGAAAAGAGACATCCCTCTATATAGGCAGCCCCTTTCGTTCGGGTTCTGCCTTCGTTTAAAGTGTTAGCTGAAGCATATTTAAGATGCCGCTGTTGCTCAAAGATGGAAATCTTCAATTAGGTTTGTTTAATGACAATTATTACCGCAGATCGTGGAGACAGCATGGATAGAAGTCCTTACCATTGCTGTGGCTTCACCAAATGACTCCTTTCTTTCTCTGCTACAGCAGCAGAAAGACAAAAAAGTAAATGTCTGTACATTTTAATGGGCTTGGTGTAGATAGCAATATATTTGCACTCTCATCTAGCTAATATGCACTTGCTAGACTGCACACTTTATAATCTGCAACAGAAGTTGGCAGCCTCTGCCCACCTCTCAGCTAAGATTTAATGGAAGGTACTGCAGTCTGCTATTAATAGCATCATTTCTTCTAGCTACAGCGCATGGGCTAGCTAGCATACCATGAAGAATTGCCTTGGTGCAGCAGCTAGAAAACAGAGCATTGTCATAAATAGCAAATCAGGGATGACAACATAAATGAGCTGATCACACTTTTTGAGTGATTGTACATTGCCATTTGCTTATCTTACTTGTTAATTTGCAAATTTAATTATTTTCAAAAGACTTTCTAATCATTACTGCAAATTAGTGAGCTACTGTTGCATTACACATTGTTAGACCAATCTGACTAGCAGGAGCAGAATTAAATAGCAGAAAATGGTAGAAAATTAAAATGGAAAAAGTAATAGAAGTTCTTATAACAAGTGTAAGATCACAGAACATTTTCTCGTTATTCGAAAAGAACAAATGGCAGGAACAGCCTGCACATTAAGATCTCTTTGGAAGGAACAGATGCCCACTTGATAAACAATTGTCACCCACCCTTGCCTTTGCCCCCCACAAAAAGCAGAGAATAATACACACTACAGTGAATGTCAATATGGACATAATCTGTAGCACTTCTCAGGTTAGAAACCACCCGTTGAATCCTGTCGTCCTCAGTTATGTATCTTGTGGTCATCTGTTGGTGACATCATATCAGCTTTTTAGGGAAACATTGGTGAAATGAAAGACTTGTGAAGAGGAAGGGGTTCTTGGTAAAGCAGCACCAGGCTGTAAAAACTCCGATAGTGTTTTGCAAGAGAAATAACATCACATCAGGAAAGCTGGGTCTGGGACATAAGTCCCAAATCACCCTTACCAAACGAGGAGACAAGCAGCTCTGCTGTGTTCAAGCAGAGGTGAGGAGGGAGGCAGCTCAATGCACACCACATTGTGGTTTGCCACAGTGCCCATGACACCCTGTGATCCCAGTGTGCTGGTGTGCGTGGGCCAGGTGACAAGTTGGGATCATCGTCAGCTGGAGCTGAATCAGGCGGCTGCCCTGAATTGCTGGTGCAAACCATGCCAGTTGCATCTGCTTCACACTGCCACCACAGGCAATACCCTGTGGCAGGCACCTTTTTTCCAAAGCATTTTATATAGTGCCCAAAGGAAAATTAGTACATTTTCTCATCTTTTCTCATTTTAAACTAAGTTTTCAGGCAAGCATAGCTGGAAGAAAGGAGAACAAGCTTTCACACCGAATTCAGCAGACGATTCATAAAATTAGCTTTGCATGTTACAAAAACAGACTTAAAGTGTCTTAAAAATAGAACAACTGGATGTCCTTTAACTCTTTTTTTATCTCCTCTGTTTGCCTGGATCAATAACGAAAGCACCTGAAGAAAAGCTATCCAGGAAGAAAATTTTTAATAAAATACAGATTTTTATGGTGAGTGCTGATAGGGCTGAGGTGGAGATCATTGAGCATCATTGTACATAGCGGAGAGAAACTGCTGAGGCAGGCAAGAGACAGCCATGCACAGGGATGAGCTGAGTTGAACACACCTGAAGCGTAGTACACAGTCCATCCTGCATTATATTTAAAATGCGTTCCCACCATGTCCTACCTTGACCGTATCCTGACTTGGTCATGAGATAGGTTCATGAAAACAAATGTGGTCTTTGAATGAGGGAATCATGCTCTGTCCTCACAAGGATTTTATCAGGGAGGAGGTTGGGAGAACCCGATTTACACTGCTGCACTTTCTGCCAAGCAAGGAGGAAGGGGCCCTATCAAGGCAAACTGCCGATTTACTCGTTTACCACCAGGTTTGTGTTGATGAGGCTCCACTGGTAGCCTAAGACTGCTGGAGTAGAGGGGGATCCCCTTGGTAGAAAATGCCATGATGACTAAATACCAGTAAAAGGCTCGTCTAGAAGCAGATCATAGTTTCTTCCACTCCACAGAAAATAAAGCTAAATTGAACTTAATTTCATCTATGAGAAAGGGATTAAGCATCAGGGTTCCCAAGTGACTGGGTTCTCTGAGGCTGCAGACATGCTGCAATGGAACTATTTCTTGGCAGGTTCAGTTGAATTTAACCTGATTCTTCTACCATAATCGCTTGGATTATCTTGGATTCCCTGTTTCGGGGGAAGCGGCAGGTCAGGCTCGCTCCACTTCCCAGCTCCAGAGCCCTTCCCAGCCAAGGGACTCAGAAGTGTGTTCCCTTTCCTGCACATCACACTTTCTTGTTTCCTCTTCTGCTTATTACACCAGATTAAAGAAAGAGGTTGATGCTGCAGGCTTTCCTGATACTGTCACTCCAGCCAGGGCACAAACTCCACCAAGTCTGGAGTGCGAAATTGTGCCTGCAAATGTCTTTTGTTTTTATGCTATTGTTTGGGGGTCTCTGGTGCCTAAATTTAAGCACATAATCTAAGCAACTGAGAAAGGAGCCCAGTCTCACTTCGTCCATTATATAGTTGATAGAGGGCTATAGGTACAAATCAGGTGTCCTGACTAACCTGTATCTTTCTGTGGACCATATAAAAAGCCATCGAAGCTGATGACCTAGTTGCTTGCATCTGACATGTTCACATGAATACTGTCCTAATCTCATGCTGACAGCCCATAACATTCCTGAGAGACTTACCTAATTCGGTTTTTAAGGCACTCTTTGATAGAGGATCTCTGTCTCCCTAAAAAACATACTCTTTAGCATGACTGTTACACTATTTTTTTTTTTTCTAAAATCAGTCTCCTCTGCTGGTGTTTAACCCTATTTCATTTTATCCACTCCACAGTTATGTCTTTTGTTTTTTTTCAGCTACATTCACACGGTTAGACACTGTTTTGACAAACCCATTCAGTCTTCCTTTGACTGACAAACGTTCAAGTTCCTTCAGTCTTTCTTCACACACCACATACATCACTTGTTTGACCTGATCACTCTTGTCTTGCTCTAAATTATTATTAATTTTTACCCTCAGTTTTCTCAAAAAACCATACAAAACCGGGATGCAGACTGTTTTTTGAGACAGCTCTTCCAGCTAGAATGTGGGAAAAAAGTCTCCTCACCTGTTTTATGTATATTAATTGCACTGCCTGCTTATATGCCCAGAAGAAGGTTTGCATTTTCCACAGCAGGGTAATGCTGGTAGGAAGTGCACCCAGGTAGCAGCATTTAATTGAAAGCTCATTTGCTTTCCTGTAGCTGGCTGTTCTTTTTCTTTTGTTTCGGCAGTGAGTTCATTATGCCTATGGAGGTGCAGAACTTTTCACCTTTCCTTATCGAGTACCATCCCATGTATTTCACGCCAGTTTGTTGCATTGCTCAGTTTGCCATGAGCACTCTGAGGTATGGTCCCAACTCCCAGTGCATTTGCTGTCTGCCAGCTTGCCTCTCATTCTCACATCTTTAGAACATGATGGAAAATATTCAAGAAAATCAGCTCCAGGGCAGACCCTGTCAAGGGTACCAGGGGTTTGTGTTTAAAGGTCTAATTCCTGGACAGTTACATCAGATGGCCTCAGCAAAGAGGCTGTTTTCAGGCAGGTATTCACCTGGCCTGTCCCTGGTGCCTGTCCCTGCACCCATGAATCCTGTGTGTGCTGCTCCTCCCTGACTTTGGAGGAGGCCAAGTGAAGGGCTGAAAGCTCTGCCTGTGATCCCATGAGTGCAGCATACAGCTTCTGCCTTTAGGAACCACAAACTACAGCCCACTCCCCACCACGCCACACAGTGTAAACCCACCAGGTCTATGTGTTCTCAGCCCATGACCACCTGCAGGGCCCCCCCACCAAGTGCTCCCGGGAAGGTGGACGTCAGGACGTCATGCCACAGCAGGTCATGCAGCCTTCAATTTACGTCCACAGCCACTGGGTACAGGCCAGGAGAAACGATCCAACCTGAGGGCTCTTCCGTTAAGTATGGGAAACTCAGGTGGTCACCAAAAGCCCTCACAGAGACAAGTTAGATGGTCTGTCACCATCTCCTTTCCCTGTGACGTGTAACGTTGCCACAGGAGAAAACCCGTAAGGGCTGTATCCTGGCGCCCCAGGCAATGTGAAGCTATAGTCTCCTCCCTGGAGCTTTGTTTTGTAATTCATAATGTATTTTACCCTGGCTTTCGTTTTTTCTCCTGTTATAGCTTTCAAGTGATCTGCTTTAGCATTGGTTTGTAGCACATCAGTACTGCTACTAGGTAACCATGTGCAACAAATTGTAAAAGACTAAAAAGGCTTCTGATAGATCTCATTTTGTTTACAGAGGTGGAGGGTCTGATCAGTTGTTCCGAAAAAAATAAGACCTTTGGGAAAAGGGGTTCTGTCAAAGTTATTTTACAATGTATGAGCTTTTTAAACAAAAATAAGCCTTTGAGTAAGCTTTTAAGCTGACATAGTGTGCTGCTTCCAGAGTTGTTTCTTTTCTCAATATTATTATGAAAGTGGAGAAAAATTGCTGTTTTTTTACTCAGCAACAGAGGTCGCTTTTCCTAAAAACATAAACATATTATCGCATAAAGACATTATTCCTGAGTACCAGCAAGGAATAAAAATTATATATCTTAATGCAAGGAGAATCAAGAGACTAATTACTTCCGTAATTCACATTTCTGATGAATATGATGCACACCTTTCTGCGCTACTATAGCTGTCTTTTCCACTGGTAATTGTGGCATAATGCAAGCCTCTCTGTCTAATAACAGAAATTAATAGAACATTTCTTTCAATTAGGCATATGAAAAATGCATTTCCAAGCAAGCCACCAAATGGAATGCGGCTTTTAGAGCTGGAGAAAGTGTGATCCTAATTATTTTCTCCTTTGCTAATTCAGTTTACATAAGTTTAGTTTATATACCAGTTAACCCTGGTCACTCTGCTGCTCCCTGAAAGGACTTTCAGCAGAAGCATCACACAACAAAAGTGTGGGAAGGGAGCGTGAATTAAAACGGGTTTCCTAACAAGAGCAGATTTGCAGTGCCACACTGTACATCAGTCTCTGGGTCTCATTCCTGTTCTGAGCAGCGTCTCCAATCAAAACCAAGAACTTTCCACAGCCTCACCTCAATGTGAGATGCAGCAAGCTGGTTGTGTCCACATGGCAGCTAAGCAGTAACACCACTGAGGATGCCTAACACGAGGAGGTGGGACACAATTTTTTCCTGTTCACTCCCTCTACCAACAGACATTCAGAAAAATCACTAAAAATGGAAATTTACCTGCTTTCTTCATTGAGATTTGCCAGCAGATATGTGCTGTGAAAAAGTCTTTCCTGCCTTCAGGAGGTACCCCGACAACAGTGCTCCACTCATTCCTAAAAGAAGTAGGATTCCGTTTCCATAAACCAGACTAACAACTGCCTGTGGATTTGACACTGATTTCCATGGAAGCGGGATCGTTCTCCACCTAAAGTATCTCTGCTCTGAGATTATTAAAGAAATAGTACTAATGAAGATTTCACTGCAGTGGTTTTGCTGTTACTGGTGTTACTAATGATTTATTATTATTTCTTTAAAGTACTGAGATATGGACAACATACAGACACAGAAGATAAGCTAAGGACTCAGTGGGAGGTCAAATGACCACAGATAATTAACTGCCTCTCTTTAAAAAGGCCAGTGCTTTGAGGATCCTCCTGGTGGGGAAGACATGGGGAGAAGAGGCAGGGCTTTGTTTTAATCAATTAAAAGGGGATGATTAAAAAAAAAAAAGTATAGTCATTGTTGGTTTGCTACACTGTAAGTATGCAAGGGTCTCTAGAGATCCCTGTGTTGTCATGAAGGATCAGCCCTGAAGTTTAGCCTGAGTTAATTCATCTGAAGGAACTCTCTTAATCTGTAATGTTTATAGGCTTTGGAGAGGGAACTACGTGAGGGAACTATGTGGGGAAGAGGTTTAAAGCCTCGGATAAGCAAAACCTTGCAGGTATATGCTTAACCTTGAGCACCCTGTTCTCTTTAGGAAAGTGTCTGAGCATTTCCTTTTAATCCTATTGGCATTTTCTAAATCCTATTGTCTTCCATGGAGCCCACAGATATTACTTAAGGGCTTTGCTGAATGGTCTTTGCCCTTTCACAACACCGCTGATCCTTGAGCTTCTGCTAGTTCCATCAGCTCTTGTTGCCATTCCCCTTTCAATATTTCTGTTTACAGCTTTTTAGGTGAGACACCACCATTAAATCATGTATTAGTTGTTTTCTTTTCAGATTACTTTATTTTGAAATCTCAGACGCACTCCCTATAATTTTTCTTATGCATACAGCAAACCATCCTTTCCACCACTGATTTATTTTATATTATGTCATTAATGTGTCTCTAACATACGCCTCTTTAGCTGCACCATTCCTGCTCTGTCTGAATATCAGTTCAGGGCTGATCTCACTTAGCCGAAGGAAAACTAGAGTCCCTCTTGTGAGCAGGGAATAACTGAGGCTCCTGAACACCCAAAAGCATTTCAAGTAGATGGTTGAAGTCCAAGAGAGACCAGCAAGGACTCTGCAGGCACCTTTCTTGCCAAGCAGAAAGGCACAGTGCTGAATCCTGCCAGTTTATTTTCTTGTCCCTCTGTCCCCTGCCTGCCTTGTCAAGACAAGGAACTGGAGATCCCCAGTTGGGTCACCTGCCTGGGCATTTGCCCACTGGGACCTGCCCAATTTCCAGCTCTCCTTCAGCCTGCACTGCAGAGTTGTTCTGGCTGAGGCGTATTTTCCCTCTTCTTCTGTTTCACACAAAAGCGGTAGTGTAATCTGTTTCCATGTCCAAAATCAATACAAAGTAAAAGGAAAGCCCCATATTTTGGAGCTCTAAGACTATCCTTGAAAGTATGGTTTCCTCATCTTCTCAAGTAATAATGAGTTATACTTTCGTACGTATATCTTAAGCCAACACTATTGAAACATTCGTCAAAAGGCTGGTATGGCAGGGTTTTTCAGCCCACCAGGGTATTTCCCCCAGGTTTGTACTCAAATTACAGATGCATACTGTAGCACGCAGAGGGCATGTTCATTGGAGTATCATTCAATTTAAAGAGAAAGATGATGGGGGAGAATCTGACAAGAGAAAAGGATGAGGGCAGTACATTAATGAACTCTCCTAAATCAGGGTGTGTAACCATCTAGCCTTTTTCAAAAAGACGGCAATCGGCACCCAGAAGAATAACTCATTGCAAAAGAGATGTCTTTTTTTACAGCTGTGGTTATTGCTCTGACTGAATGGGCATTGTGTGCAATGTATTTAGAGATACCATCTGACACATTTTTTTGTTTTCTGATGTAGAAAGTGTATTTTAGTCAATGCTATTGATTTATTCCTTTCCTTGCTTAATTAGGAAATTGTCATTTAATCAAGATTTCCCTGTCAACTCAGAGTAAAGTAATTAACTATTTTATTGGCGTGCTTTTCTGTGTAACAGTTACTAGCAAGCTATTCATTTCATTGTCCAGAATACCCTTTCCTTTATTACTGTCTTCTTTTATTACCTTTGTTTTATTTTGCAGCAGTGAGCCAGTTATAGTTTTATCAAAAAACAACGACAAAACCCAGTGCATTGTCAAATACATATGAGCCTGTGGTGAAGGTAGGCAGTGTTTTTCTTCCCGCACTTAGAGCACAAAAATTACGTTGCAGCAAGAATTTCAGTAATTAATTGGTACAAGTGATTTTCACAAACATGCTCCTGCTGTGAGACCTTTGCCACAGATTAACTTTTACATCCACTTCAGTGAAAAAAAAATAACAACTAACAAGCAGTTCAATAACCTCTCTCTCCACTCCACCAAGCTGTTCCTGAAATCAAACTTTTTATTTTTCTATATCCAGCCATCATAGGAAAATGGACCAGTTGTAAAGAGGTAAGATATAACGTGGTAGAGCATCAGTTCTGTTTTTCTGTTTGTGTTCTCAGTAAAGGTTTTGGCATGTGCCTGCTGTTTCTGGCATAGATTACTGATTTGTAATGGGACTTTGCAGGAAGATGCTGGCTCATTTTCTGTGTGGTTAAAATTGCTTCACGATATTACTCAAAAGAACACAATGGGGATTAGAAATAGCTGCCACATCTCATTTTTGGAGATCTGCTGGTTAAGTATCACTGTTCCGAAACCATGCACACCCTCTGCCCAAAACCCAGATTCTGCACGTTGCACTGAAGAGATGTCCGTACGTCTGACCTCTGTGCACAAGCAGAGCCTCCCCTTCCCACTGCCTGCGGCTCAGTGGTGTCCTGGTTGCAGGACACCGGGCTCAGTGAACGAGAGGAGAACCAACAGCACCCCAAGCGAACACGTCTGCTCTTTCTGAGCACATATAGAGCACATAGCAAAGTTAAAATTCAGGTTTATCATAAACAGTATAACATTCTCTACTTATCTTAAAGTCTGATCTGACAGAGACAAGTGGAGGCTCTTGGGTGCTATTTGGACAGGGTGTCCTTTTCTAGGCGTTAGACCTGCAGATTAAAGCTCGAAAATGTGAAGCAAGCAAACCCCGGAAGTCCAGAAAACACTTGCTCATTAAAAAACCAAACCAAACCAAACCAAACCAAACCAAACCAAACCAAACCAAACCAAACAAACCAAACCAAACCAAACCAAGCAACAAAAGAACCCCCCAAAAACCAAACAAACAAAAACAAAACAAAAACACCAAAACAAAACAAACAAAAAAACCCAAACAAACAACACCCCCCAAAAACCAACCAACCAACCAAACAAACAAACAAAAACCCAACAAACAAAAATACCCCCACATGGACTACCTGAATTATGTAAGCAGGAGAGGAGATACACACCTGACTCTGAAGTGGCCTCTGTAGCATACATGTCAGATACCAAATCTTCTTTCCCGTGAGCACATTGTTATTCTGGCATTGCAGGTAGCACCAGGTTCAACACAAGCAGAAGTAAAGTGTTGGTCACATCAGCTGTAGTTCAGCTACGTAAATCCTGCAGATGATAAACGCATGAGGAGAAATGCACTGAGGACTGCTGGGAGCAAAATGTCACTTCTGGCTCACAAAATTCCTAATTCTTACATTATTGGAGCCTGGGAGAGTACTGAGGAGGTATGAATACATTTGCTCTGTTGCTGTATCTTCCTAGACATCTGGTGTGGACCAAAAAAAAGGCAGAATATTGGGCTAGATGGATATTCTTGTGGGGGTTTTTTAATGCCTATGCAGCCAGGCAAAAAGAAAGTTGACAGTCTTCAGAATGTGAAGTCTTGCAGCTCCTGGCAGCAGGATCACCAGGGTTGATGTTTTCCAAATGGCTCGCCAGGTGCCCCAGCCAGAACCTGATCTCCCTGTAACACTGTGTGGAGGACTGCAGGATGTTTGGTTTTGATTCCAAATGTGAAAGAAAGCAACTATCAAACTCCTCCATGAAACAGAATTACCATTCTCCATCCAGCTGCATTAACTATTCATGACTTCGCTGTGCACGGAATTTTGTTTCACATTCCTTTAGTGTGTTGCTTCCCAAATTGTGCTAAATGTACCACAAGTGCTATAGAAACAGCCTCAGAGCAGGATGCCTGTACTGCCCAAATATTTCAGCGGTTCCTCCCCTGCTTGCCAATGTCAACAGCATTGTCAGAACAAGGCCAGTTTGGTATATCTGCCCTAGGATCTATCATCCCGTTACAGCAGCCTCATTACAAAACGTACTTAACCATGAAAGACCCCACGCCAAATAAATTGACCTCATCTGACTGGGTAAATGAGACTGATCTGTGCTTTAAACAACATCTCAAGCATACTCGCAGTCTTGGAGAGTATCAGGATTGCCTCCTGGCTCACAAAATGGGCCAGAAAATGCCCCACACTAAGGAGGCAAGAGCTTGTCTTTCAAGGACCATCCCCAAGTAGCAGGTGCAATAATGCATGAAGAACCCTCTTTTAGAAATAAAAGCGAGCTGAAGATGTAGCTGGGATTGATTTTGATCTGGTTTGAATTTCTGTCATTCAGCCCTTCTGTGAGACATTTTGCAGTCTCCCTTGTGTAAACCAGATGTCTGCACCTAAAAAAAAAGTTGATAGAAAAGAATGTGTGTTTTAAAAAATGCAGATTTTCAGCAAATCTTCTGAAAACAAAACTTTCCAAGATAAGATACTGAAGTCTTCTGTCCAAGGTCCATGCTGCAGAAGTCCAAGCTCTCAGCATGAACCTAACAGTGTGCCAGAGGTCTTACCAGGGAGTTTCTTACCCTCGGCACAAAATGTCCGTCTGTAATTCCCAGTCTCTGAATTCTTTGCTGGGAATGGGAAGCAAGTAAGCCAATTAATCTGTTATAATACACTAGAAGATGTTTATAGTAACGGTTCTTAAACTACACCGACCTGATGAAAAAGCTTTTTATCAGTACCAACCATTTGCTTGGACATAAAAGGCTTGGCTTTGTGTGGTAACCTGTTTATATGGACCCTGCATCCTCTTAGGGCCTCTCTGGAAGGAGGACAACTAAGACCCTAAGCAGACCCTGTTTTCAAGAGCCAATTTCCTTTCCTTCTATATGTAACACTAACTCTGGTGTTTAATTATCCTCTTCCCATTTGTCTGTTGAAGATGTATCTTCCTCCTCTTTTTTTTTTTTTTTCGCTTTAAAGCCTTTCCCTCTAGTCGTGCTAGTAGAAGGTTATTTCCCCTCTGGATTAATTGGAGTCTCTCCAGCCCACACCAGCTCCCCTTTCAGTGAAGACTCACATCACACGAATCCAACACTTATTCTGCCAGAAGTTTGTTTTCAAAATCCTCCTTGTTCCTTCTTTTCATTCAGTATTCACAGGACTCATAAGAATGTCAGCTGTAGCCCTCTCCCTCAGCCTTATTCTTCCCATGAGGCTGCTCTTTGTGTCACTAATAGCAGCTAATGAAAAGCAGCCTTCCCTAGGTGGGACTCAAACTGTCCATCCTGATAGCTATGTCTTCTTTTATATCCTTTTTTTTTTTTTTTTTTGGTCATACAGTCAGTCTTGCCTAATTCAGAGTCGCCTTTCAGAGGCAGCTGTTGTTTTGCCAGCTTCCAGATGGTGTCTCTCAGGTTCTGGTATCCTTACCTGCTTGCTGTCCTTCATCCTCATCTCCAGTGTTTCTTCCAGCAGCAGCTAGAAACACACAGCAGTGTCTGTCTGACAGTTCCAGCTTCCTTCCCCAAAATCATGTCTCTCGCCATATGAGCAAGCCATTCTTATATCTCAAGCCACTTCACTTAAGAAACGTTCAAATCAAACACTTCCATTTTGCTCTTCTAATGAAAACATGAATATTTGTACCTGAGCCTTTGCAAGCAAGGAAAAGCTGTCCTTAATCACACCAGAGCCACCACTGTGTCCATATTGACAGCAAAAATGCATCTCGCCTTCTGATTCTTTTGCCTTGCTCTGCGAGCAAAGGGGACAGTATACAAGAACGTGGGCACCAGCGAGGTGTGTGAACAAAGCTGTCAAATGAGGACTAATACGCTATTACGTGTGAAGTGTCACTTTTTTCATGCTTACATATGGCACACAGACTTCCTACTTGATCATTAGATGTGGATTACATAGCCTGGCTTGTGGCTGAGTCCTCAGATGTAGACAGGTTTCAGCCTTCTGCAAAGACCCCGAACTCATCAAAATCAACATTGCCCAAATAGTAGTTACAAATTTAAATACCTTTGTGAATCTAGACCTTAAGTACTGCATTACTTTCTGTGACCCACAAAGAAATAGGTGGCAGAACAACTTAGGTCTTCCCTTCTTCTATACATATGTGTCTTACAACAAAGAATTTATCAGTAACACCTTTTGTAACCTTAATATCTGCCACTGCAGTTTGCCCCAGCATCCTGCCTGCTGCTGCTATCTGGCTTCTTTGCTCTTTGTTTGTAACTCAGTCCAATTTTTTTTTCTAAATGGACTTTTCTATTGCCCTGTCATTAAAATCCTACAGAACTTTCATCTTGTGGATTAAGCAACATAACCAACTTTAGCTTGTTTCCAGTAGATATTCAGGTCTATTTGTTCTAATTTTGTAAGAGAAAGACTAACTGATATTCTGACACCATCTAAATATGCTAAATATAGTGCAGAATGTGGACAACATTTATTCACAGACCATTCAGCTCATACGTCTGAATTTTCTGCCTCCCCTGCCTGCTAAATTATTCTTTAAGTATAATTTGTTTTGTTGTCATTTTATTTCTTCTGCCTTTTCACAGCCCAAAACAAGAGTGGAAGGCCAGATTCAGTTAAGCCTCCTGCATCCACTAAGCAAGAGCTGCAATATCTAACTTCTTGGTGCGTCATTCCTGGTGAGTGAAATCCAGAAGCAGACACTTTCACTGGAGCTGGCAGGCACCTCAGACCAGCAACTCGAAAAGCCCACTGCTTGTACAGACCCGAAGCTGGAATCACCTTTCCACAGCTGGGCAGCTGCTAAGGGAGGGGAGACTGACCTAGAGCAAATTGACTACGGTTTAGGTGCCTCATTCTCCTCTTTTCTAACTCACAGTTAACAAGAAATTCTTAAGAGTACTAAAAGAAGCAGAGCACTGAAAAGGTGCCTCCTCTTAATTTTTTTTTCCCAAGACTCATATTGGGTTTAGGGGTTTGAGTCCCTCCCTGTTCCTGTTTCAGCCCCATGAATGCAGAGGCTTGTATTGCTTCATGTGCAACAGGAAATAAATGCTAATATTTTCAGCCTTCTTGTTCTTTCAAGTCATAGAACATGTAATTCTACACTCCTGCAATATTATATCTGGCAAAATCTAAAGCACCATCACAGTCCATAAACTACAAAGGAAAAAGAATTTGTGATCAGGCAATTCTGAAGGCAGAACCCAACCATACATTTTGGTGGTGCTTGAATTTCACAGCTTTGCCTTTTGAATATTCAGCATAAACTGAGGCACATTTTAGAAAAATCTCTGCTCTATTTCACATATAATCATTTGGTGAGCTGGAACTAAAAGTAAAGTTTGCTGTTTTTCCGCAACAGCATATTGCACAATTCTCTTGTCTTGGTTTAACCCTCCTGCAACCCAGTGCTCTTTCTATTTCTATCCCTTCTAGTCATGTTTTTACTTCAAAATGGGCAACAGTCTTTTCCAGCAACATTTAATGGTGTTCAAGTAACAAAATATCCCTTTAAGAGGAATAAAACTTTTCCTCTTCAGCTATTTAAGGCACATCATGGGGGATCATAACTGGAAAACAGAGTGCTGCGCAAATTCTTTTGTAAACAAAGCGTACTTTTTGACTTAGATTAGAAACATTGATTAGATTCACCAGGGAAGTTTGCTTCCAGTGTGAGACCTTTCCATGACATGTGTTCATTATAGGAGGGTGGTGACCAAGCACTAGGCTCTCTGTTCACACAGGTTTCTATTCTGTCTTTGTGTGGTCCGTGAACTATCTGGGCCTGAACCAGCTCCACTCCAGAAGATGGAAAGCCAGGTTAAACTGGAGCTACATCCAAGCCAGTAAGACCCTCTGGGAGCTCTACTCTACCATTGCTGTCACCTTCTGAACCTGAGCTGGCTTGTATCTGCGTAGCCTGGTGCACAAGCAGAGCCAACCAAGTCTTTGACGTCTCCCTCCGTCCAGAAAAAGAAATATAAACCATTATGGGTTGAAAGAATCTGCTGCAGAGTTCAAGCGATGATCTGTACTATGTGCAGAGGGCAAACCCTCATTTCTGATGAACAAATAAAGAAACAGAAACAGCTTGCTTGGCTACCCAGACTGTGCAGCGGAAAAACATCTCTTAAGTCCCAGCGCAGCCCTCACAGGCCTGCACTGCCCTGAGAAACCAGTTGGAAGCTGTCAGCCCAGTGAGGGAAGCCCAGACATCCCAGAGGGGAGAAGGAAGGTGTAGGTGCCCGTGTTCCGGCTACCTCGAGTCGCTGATTGCACTGTTCCCATTAAGAGTATGGCCATAAGGGACAGGGTGCCAGCAGGTAGATGGCGCTTGCCCTGAGCAGCAGCATCCAGCAGGAGGGCAGCAGGAGCTGCAGCTCATTCCCCAGGGAAACAACCTGGCTGGCTCAGAGCTTGCTGCAGAGTCGATCCTCCAGCTCTGCAAAGCTGGTGGTGGTCTCCAGAAGGATATTCCCCAACAAATCCATCCAGGCTTCAAACAGTGAAGGATGGAGATCTCAGTGTGATGGGGAATATGAGGCTGCAGGAATCCCTGCCTGCCTGTAAGGGTAGACAACTGCCCAGGGGAGAACTGCAATTTCTGCACGAGCTGCTGGGTATTAACTAAGAAGCATTTGAATCACTGGTGTAATTGCACCGTATCCAGCAGAATAAAATCCAGGTTATTCCCTTTTGCCTAGTACATTTAGGCTGTAAAACCTGTTGAAGAGATGCTACCAGGTGACTGCACACAACATGCTGATCTACGGCTGCCATCGCACTCATGATCAGAAATCGCAGATGGTCAAGGATGAGGGCTGCCTGCAGCTCCACAGGGCTCTCAGAAACAGCGCTGTGCTCCCACCAGGCAGTCAACAGAATGGCTGTCCCTGAATGAGGATGTGGCCACTACATGTCATGGACAAGTTTGGTACTTTTCAGCTTTCACCCAGCAAGAAGTAGCAGCACTGGGCACCAGCTCTTTACTTG
The DNA here is from genome assembly GCA_013399365.1 of Pampusana beccarii. Taxonomy (NCBI): domain Eukaryota; kingdom Metazoa; phylum Chordata; class Aves; order Columbiformes; family Columbidae; genus Pampusana; species Pampusana beccarii. Next base: position 318,765 of record VWYH01001820.1, read on the forward strand.
TACAGCATTTAGCCCAACCCATAATGAAAAGTATCAGCTGCATTACACATTGGCCAGTGCAATGACTGAACACAGCTGGAAAAGACTGAGTATCAAGTACCTGCTCTCTCAGGTACCTGTCATGCAACTTCTTCCAACACCCATCTTATGAGTGATTAGGGGGTTTGATTCTATATCTTCCTTTTTGTATGGTGAAGGCACACAGGCTAGATTCTTCTGGTCTGTTTTTTTGAGCTTCCCCTTACAAGCATGGCAGCTTTTCCAGCACCAGCCTGGCATCCCTCTTCCTCCTGGAGTTCCTCCTACTTGAATCTTGGTGTCCATGGCTCCATCCTCTGTCCCGCCTAAACTCACACCAGAGCCCTGTACCATATATTAATATTTCCTTCACTCCTCAGCCAAACTGGGATGCCAGTACTGTGTTCAAAGTATTTTTCCAGCTTTTGCTACAAATCCTTCATTTAGTTTTCGTGCAAGAAGGGTATTAGAGACAGAGCTTGCTCTGACATATTTTCATTACTGTGCAAGGTCACAGGCTTGGATGGTAATGCATCCTCAGAGCATATGACTCCCTGTGTTCTACAGAAGGATGATATTGTGGCTTAGATATTGATCTGAACAAAAGTGTTGTAATTGCCTGTAGCTGAGCTGGGAAATCCTGGGAGTGCCTGAAGCCACAGGGCATTCCCAAGAGAGCAGCTAATGTTCAGCTACCTCTCTTGGCAGTAAGATGTCCACTATACATCACAGCACCTACGCGTCCCTTGAAGCAGGTATTGTTAAGGTCCTTGTAGGGAAGACTTAGACTGTCATGACCTCGGTCACAGGGTGGTGTCACTGGGACAATGAATGGTGTAGAGATGTGGGCACAGAGCACCAGCAGGCTGAGTGATGGCGGCCACTGGGCCAGCCCACAAGGGACCAAGATCCCACTGCCAGCTCTGCTGCAGGTCTGCTGTGACCATCTGGAGAAAGGTCCCGGCAACAGCAGTGAACACCAGCTGTGATCTGGGACAAAACACCCTCCACAAACACAGGAGAAGATGGTAACTTCTCTGGGCACAAGCCAAGGTGGCAGTGAGGGGGCTCAGCACGGTGTTGGCCAAGGGCAAAGTGCCTTCCACCTTGAGTCACAGGTGTTTCTCTTCTTCTGCAGAGAGGCTCATTTCATCCATCTTTTTCTAAAGTACTCAACTTTTTCGAAGTGTTTGGTTTTGTTGGATTTTGGGGGGGGTTGTTTGTTTGTTTGTTGGGTTTGTTCTGTTTCTTTGTTTTTTAAGGGAAGCACTGGTATTATTGCCAGAGGATGCACTAAACTTGCCTGCTTGTCGGAAAGATGCAGCTGGGCAGCAGATAAAATTTCCCAGGTGTATTTCAAGAAGATGCTTTATTGAAAATAAAGAGGTAGACCTTCAGCATTAAAAAAGGAAAAAAAAAAAAGTCAGTCATGGTTCTTTTAGCAGGATTCCTATAAGACAGCAGAGATATTATTAGTAAAAGAAAAGTATCAGCAGAAAAATTTTCACAACCTAGTGCTGATGATTTAAGAGTAGTCAGGGATTCAGCAGACATTTTAACGTGCCAGCAGCAGAAAGCTTAAAAATAAAAGAAGTCTGTGATTTAAAGGGAAAGTTATCAATGTTAAAACATGAGTTTGTGTCTCACTTTCTTGCTTGTTGGGTCTGTCTTTCACCTGTGAAGTGCAGGAGCAGGGTTTTTTTTTTTCTTTTTTTCTTTTTAGTGGAGGAGTGAGTCTAAGAGCGAGCATGTTCATAGTCATAGTGTGAATCCTACCTGCCACTAGACACATCTTTCCTCATGGTGGTTTTCCTGGAAGGGGCAGGTCAGAGAGCCTTCACACTGCGATGGCCCATGAGGGTGCTCCTGCTCTCCCCGGGCTAGTGGGCAAAGGAAGACAAAAAAGCCCTTGCTAATGTTTGCCAATAAGCAGCTATAACCAAAGATTAAGATTTCTCCTGTAAAAATTACACCTCGAACTATGCTTCGTCTGTGAGGTCTTAGTAAAACACTCTCCCGGCTCAGCCTGCCTCGAGGTGACCGCTCCGAGGCCACGGTGACTATGTGCACAGACCAGTACCTGCTGATGCATCCCTAAAATGCAACGTGCCTCTGCGTGTAGCTGCACACGCTGGCACACCCACCCGGACCACCGTCGGGAGAGCCAGCAGGTCAGCACACACGTTGTTGCACGTACTGTCGTAGGCAGCGGCCAAAGGCAGGGTCCCCAGTTGTGGAGGATGGAGATGCTTGCGTGCTGGTGCTGGGCCACGGGGCATTTGGTGCCTGCAGATGGTGCTATTTAATTGTTAAAATGACTACACCTCCCCATCACAACCACCCTCAGGCTCTACTTTTGCAGGCACAGGACTGACACTGCAGAGCTGCAGTCACTCAGGGGTGCCATCCAAGTTATCCACAGGGGCGGATCACTCGCTGGGCAACAGGAGTGGTAAATCACCCTTCACTGTGGGAATGCAATTTCCTCTTCCCTCTTCCTGAATAGGAATAAAACCCAGCAATATAAAGAAAAGGCCAATACCTGCTGACATGGTGTGAGCACAACTTCCCTTGATTCGTCTGAAGGGGGTTGTACCTTTGCAGACAGCGAGACACAGTCATATTTTAGATGTTCTCAAATAGGATTTTGGGTGCCCCCCCAGGTATTTGCAGATATGCATACTAAATCCTGAGGTGCTCCACTATTGATAAGGAGTACCACTAGACCATAGACAAGGTCTGCCACAAAAGCAGAAAAGAATTAGTTTAGATAAAACTTCCAGGTTTCTAAAAGCTAAGCACACCTAGTAATGCAAATTTCTTCAGCGAATTTGCCAGACTCTGTCTGACTTCCTAGTCACCCAAAAGTAACTTTAAAACCTGGTCTAGTTCACTCCCTTTCATGGAAATACTCCACCAGCCTGAAAATGATCTCTTGAAGAACTCCAGTTTGGCTTCTTGTTCTATCCTTAGGACACAGCCAAGTGGTGCAGCCATACAGAACACCCTTCATTTGCCAGAGGTGCAAAGGGCAGGACATGTAAAGGATTCTCATGAATTTCAGAGCATAAATTTCCAGCGTCTTTAACTGAGGCTTCGTACCTTTAAACCACACTATCTCTGTTGCAGTGCTTTTCTGCAGCTTTTTAAAGAGAGAGAATAGGAGGGGAGAGCAGGCAGGATAGGTGGGGAAGGAAAACATAATAATAATAAAAAAAAACAGTAACCTTTGGTATCAAAAGCCTGCCAAGCTGAGCGGGGAGGAAAAGAAAGAAGTGCAATGAGGAAGAAGATAGAAAAGTCGTCCAGGGTGAGATAGGGAGACCTGAAGGTGAACTCTTATGAAAGTGTGCCAAAATCTCAGGTGCTTTCTGGCCTTTGTACACTTCTTTGCAGACATGGCTTCATTCTTTCTTTTCAGGAACAGTGGAAGAAATAATTTGCTAAGCAGAAAGACATATTTGGTATCTATGACGAGGCTTTTCAAATTCAGCTGAGCTCAGGATCTCTCAGACTAGCACCACAGCCCCACCTCTTTGGAGGTCTTGTTGACATTTCCTACAATGTCCCTGAATCTTTGCAATTCATCAGACCATCCCTCCTCACTGATCACAGGTGTAATCCCTCCTAATCCTGGAAGAACAGGGCTTCTCCCAGCAGCAAAAGAAATTTAACAGTCTCCGATACCCTATACTGGAGGTGCTGCACCACTGTCACTTAACCAGCCTGTTTTTAACACTTTGCTGTCTTTTCTTTTGAACCCTTCTCCTCCATATGCACTCCAAGTGCATCTGAGAAACAGCTAAGTAGCACCACCATACCACTCCTGTTATCGCAGAAATCTTTTTTTTTAAACCTCACTGAAATCTTGGTTAAGATATGACTACCCTATGAAGGAGACAAGAATCCAGATTAGATATGGACTGAGACATTGCACTAAGGTACCTTATGGTCTGGTGACAAGTTTGTAATCAATCTAATTAGTCCATCTTAAAAACTTGCCAGATGTCAGCTGACCAAAAGCATTAGTTTATCGTAATCCAACTGTAAAGTAAAAATAGTTTCCTTTAAGCCACCAGCTTTTCCCCCAAATATAACCGTCTTGATCTTTATCCCACAGATCATTCTGTGGTCCAGCATTAGCAGAGATGTAGAAACCCATTGCTGAATTAATTCATTGTTGAGGTGAACAAATTTTACAGCTATTTAGAACCTCAGAGGATCCTAACTGCTCATCTGAAAACTATCAGATGATGTGAAATATGTATTTACATAATCATTTATGCGACAGTGTGAAGTTGACACACAAGCACCTTCTTCATGATGATGAATGAGGAGAATGTAGCTTGGATCTCAGAATTACCAGAGAAAAAAATAGTTCTGCTTCAGGCCAGAAATTAAATTTTTCTGCAACTGGGAAAGAGCCAAATGTGTTTGCGTTGTCGTTAAAAATGCCTCTCTAGAAATTTAGGATGATTTTCAATTCACATACTTCCCTCCTAGTGACAGAGAAATGCTCCCAGAAGGCTGAAATCCAGAGCTGGCCAGATTCCACTATCTCCATTGCCTTTACTTACTGTCCTCTGTGAAAGGTTTTGCTTTCACTCCTTCCCACTGCCAGGTTGACCAAAAAGACTTTTTGGAGGCCTTTGTGGAGGATGCTGACAGCAACCTGGTTTAACAGATGGGGCTATATGAAATCAGTGTAGCCAAAGGCATAGGTTACCAGTAAGGTATCCAATACATCCCAAACATTAATGGTAAAGGGCAAAACATTCCCTTACTGAAATTTTATGATTCCTAGGAGTTCCCAGAAAGATCTTTTCTTGGCATAATGCTATTCATCATCTTTTTTATTAGTACTGCTTTCTGGAAGGAATTCTAAAATAATTTCTAGTAAAAACGGTGAAGTGATATATCATCATGAGAGTAGAATGTTTATGTGGGAAAGCTTACCTACATTTATAAATGGTGCTCAGATAAATGCTGTTCATAGCCAAATTAAAAAAAATATGCCTTTAGAAATACAAATTTTATCCCTGCTACCCTCCTATTGTAAATAATAAAAAAAAAAATCCAATATCCTGGGATCCTTGGACAATGATAATATTTTGGGGAACATGGCAGATAATAAAATCACTACAAGCTTCAAGGGCTGCAGCGTGGCAAAGAGTGTATATCTGGAGGCATGAACATTGGATATCAAAAAGGAACAAGAAGGTGGTGTTCCCCTCTCAAAATGCTGTGCTGTAAGGCCACCCCAGACTACCGACTGTGCCTCTGCCAGTAAATTAGAAGCACCCTGTGCTACACTCTAGCACTCAGGATAGTTGCCATGAAATTGCCCACATTCATGACTGTAAACTGTCTTAATTTCTAAACCACAGTGACTGCAGATGAGTTGCCTGTTGGGAATGGCCACTGGCTTGTGCTAACCCCAAACTATGCTCAAATAGTCTCTGGCCTGAGTTGGTTCATCTCTGATCCAGGCCAAAACCACACCAGAGGCTGTTCTAACAATTTAACACCAGGGGCAGTCAAGTTCAAGCACCCAGAAACATTTCCTGTTTAATTTACTATTCTAGATGTAGCTAGTGTGTCTAGGCTTGATAGACGCTTTCGGAGGAAGATGCTGAAAAATGGTAAAAGGCTCAGAAGAGGGCCACAAAAGCAAATTGTTGTCTATAAAAATTGTTGAGGTGCTTAAAGAGCTCTATTATTAACTTTATTTAAGGGACCAAAAGGTGTGGATCATGATCTACAAGAACCCATTTTGGAAAAAAGATTTCCTGTAGACAATTACCTTCTACTCCAGCAGTTAAAAAACATTCTGATATCCAAGAGCTACATAAATTCAACCTGTAAATACGGCTCAGTTTTTTTTAAGCATTAGGGGACTTAAGTATGGAACAAATTAACGAGTGCTCTGATGGATTCTTCATCATGCGTGATCCTTAATTTAATTTGTTTCCAAAAAACATCTTGTGCATACAACAGATGCTTGAGGCCTCATAAGGAAAGAGTATCTGGGTTTCTTTCACTTGTGTTATACAAAAAGCCAGTCTAGATTATTGTATTGGTGTGTTTTGATATTGACTCTATGATTTGACAAAAAGACACTGTCAATACCTCTAAAGTGTAAGAGGGCAGACTTTCTGCTAGATCTATTAGAAAAAAAGAGAAAACATTACGTGTGTAGTTGTAATCCAAACTATGTAACGAAATAGGAGCAATTTAGGCAAAAATTATTGTCCCTTATTGGTGCTAGCCACTAGCTGGAATAAAACTGCTGTGAAAAACAGTAGTTCTTGACATAGCTGTGCAGAAACTATGTGGTCTTATCAGTATGAAAGTGCCACACCTGCCCATTCTAACCATCTGAAGAAAGCAAGATCCACCCTATCTGGCACCTACATTCCACCAAGAGCACTGGAGTTTCCGTGCCAGGGAATTTTGCAGAATTTTTGCCCAAGAGATATTTGCGTATCCCTACCCAACCCGAACATAGCATGAGCTAATTGGCATGCTCTACTTTATCCTCAGGTATAAAAATATAACCATCATCCATATTATTGCTGTATGTCCCCTCCAGGGACACCACCACACCAAGTGTCTCTCAGACCCACCGCAGGGTCCCATTCAGATTCCTTGCAGAGCATAGTCTTTCTCGCTGTCTCTCCACACAGTGTTTTGAGCCTTGGCTCTGTGGGACAGGAGATCTCCAGGCTCCCATGGGCCGCTTGGGCTGTCAGCTAGCCCCAGGTGTCATCACTGTTTGCAAGCAGTGAAGCTGCAAGCAAAAGGCATCTGTAACTGATTTTGCCATGCTGAGACATTGGTGGAATGCTCCATGGACCTACTTGTTCTAAAGAGATCTGTAATCTCTGTTTTCCAATTCTTTAACGGCGGAAATTGAGCTAATATTACAAAACAGGTATTGGTCTCCAAAGTTACTTGGAGCAGCAAAATGGAAATGTGAATGAATAACAGCTGAAAACAGGTTAGTGAAAGGAAGTTTGCTGAGTGATTTCCAAAGGAAAATCTGGAAGAAATACAGTTCAGATCCAAAAACCTTAAGATCTAAGCCCAGCCACAGTGCAGGGGACAGCAGCAAAAGCATGGAGATTGCGCTTCCTCAAAGGAAAAGTGGAAGAAGAAAGCCTCCAGACAAGATATGAATGAAAGATTTACAATATATGCATTAACACTGTGGTCAGTGGATTAAAAGAATGACACTTCAGCTGTGTTTCCCCTGCCACAAAAGGCAACAGCATATACACAGAGAAGCAGCTGAAGTTGGCTCTCCTGCTGAGAAACCACAGTGATGCTGGGGCACAGGGAGTATGTCCCCAGATGCAGTCCATCAAAATCAGCTCTTCAAAGCGTCACACCTTCTGCCCTCACCCGTGGGGCTGATTTCCACTACACATGTCACATAGATCTACGATGCCTTTCCCCCCTCCCAGTTGAGCAGCAATAAAGCTATCTAGTCAAAACATACTCTTTCTCACAGTAAAGAAATTGGCTTTACGTGAGTCTTTGCTGAGAATATATTCAGCTCATTGCAAGACAAATATCTCTTTATACAGACAAATAGTTTATCACAGAATCATAAAATTATTTAGGTTGAAAAACACCTTTAAGATCACTGAGTCCAACTGTTAACCTAGCACTGCCAAATCCACCACTAAACCATGTCCCTTAAGCACCACATCTATGTGCCTTCTAAATACCTCCAGGGATGGTGACTCAATCATTTCCTTTTCCAATGCCTGACAGCCCTTCCTGTGAAGAAATTTTTCCTAATATCCAATCTAAACTTCAGGCCATTTCTGCTCATCCTACCACTTGTTACTTGGGAGAAGAGACCAACACCCGTATCACTACAACCTTTTTTCAGGTAGTTGTAAAGGGTGATAAGGTCTCCCCTCAGCCTCCTTTTCTCCAGAACCCCAGTTCCCTCAGCTGCTCCTCATCAGACTTGTGCTCCAGGCCCCTCAACAGCTTCACTGCCCTTCTCTGAACTCTCTCCAGCACCTCAATGTCTTTCTTGTAGTGAGGGGCCCAAAACTGAACACAGGATTAGACGTGGGACCTCACCAGTGCTGAGTACAGAGGGACGACCACTTCCCTAGTCCTGCTGGCCACACCATTTGATACAAGCCAGGATGCTGTTGGCCTTCTTGGCCACCTGGGCACCCTGCTGGCTCATGTTCAGCCAGCTGTCAATCAACACCCCCAGGTCCTTTTCTGCTGGACAGCTTTCCAGCCACTCTCCTTCAAGCCTGTAGTGCTGCATGGGGTTGTTGTGACCCAAATGTGGGACCTGGTATTTGACCTTGTTGAACCTCAGACAACTGGCCTCAGCCCATTGATCCAGCCGGTCCAGATCCCTCTGTATGAACTTCCTACCCTCCAGTAGATCAACATTCCCATCCAACTTGGTGTCATCTGCAAACTTACCGAGAGTGTACTTGATGCCCTCATCCAGATCATTGATAAAGAGATTAAACAGAACTGGCCCCAGTACTGAGCCCTGGGGAACACCACTCGTGACCGGCCACCAACTGAATTTAACTCCACCAAATTTATCCTAGTGCCCCAATTACCTCCACACCAGAAATTAGCTGGATATGTAAAGATCAAACATGAAAATGTGTTGGGGAAGGCGGCAGAAATCCCTGAAAATCTTGTGGGTTTGGAATGGTTGTATTATATTAATTAATTATATTAATTAATTATATTAATTTGGTTATCAGGCTTCCTCAGCTTAAAGCAACATCTCTTCAGGACAAAAGGTACCTGTGATACTGCCTCATGGCTCTGTGCGCATCTTGAGTATGCACCCTCTGTCTAGCACTTTATAATGATGACAAATCCCCCTGGAGTTTGAAAGGACTTTAAGGCTGTAAATAGCTTTTTAAAAATGAGATTCCTCTGAACGTTTATATTTTCTATTGATGGAAGGTGTCAGGTTAATGACTCATTTAGGATAACAAAAAGCCACCTCAGATGACAAATTTTAAGGGTTTCATCCCCTTATTTCTGTAGCTGTTATTTCACAGAACTAATCCAGGATTTATCTCCACAAGTATTTATGTTTTTTCAGTCGAGTATAATCAACTCAGTTGGTAATTAAATGTCTTAGTTTATACACAGAGACAGTGTACACTTCGCATTGTGTGATTTATACTGTATAGGTTGTCTTAATTTTGTTTTTTATTCCTTTTTCTTGTACTGCACATGCCTAGGGATTGCCCAGTGACTTCTAATGTTATATTATGGAGCAAATTATTTCCGACGTTTTCTAGATAGTTATTTAGATAAAATACAACCTATACTAAACAATAAGGAATTAACCTCTCAGTGTTAACTTTGTGTGAAATGATTGGTATTTCCTAGGACCACAACATGCTTCCTTAGGAATTTCATGCACCCAGATGAGGTTTCCTAATCTACTTCCCTCAGTAAGTAGCCGTTAAAGCACCCTAATCCCAAGCAGTGCAGTAGAAATAATAGATCAGCAGCACATTTTTAAAGATATTTTTAGTGTAAATTCCTAACACCCAACAAATCCAGCTGAAAAACTATATTAAATTACCAGCATGTCAGTCAAGAAGCAACCTCCATCAGCCCGAGCAGCACGCATCAGTATGGAGGAGCTGCAGCTCTTCCTGGGGAGCTCCACATCACTGTAGAGCAGTGAACTTCACAGATCCCTCCAAAAGTATTTTACTCAGTTGTGGCAACACAAATTGGTGGCCAAACACCTATATTCCTCCAAAACCTCACCCTTTTCCAGGCTACGTTGCATGTATTTCAAGGTGTCAGCCACATGGCTTCTCCAACGCATATTTCTTATGGTCGTGTATCCCAGAAGGTGGGTGTTTTGTGGTAGGCATGACAACAACCTCCGCGGACACCAAGAGCACTGTCCCACTGTTGGCACTGACCCAGGCACTGCTGCTGCCCCACCGTCCCCACCAGCCTGCAGCATCCCTGGGAGATGTGCTGGCACTGGGAGAGCTACTGGCTACCTACACAGCCTGAAACCCAGCCTGAAAAGATGAGGTTTGCACGTTTGTGTTGTCTCAGGAAATTTCAAGTCAAGCTCAGCTTAGCAGTTAAAAGAACGGGGCTTTAACAGCCTCCCACCTCTGCAAATTGAGGCAGCCTTGTGAATATCTGTGTGTTTGAGGCTGACATTATTTATTGGCTTAAGCATCTTTCCCAAGAGAACTGGATAAAGAAACTTTGATAGGGCCATATGGTCTCGGACTATGCAACATTTTATTTCATTCTGTTATTGTATTCAGAAATAAAAATGCCTCATTAACTGTGCAAATGAATTTCCTCTCCAATTATGTTTACCTTTTATTATATATTTTAATATAGAAAAACCAAGTAAGCACTGACATAAACTATTGCACTCTTTTGAACTCTCTGTATTTATCTGAAGTGTTTTTTCCAAAGTCTTTCTCTGTGAAGCCTTGAAACATTCAAGTTTATTCCTTTTCAGAAGCAAATCAGATTTCAAAATCCTCAGCAGACTGGAACATCCATCCTTCTAACTACTGGTAATATAAATTCTGCAAATACAGGACTATTATGCATCACAGAGCTCTCTTAGCTCTGCAGAAATGAAGGAAATAATGTATAAAAACAGTCATATAAAGCAAACCCATGTCTTAGAAAGTCCATGAATCCAGGAGATAATATCATAAGCTTAGATTTGTTCAGGGGAAAGATGTTACTTGCACACATTGATGTTTCTGGCTGGTATCTTGAGAACAACAGAGCAAGAAGGTGGGATGTGGGCTAAATTTTCCCCGGATCTCAGGATAATCTCTTTTGAGTATTTCTATTATTGTCGTAGGCATGATCAGTTAAAGATACGAGAGAGGCAACACTCCTAGGGAGAGATAGTTTGTTAGAACTCTTGCTATTAGATCACCCGATTTGTTCTGACAGTGTCCTCAGGAAAACAAGCTGGTAACTCTTTCTGGGTGTTGCTTTCCAAGTGCAAGAGTGTGAATCTCTTTTATGCTCCTTTTACCGACAGGGACTTGGCCAGCGGGGGAAAGCGACTTGTTAAAGATGCTGCAGTGAGTCACTGGAAGGGCTGTCAGCACCCAGACCTCCCTCCCGCCGGCCGCTTTAGCAGAAGCCTCCACTGACATCCTGGCAAAATTAAAACTTACGGGCTCATTCCTTTGAAGTTTTGTAGTTACAGACACACTAAACTTCAGGCATGGGAGCAGGCCCATTAAAGACAACATGCATACTTACATGCTTCATGTTGAACATACAGGGTGTTTCAAGAAGATGGACCCAATTTCAAAGCAGTGTATGTCACAATGGCAACACATTACAATTACACAAAAATTCACAAATGGTTTAATAACTTAGCAAGCAACCTTTTCATAAATGCTCTATGTCCCACCTGCTGTACAGACAATATCGAGAAGATAATTGGATTCATGGTTGCAGAGATACAGTGACTTCAAATTGGGTCCACCTTTTTGAAACACACTGTATTTTTCACAGAGGCCCCAAACCAGTCTAGAAATCACGTCTAAGTTTAAAAGACCATACCCACAGCAGTGTCACTGACTGTGGACACGTATCCTTGCCCCTCTGCTTCATGCTGGTGACTGTGTGATCTGCTGGCTGCCTCTGAAGCACTGCCTCTGGCCAAAAGATGTTGCTTGGGGGTGACCCCCTCTTGGCTGTTTTTAAAAGCTTTAAAAGCTGCAATTGATATTGCACAAGGGGCAGTGAGGGCTCTGCAGCATGACAGGGAGGTGGGCTCTGTCATTTCTTCCCTGGGTCTGGCAGAAGCCCTACCTCACCAGCTCTGGAGCCTGCTGCCAAAGCTATCGACCACTGAAGCTTTGTGTAGAAGTCGGAGGAGCTGTGATTTTGAATATGGTGGTGGTATATGCTCGAACACGTCTGCCCGCATTTCTTATGTTTCTGGGAAGTTATTTCCTGCATAGACTGTTATTTAAAATAACCGATAGAGATTTTAGACCTAAAGAGCTATATTTTTTAATTTAAGTCTAAAGATATGCAATACATGATTAAATGATGGTTAATGGAGAAGTAGAAAAATAAAACACATTTAAAGGCATCTGCTGTGTGCCATTAGTGATTATCTTTCAGACTTAGACATTATGAATCAAATTTTCCTCAGTTGAACCTGACTGGTAGTTAATGAAACTGCAACCATTTTGGTCATGTACATCTAAACGCATACATGAAGCTCAAATGTTAAGGTGCAAATTCTTCTCTGGCTGTTAGCCTCCCTGGGGCAAACACAGATACAGTTTTTCATATGTGAGTAGGAAGGAATTGATGGATAAAATTCAGATGGACATAAGCTATGCTAACTCATCCCCCAAGTTTAGAGGAATCTTTTCAACCACTGTACAACATGATAGATGAGAGATTTTTCTTTGTTTCCTTCCTATCTTTGCAGACTCAGGACAGTAGAGCTAAATTCACAAGCCGAATCCACCTACCTATTTGCACTATTTTTCTTTTCAAGTTATATTTTCTGATAGTTTTGCTACAAACAAAACTTACCTGCAACTGGGAGTTGTATTCATTTTGGACTTTTTTTCATACCAAATCCACTGATTTGAAGTAGTTCAGGTACAGCTTTATTAGCATTCTGTGAATTACTTTGTTGTGTAGCAGACAGCAAAAAAGAGCAGTCTGAAGGATGCATTAATAATAATAAAGTTGATGGTGTCATTTGATAGTAAAAGGTGTTTTCAGCAGTGATATTTGGGGTAATTATAATTAGATGTAGCCACTTAGAGGTTCCAGCATGCGTTTTCTAAGAGTAGAAATGTTAACCCTAACACTCTGGCCAGTTTCCAGCATAAGCAATTAACATTATTCCCACAGTAGTTAACAATCCCTTGTTGCTTCAATTAGATAAGTTATTCTTCAGCTTCTCTCTGAGAGCTGTTGAGCTGCATTACTGGTGCTGTTATCCGGCTGCTGTGTTCCAGTTGAGAAATCCCAGTATTTTAGTTATAAATGAAGTGTTCCCTGCTTGTAAAAGGCTTCTGTAGAGTAATCTCAGAGTACTGCATAAATCAATAAACAACAGATGCACTTGATATTGTACACTGACTTGAGGGCAGGAGAAAAAAAAAAAAAGAAAAAAAAAAAGGAAAGGAGGAATTGTACTGGCAGAAGGATAACACCAGGATATGAATAAAACATGCACACCTATCCCCATGCAGGGTATGCGGGGGAGGAAAAGGGCAAAGGCAGTAGCAGTGGGCTTGGTCCTGGAGGAGGAAAACAAATAAAGTCCAGAAAAACTGATTTAGCACTGAATCAACCACACAATACCCAAAGGGAGCTTACTCCAGCTAATTTTAGGCATGGAAATAAGGACAGCTCATCCCCAGACTCCCTCTACAATGAGTGACGGAGAGAAGAGAGTTTCAAAAAGCAACATGACCAATACCAATTCCTTATGTTTCTACGAGGTTCCTTAAACGGACTGATTTCTTGCATGGGTAGTTACAACCTTACTATCATGTTTAAAAGTCCTTCATAGCTCCAATTAGGTAGGATGTTCCTCAATTTCCAAAGAACTGTTCGAAGAAATCTTCCCCCAACCTAAGCAGTTCTTGAATACCCAACCTATATCCCGTGGGTGTTTTATAGCACAATAATAATAACTACATCCTAAGAGATCTCTACACAGACAGCTATTAGTTATAGCCAGGATAAGAAAGAGTAGAAAGGACAGGGTGTTAGGAACAAAATGTCAACAAATATCTGTTTTGTCTAGGCAACTTGGATCATCCTACTGAATAACATGAACTCTTGTCCTCTATTCATCTTTCTTCCACTTTTCTACTTCTATTTTTTTTTTAATATTTTAATTCCATACTTAGAAACATCCAGTTGTAGGGTAGGATTATATGTAGAAGGAGGGGAGGAACACTACCAGCAATTCATCTGTGAGATCTAGTTTATTGCTGGGGGTGGTGGTACGGGAATCATAAGGGGCTTTTTTCATTTTCATAAAACATCATCATGCTGCAGGAAAGCTACTGATATGCTTATCAAACCATCCCCATCCTCACTATCTAGTGCTTCCCTGGCTCTTTTCCTCTAATATTTCACATCCCTGTTGGGGGGCTTTGAATATTCTGGGTAGCTCCTCTTTCCCCCTACCCTCACAAAAGCCACCTGCTTAACTGTCCCCTTCTGAGTCAGAGCCGAAGGGTAAGAAACTGAGCTATAGGTGTAGGAGCTTGAGCTTCATGTTGTTTTTCCTTCTTACCAGAAATATTATGAGGGGACTTCTAAACCAGTGGGATTCAGCTGAGGTGCATTTGAAATGAATCTGGCACAAACCCTCCAGCCCATGAGGGGAAGTTCTGCCGTGTTCACCTGGAGCCATGTTCACCTGGAGCCTTCAGACAGATCCATAGGGATACAGGTTCACAAAACAGGCTTTTGTTGCCCTCACAAGACAGACAGTGGGATCCCAAAGCGTAATTACGTGTCACTCTGAAATACAAATTGTCCAAATTCAAACTTATTAGCTTAAGTTCTGTGCAGGAAAATCCCCTTTATCGCATTTTGTGTGTTTTGAAGACTTCGTCTATAACCCTATTATGTTCATCTTCATAAATTCCTTAGGACCCTTCAGTGAAACACAGACCATGGTTTTGGAACCCAACAGGCTATGCCAGCCAGTACCATACTCTGTTGCTAGGCGATCTCACTGTTAGTTGAGCCTTACATTTGCCTTCTACTTCAGATACTAGGCATGACGTGTTAAATATCCTTGCCTGATGATCCAGCTATAAGCCATTACACAACAATCCATTTAGTATTATAAACCCATTTGAAGGAAAAATTGCTACAGAGGACAAGCAGATCTCAAGAAACAAAGTGTAATCCAGAGAAAGGAAGGCAAGTGATAGAAAGCAAAGCTTTCCAGTTTATTTGTATCTTTTAGTGAGGCAGAAAAGATGAAAATGGTTTGCATTAGGCCTGCTTCCTCCTCTCCTGAGAGGAATAAATGAATCTTTGAAATTTTTTCCCCTTCATTCCTATAGTTGCAGAAACTGGAGGTTATTCAGGACCTGAGCAACATGGAGAAAGAACAGGATACTGATTATAACATATCCCAGAAGTCCATTTGTCTATTCATTCTAATATTTGTATCTTCAATACTTACAGGAAAGATGAGCCCTTAGGCCTTGGTCAATAGAGTGTTGAATGGTGTGGAATAAATGATAGATGACCTGCACAACTCCAAAGATATCTTCTCCAAATGGTCCCTAATCTGCACTCAGTAGGGAGAGGAGATTAGTTTAAATTTAGATAACAGNATAAATCAGCTGGCAAAGAGCCTGGGAAAGGAATATAGAGGTGAATTGTAAGAAACTAGCTGCCCACCCTTTCTGTAGGACTGCAAAGTCCACAGGTGGTTACTCTGTAACTTGGCAGTCCACTCTTCAGAAGAACACAGGCCAGGTACTGATACCCCTTGAGCTGATAGACCTGTCTAAGTAGTGATCCATCTCCACCTCAAAAAAACAGAGAAGCAACAAGCGTTCCTGGTGTAGTAACTGATGATATCACAAGCAATGGTGAGTAAAAGCAGGATTTTGCATGATATTTTCTTCGAGGTTGGCTGAAAGTTAAAACTTGATCTCAAGGGATACGGATGACAATGAATGCCTTTGAGGCTGAAGAAATGGGTGAGCTGTGTCATATTCAGATGTGTAGTTGTTCACAATTCCCCGTGCAGTTAAGTAAAGAATACATAGGAAGGGTGTGCCTCTACTCCAGAAAACTTGTGTGGATTAGTGATAAATCAGAGCAGGGTCACTCCATTTGACAGTAAGAAGCACACTTAACACTAAAGAGAAAGCAGAATGGGAAGGGATGCAATTGAGGAAAAATCCTTCTATTTTGGAAAGGAAACAAGGGGCGTTTACGTTACCATGCAAGCATTCCACACAAACAAAACTCCAGTAAATAGCAGATTTAATTCTACAGGTCCCATGACTCAGGCCACAGCAGCCCTAGTGCTAGAGCTGTATATTACTGGATCCCTTAGCAGAGCGGCTCAAGCTGCAGTGGTGTGGCTGTCTTGCAAAAGGTCACTGCCAAATTAGTGAGATCGTGCAGCCTTGTCATTTTATGCCAGTATGAGCCAGAGCTGGGCCACTTGGTGCCCCACACTTTGTCTACCTTGCTGCCCTGCAACCTCACACACTGCCAGAGTTCTTCTGTTACAATGAATTTTGCAATGTCTGTGGCATTCTGAGTGCATTATTGATCTTCAGATAAGATAGTGGGTCAGACAGGACTGTCTCGACTGGATCCCCTTCACCTGAACAATAGTCCTGAACAATATTTATGGCACCAGAACATAAGACAGCTGATGGGACTTTAACAGGGGTGACAAGCCCTGTCTGTACCAGCATGTACCACTGATGTTTGGGGAAGTCTTGTCTAATTACTTTATGGGACACCTATTGGGGCTGCTGTTTATAACTTGGTGCAGAAATGAGAAGGAAACAGTAAGAGTCTTTCTGCATGCCCTGCGTTTCTTGCTATGCATCTCCTTTTGTTCCAGGCTTTCCACAGTCCTTCATATCCCATCCTCAGAATTAACAATCTTAATATTGTTTAGGTACAAGCAGATATTAGAAAGACAATGAAAAGGAAGTGCAAACCATGGGGGGAAAAAAAAAAAACACCAAACACAACAACTTTGCACCTGGAAAACATGAGGACATAGAGCAGCAAGGGAGAAGGAATGGACACAGTTTAGCAACAAGGACTAGAGATCCTGATAACCTTACAGCGCATCTTGCATATCACCTCCATTACTCCAATACATGGTCTGTGGCAGACTTGGTGCTCTATTACTGACTTGGTCTAGAAAATGCATCTGGAGAGGATGATTAAAGGTATGAGGGATATCAGGTACTGAAGAGAGAGAGGCCAACTTTCCAGCACTCAGTGTTATGCCTTCACCACCTAAAGTATCTCCCTGTGCCCATTCCACTTCACAACTGTGGCATACAACAGCAAGAGTAGAAACCTCTGCTTTGAGCTGTAAATAGCATTCACCCAAAACATGCACCCATGGCCGACCAGTCAGCCCCTGCTTCCCCCAGTAAACTCTTACCGCTGGGCCACCAGAGAACAGCCAGCCTCCAGGATGAGGTGCACACTTGGGCCTTGCTGCCTGGTTTCAACCACAGGGTTCTATGCTCCTCAAGCAAGAAAACAAAAGCAGTCACTGTCCTCCCCCTAGCTGTGCTCCTCCCCTGGGTGATTTTAGGACAATTGCCACTAGCATCTCTCTGCTGCCTGCGCTAGCTCTGCACACAGATGTCTTTCTGCAAAGGTCTCACCGCCTCTGATTCACCGCCTGGACACGCATGAGAGACAAACAGGCATGACACACACCAGCTGCCTCTGGGCACTTGGGGACAGTCTGGTTCCCAGCATGGGCAGAACTGGTCTCCAGACCGGCTCTCCTGGAACCAAGACTCTGGGCAGCACGAAACCTTAGCAGAGAAGCCCATCCATCTCAGGGCCGGTACAGGTGGCAATACAGCACCAAGCTGAGCTGCAGTGCCACTGGGTGACCTACGATACAGGAACTGAGTCTGGATGAATGCCTGGTGGGGATCAGGAAGTGTCAGGTATAGGCTCAGGTTAGTTTTGCTTCATCAAAGCCTTTTTCTCATCAAACCATCATCGTTGCTGTGGCTGTATGTGTACTCACACACGTGTGTCTGCATTCAGTTTTTTAATCACTGCTCTGTGTCTCTCACAACACCAGCCAAAGAAACATGAACAGCTGGATTTCCCAGGAACCTGAGGCTAGAGGGCCAAGCAGACTTTCCCAGGAGATGTTGGGTATCAGGAGCTGCAATGGGCCTGGCCAAACCCTCCAGACAGGTAAGAAGGTACAGGTGCATGTGCTGAGGACATCTTTTGGGGCAGAAGACCAATGTTGTGAACTTCCTGGCTCTAGTCAGAGATCAGAAGCTGTATAGACAGGAGCAGTTGTGGAAGTAGCAGAGGTATCAACACTATGCTGTACTTTTAAAAAATGTTCTAAAGAGGGTAGGGAAACCATGGGAAATGAGCCTTTTACCTTGGTTAGTGGCTCTGCCCTCCATTTTAGGACTTCCCTGTGAACACCTGGGAACTAAGGAGACAGCCAACCAACTCTTGCTTTGTCTCCCTTGAGGCTCTGATCCTTATCCTTGGATTTTCCTTTTGGGGGGGATCCCGTAGACTGGCTCTGTTCCTGAATCACTGCTGAAGTCAGGAATCAGCCCCTCCTCATCTTTCAGGCTGCAGTCAGGCTTGCTGCAGTACAGGCAAGCTTTCCCTGCCCTGCTGCCAGACTGGCCGCTGACAACATCAGCCCTCTTGTAGGTCCTCTAAGGAGAGGCGGCCTTGCCTGTGTGCCGTTCCCTCACTGCCCCTGCTGAAGCATTTCTGCAACAAGTGTTCAGAAAGTGGCAAAACAGCCTTCCTACCCAGAGCCCTGGCAGGACTAACAATAATACCTCTATCTCTACCCAGTCTGGACTTGGGCAAGACTGGATCAGGAGGACAAGAGTGTTGCATATATGGCATGGGATGGCTTGCATTGGTAATAAGGTGCTGCTGCACTAGGTATTTTGGAAAATCCAAAGTCTTTCAGTGGTGCAGAAGTCTAATACAAGACAGGAGGTCTCATTCAAAGCAAAGCAACCAAGGAAAGGTGCGTTGTGGACATCAGCTACAAAGCAAGGTTCAGTGCAGAAGCTGTAGCCAACAAAAGCCCAGTGGAGGCAAACAGCAAAAAGAAAGTGAAAGCACAGGACACAAAACCTGCGACAACTGGAGGGCATGATCCTGGCTGCCAATAAGCAGGAGCAAGAAAGAATGGCAAACACTGTTGCAACAACTGTGGATGTTTGGACTTGAACGGGTAATACTTCTCCAACATAAAGTCTGCTAACAGAAAGTGAATCCGTCAAAACACTTTGAACACCTTTGAATCTGGCAGAAGGAGTTTATACACAATTGGCATTTTGTATTGTAGTTTCAAGGTGGTTTTGACTGAGTACTAGACGTGCTTGGGTTTGAACGCATCATCAAACCACATCCTCACACTGTTGAAATATGTATATGTACATACACATGTATGTACTCATATACAAACCAGGAGGAATCCCAACCTCAGAAGTCAGTGGCCTCTGAAACCAGATACTGCAGCTGCCTAGTAATGCCTGGTAATCATCATCAGTAGATAGAAATATCCTCTCCTAGAAAAACAAGCAAACCTACACTCTGCAAGGATAAAAGCCCCACTGTGCAAATCAGTTTGAAAGGGTGGGGTTTTTTCCATAGAAGTATTGTAGGCTACAATAGAATATCTAGAGGCTTCATTAGAAGGCCCTAGATACATGTTTTTCAACTAGTTATTTAAGGGAATGTGAAGAGCGCTAGCAATTATGATGATGGAGAACCAAAAACAACTTTCTGTAGTCTGGATGATAACTTCAGATTGCAGAAACAGGCGGACACACCAGGAAGAAAGCAAGCATTTGATTTTATCTTTATTGTATGCATCCTATTTTGACAGTTTTCAAGACTGTTTGGGGAAAAGATTTATTTTATCTACCTGGATTCTCTGCCTCAATGTAGATGCGTCATCTATTTTTGCACTGACAAACATTTTTTTTGTCGTATTTCTGCCTCTTTCTCTGATCCTGATAAGTAATGGGTGCACTACACTGAGTTTGAGCTCATGCCACCCTAGACTAAAGAAAATAAGAACAGGCGGAGTTTTTGTGGAGGCTACTAAAGATGACTGCGGGAGTACGAGGGCATAAAGATGGCCATTTCTCTATAATGAAAGTTTTCAAATTTGATTTGTGGCCACTTAAATGTTTTCAGGTGGGAAGTTTCACAGCCCTGTAATTTGATCATAAGCATACTGACAGCAGGCTGGCTTAGTCTGCTTCAACAGATCCTGCAGCAGCTTGCAGGTTCACAGAGATACCTTGATTGCAGATGGAAAACTTCTTTACAACACGGCTTTGTTACATCTGAGTGGGACGACCTAGGACAGATGGGCACATGTGTACTACTAAGTCCAGTTCAAGTCACCACATGCCCAATTACAAGGCAGCTGGGTTAGCTGCAACACTGAAAGTTGAGTGTTGGTGGCTCCCCCTGACAGCCTTGCATGCTGCATAGGTTGAAGTATAATTTGACTCAAGGAAGGATCTTTTGCATGTAGATAGGATGAAGCTTGGGTCAGATTCACTACTAAAATGAAACCTTGGTGCTTGGCAAGAACTACTTTTTAAGGCTGATACTGTCATTACCTACTCTTCCGTTCCACATTTTCTTTTACCAGGAATCTACTGAAAGGTTGAGGTGAATTTTTTCTAGGTCCCTTTGACATCAGTGATTGTGGTTTCATATAGCTTGTGTTTCTCTTCTGTTCTGGTGATGGATGGCGATCCAATTTCTATGTCACTTCTTCAGTGAGTCTGAGAAAATTATGCATTCAGTAAAATTCATTCCCCAAATAATTCAGTTGAAGGGATCATGACCCTAAATTTATTCATTAGCTTAAATTGTCAACAATTTTCTGTAGCAATTGATTCCTTGACCTGCAAGTGGTCAAGAGCTGTCAACATACGCAATGTGATGTTAACGCTTACTGAATTACAGTAGTTACGCTTCCAGAGGATTTCTTCTTTCTCCTGTGGATAAGGTGTCCACTGGTTTGAGAGACTTCCTGCAGCTTACAATTGACTTCAGCTGTAACAAGATCATTCTGCCTCAAAATGGGAAAAACAGTGGAACTCGGAATGTTCTCCAAACAGACAGACTGTTT
Source organism: Pampusana beccarii (assembly GCA_013399365.1). NCBI lineage: Eukaryota > Metazoa > Chordata > Aves > Columbiformes > Columbidae > Pampusana > Pampusana beccarii. Next base: position 339,706 of record VWYH01001820.1, read on the forward strand.
TAAAGTCTAAGTTACTGTTAAATGACCTTTAGTTCTTATAAAAACATCACAATGGCAGCTGTGAGTCTGAAGTCTAAATTCAAGGTGGTGACAGAATAGAAAGCAATTTTGTTCTACTGGAACATAAATTCACTAGGACTTTGTATGTAAGGGTGTCAGCAGGTGAACAGCTGACGAGACTATTCCAAAATTTTTCAAGACATTTGGTAACTGACCACCTTATTTAGACAGGAGAGCTGCTGGACAAAAAATTCCTTTGTTTTGAAACTGATCCATCCTCTTCTTTCCAAGCTTACATTCATGTCCACGTCAGACAAGTGAAAACCAAGCCTTTTGAGTGTAAGGAACCACAACAAGACCAATGAAACAGTGTCTGGTCTCCTTTTGAAGGCCTTCTAAATACAGAACGATACTTCTGGACATTTTTCCCTAGTCCAAGTTAGTTTTGACGTGGTTAATTTTACTGGCACCATCCATCTGATTCCCACAACTTGCTGGGAAGCTGTGTTCATCCTCTTCTGCCCATGCTCTGAAATTTCTCTGCTCTCTGAAGTACAACACTGGTGTAGAAAGGGCATGAATACAAACGTGGGTGCTTTTTATGCAGCTCAAGTCAGTCGTTCCTCAGGCTATGGAACCACTTTGTATACGGCAATAATAAGCTGCAAACATTACATATACTCTGACATCTGTAAAACCACATTTCAGAGACATGAAATTTTCGTAATTCATATATATTTTCCCTCCTCCTACATACACACATCTTGCCTTTTGGTAGCAAAACGGGGCCTGCAGTCTATTTAAAAGCATTGCTCACTAATGCTCTGTGACAGGATACCATATGACACATATTCAGTGAGCACACACATACCCACTCCCCCGGCACATAGCAAATCAGGATTCTCAGGCAGGGATGAGGTTAAATTACTTTAATGGAGAAGGGAAAAACATCTAAAGGAGAACTAATGTAAAGTGATGGTTTGTCTCTTGCACAGTGAGAGAGATATTTAATTGCTGCACGCGGAACTGCATGCTTTTCTGATCCAGTAAAAGGAATAACTTCCTTCTGAACAGAAAAACTCAGAAGTCCTTCCCCAGGCAAGAGTCCCACTGGAGCAGACAGTTGCAGAGGGAAGATTTGTTCCTCACTGAATGAGGTGAATAACCCACCTAATTTTCTAGTCAAGGGAAGCATACATGAATCAAACCTGTCCCCCAACACTTCGTTGTTGTCTTAAATTTCTAGAAATGGTGATGCTTTGGCATCATGTCATAGCAGGGCACAAAGATACGCAGATTTCTGAGCAGTGTTCATGCCTAATGTTGGAAATAAATAGGAGAGCATTATAAAACACATCATTGATAATGACTCCTCTGTACTTTTAAAGAAGGCATACGCCCATACTGTTTCAGTTCTGACTAGAATGTTAGTGTATTGATAGACAATAAGAGAACATACATAATCTCTAAAAAAAAGCCCTGCTTTGCACATAACATCTGCTTGCCCCAAACATTTTTGATTTGCAGATCAAATGGATCGAGTTGCTCATATCCCTGCTTTGAGGGCAGTGTTTGTTTGACATCGCTTGGGTAAAATCTTACGATGCAACCCAGTGTGAAGGTAAATATGTAGAACTACATGATTCTCTTCAAATTAAGGTTTCCGAACAAGTAAATACGTAGTCAATCTCACACAGTTGCACTATGCTCTCCTATGGCTGAGAGTCAAGCAAACCTTCATAAAAATAAGTTTCCACAGTTACAGCGATAAAAAGAATATACAGAGAAAGTAATTAGCTTCCTTGATCCTACATAACAAGAAATGGGGCAGCTGAAGATTACCAGGGCAAGACTGATAACCAGAGAACAGTTACCTTAGCTGATCCTTATGAATCAATAAGCGGCACCACCCACACAGAGTTCAATGTGTAGAAATATATCTGCCATAAATATCAAGGAAACACTAAGTTTAATGTCTTTCTTAAGCACATGAGAACTGACAAGGTGTGGGGACTCAAGTTGTCCTGGGTGGCCTAAGCATTTTACATAATACGATCAGAGATGGATGGTTCATCTGGGCTATACTAAGCCATAAAATTATATTTTAAAAATTAATTTCAGGTCTTCTTCACTTTTACCTGAGATAGGGCATTAAAAGGAACACTTTTCTATTACATTTCTGGACTCATTAGAAGTCTGAAATGTGAAAATCTGCACTACTTAGCTTGTAAGTACCTGACCATTAGAACAGACAGATATTGCAGGGGTAGTCGTATAAATGAAGCTGCTGGAAGAGAAGGAAAAGGAGGCTGTATCAGAAATTCTCTCTGTCACTTTCCCACTGGAAAGGTGTTTCAAAGAAGGTTTGTTTTGTTTTGTTTTGTTTTGTTTTGTTTTGTTTTGTTTTGTTTCGTTTTTTGTTTTTCTGTCATGAATGAAGGGCCATTTGCCCAGATACTTTGCCCTTCAACACAGGTAGGACACTATGTTTCTCCCCGTCCCAGGTCTGCTTGTTCATCCCCAGATGCTCAGGTCACACTATCACCCAGCCATCAGGTTTCCTGGTAAATTTATCGCTTAAAATAACTTGCAGAAATACACAAACCTAAAGATCCAACTAGAAGAAATCCAGAATATTCTCTCCTGTTATAGCCACAGAGGACAGAAATTTTATTACAGTGGCCAGGGAATTGCAGAACTGCTTTCAGGAGCTCTAAATTTGCTGTGAAAGTATTACAAGATAAAGCTGCACATTACTTGCTACCATAAGGATTTAGAACTTCCATTAAATTATCTGCTAATTTAATCCAACCACTTGGACCAAATGCTACGACTCCATCTGCACATCTGGGGTGGACACAGCTGTAGGACCCGACTTTCATCCAGACTTGAAGAGCCTGGCTTAGCACCACGGGTGGGCTTAGTTTTGCCCACAGCAACAGAACACACAGCTTCCAGTTGTCTGCAATGGGGACTGAATGAAAGGCTCATTTTGAAAAGTAAATACCAAAAAAAAAAATCTCATCACAAAGTGAGCAGTAAGAGGTGTGGGCAAGGAGAGAGCAGTGACAACCCTCTCCCTGCAGCACATTGGTGCCCCTCAGGGAAGGCGAGCCGGGAGCAAGGGCCCCCCGGTTCCCATCCCTGGGATGGGCTGGCTCCCATCTAATTCCCACCTAACATGCTGCTTTGCTGGATGCTTGTGGCCAGGCAGGAGCCATCCCAGTCCTGGGGTTCGGAGTGGGGTCTGAATGGTGCCCCTTGTGCCCGTTCACCACGGGCTCATTTTATAAGCAATGGGCAGTTTAGTTTATGGGTTGAGTCTACAGGGGACTGAATCACACCTCAAAGGCATTTTTCTATCACCGTGGGCCTTATAGGTCACATGCAATGTCTGTGTATGCTCACATAAAAACAATAGTGGAGCCCAGCCCAGCCCCGGTTGTGGACTTTCTGTTTTGCATGTAAGTGACACTAGTTTCACCAATAAAATCTTGCCAATAATGCACTGAATACCTCTCTCCCCATCCCCAAGTTCAGAGAAGGGCAACAAAGTTGGTGAGGGGTCTGGAGCACAAGTCTGATGAGGAGCAGCTGAGGGAGCTGGGGCTGTTCAGCCTGGAGAAAAGGAGGCTGAGGGGAGACCTGATCGCTCTCTACAGCTACCTGAAAGGAGGTTGTAGTATGGAGGGGGTTGGTCTCTCCTCTCAAGTAACAAGAGACAGGACAAGAGGAGATGGCCTCAAGTTGCCTCAGAGAAGTTTTAGGTTGGATATTAGGGAAAATTTCTTCACTGAAGGGTTGTCAGGCACTGGAAGAGGCTGCCCAGGGAAGTGGTTGAGTCACTGTCCCTGGAGATGTTTAAAAGACACGTAGAGGAGGTTCTTAGGGACACGGTTTAGTGCCAGAGTTAGGTTAACAGTTGGGCTCCATGATCTTGAGGGTCTCTTCCAGCCAAAATGATTCTATGATCACCCTTACCATGCTATGGACACCTCTCCAGTCTGCCACCGAGCTGCTCTTGTGCGTCCGCAGACCTCTCGGAAAAGTGAGCAAATCTGTGTTGCAGACACAGTCGAGGACAGCAGGGATGGGGAGGTTCAGCGATGGGGAGAGGCAGGCTTCAGTCTGGAGGGCACCTTGGTTGGAATGAAGTGCAGGGCTGCCTGTACAGAGAGAAGGGAGAGCTCTGCACCCTCCCCTTGCCACAGAGGGATACCTGTGGCAGCACAGACTCCTGTGCTATGCGAGGGTCTGCATTTTAACTCAGATGTGGAATCTGCTGGAGAGCAACTTTACCCCTTGGTCTATCGGGATCCCCCATGGTACATTAGCACATGAAAGAAGAGCTGTGGGAAAGCCGGCAGAGATTGTTTTCGTGGCTATGTAGCCTTCTCCGAGACAACAGGGAGAAACTAATGTGTGAAGATTTCCCAGCAGACAACAAAAACAATCTGGCTACAAAAAGGTTCAGTTCCTACACATTAAAGGTATTTTACAATTGTAGGTAGCTTCACTAGCAGTTCACGAGTACAAGAAGTTGCTCATATAAGCGAGCATGTGCAGAATGGGAGCCCTCCTCCTTCTCACAAACCAAACCATATGCAGGTTGGCATATGCTTAGTTTGTCATGGTTTGTAAGAACTTGGCCAGTACCAAGAAACATCAGGCAGCAGATTTGCTCTTGTCTTCTGCACTCTGCATTGGATCCCACTTCCTCTATAAGATTCCTTTTTTCTTGCGTTTTTCATGCAGCACTGTCCTTAATTTAGGCAAAGACTGTTTGTAAGGAAAGAGAAGCTTTATCTGTAAAATTGATGCTCTGTAAGCAGGGCATATGAAGCGGGGAAGGTGGTGGGGCAGAAAGGCAGGGCAGTTCCTCACCCTGCATAGGTGCAGCAAGGAGGGGCAGGGAGGATTAGGGGGGATGCTGCTTAAAAGCCCTATTGCTCCATCCATGTGGGAAACCGCTCAGCTACCACATCCACTTCCAAGCACTTTCTCCTCCCCCTCTTATGGCAAATGGAGGTCTCGGGCTGTTTGCTTGCACTAAGGGGCACTATGGCAAAGGACAGCGCACAGTCAAGCTGGGGTCTGCCAAAAAAGCTGAAGGCACCAGGTAGCGCTGAGGCTACACCAGTGTGCTGTAAATAAGAACAGGAGCATCCCTGAGCAACGCTCCTAGGTTCAGCTTCCCCAAAACACGACCACCTGTTTGGCCAAGCCCTGCCCTATGCAAGCACTTCCTGTAATAGTTGCTTTTCAACTTTTATTTTAATACATAGAGGGTTTTCACGCATGCTTTTAAATAAAACATCTGTGTCTCTATATAAGCAATCCACATCAGGTGCCTGGTAGACCAGAACAACTCCTTCATTGCTTTAAAAAAAAAAAAAAATTAAAAGCAGCAGCTCTACTGGAGGTAATTATCATAAACGCTCAGGTCCTAAAATCCTAACTAAAATACTTAATGATTAAGAAGCTCACACTGTGTTGGTCTATAGTCTGATTATTTTATTGGGGTTTTGTTTCATTTGTAGTGAAACTGTTCTTTGAAGTGTAGATAACTTTATCTAATCTGTTATTTACTGCAGTGCACTCTTCAGATCCAGATGAAGTCCACCTGATACCTATTACTGGTTTAATTTGCACTTGTATATTAATACCCTGGGGACTCACTTGAAATTTTTCATAGTAGGATTATTTGCACTGATATTGTTCAGCTTAAAATTGAAAAAGTGCTTGTGATTAAACTGGCTGTCTTTGGAACTGGTTCTCCTGGGATAAAGTTTAAAGGTCCTTAAGGAGACTGTAACACAGTAAAAGGTTGTAAAACGCTCCATTCGAGGGTTACAAATGGACACTGCTACCAAGCCACAGTTTCTGTAGTTAAAGCCAAGAGCTATGCCTTGTGTTTGCACACTCACTTAGGATAAATAAATATTTCTTTGGAGAATTACTCTTATTCTGCTTTCCTGTGCCACTCTCCCGGGCACCAGCTCCTTCCCTCTCCTTTCAGCCAGCCTTGCACCTCCCTTTCTTGCCCTCAGCTGGATGATTTTTCAAGCAGCTGCCCAATGTGAGGGAAGTCTTTGAGCAACCACCAAGAAAGAGCAGGAGAGCCATGTGCTCTTCAGCCAGAGAGGGGAGAAAGACATTACTAAAACATAAGGACCAGACAACAGCTCTGTGAGCTTATGCTCCCTGGAGGGGATTGGCTTCATCCAAATTTATCCATCTAGAAGATGCTCCCTTCTCTAAAGCAGTCAGCTGGCATCCTCTACAGCCAGTAGGGAGAGACAAGGCACAGCCAGAGGATTCCTCTGCAGTTGATGTCTAAAACTGGTGGGAAGGTTTTCCACTCCCAAAGGTGTTTAGCTCTCTCCACTGATTCAGAAGAGGCCTTGTTTTAGGTGCCCTGGGGTGTGACTGTGGACATGAAGCTGGGAGCACCCCTGGCCTCACACAGGATGAGGTTCCCTTCCATTGCCTCTGATGTGTGAGGTTATGGGACAGGTCCAACCATCCTCCTCAGAGGGTAGTGAAAGAATGGAGGGAGCAGGAAGGCCAGACACAAAACCAGGATGCAGCAGCACTGCACTTTGTACTCAGGCAGATCGCAAAAGTCACTTTGCCTGTAGCCTCCTTCAAGAGCTAAGGAAGCCAATGGGCATGTGACCATACTGCTGTGGTCTTATCATGCATCTATGAGTTCAGCACAGGGTGCGAATTAGCTTACAGTCGCTGCAGTAAAATTCAAAGGGAAAGCAAATTGCCCTTTGTTTCTGCACCGGTTTGCATTTCCCTTGCTCAGGATGGTGATCCAGCTGCCAAAGAAAAAGAAACAGCTCAAGCACCCAGAGAGAAAATGGTGGCTTTTCTCCTGCAAAGTGTTGCCCACCCTTTCCCCAGCTGTCAGAGCAATTTCTTACCTCCCTTGTCCTGTGGCCACTGGGTGAGCTTTAGCAGTCCCCTATGAAAGAGGTGGAAGTCACCTGTCAGAGGTGGCCATCTCCACCCCACTCACCACAGCATGGGCATGGTAACATTTTGCCAACTCTACATTTTCTGCCCATGTGTTGGAGGACTGTCCAGGTGCAGTTTAGGCCCTAAACATTCGCTTAGCAAGGAATAAGCTTCCTCTCCACGCTAGACAACCATCTGCAAGGCTCCTGCCAAAACCTCCCCTACCAAACCCCAACAGTTAGATGCCTGACAGCCTGAGGAGTGGACTAGCACGCCCAGCAAGGCCTTCCTTAGCTTGAGAAGTGCTACCAGCCTAGCAGGAGCCCAAAGTTCAGCCCAAACCAGGCATAGACAAACATGGGCCACAGCTGAAAATACCCAGAAAGTGTCTTGGGCAACTCTGCTGTGGAGCAGGAAACCCCTGTCTCAGTGCACAGCCAACAGCCAGCAGTGTGCTCAGACAGTGTGACCCAGGGTGCAGGACATTTAAAGCCACCTGGAGTCATCCTAACCCTGGTGCCTGTTTTGCTTCTGCATTTCCTTCTCCAGAAGGACACTGCTTATTGTGCAACTCTCTGCATTCACTATGGGCAGAATGAAAAGCCTGAAATTTCTCTTCCAAACCACTCAAAGGCTGAAAAGGAGTCACATTTTGCCATCTAACTGTTTGGGAGCCGGAGGACTCGTGGGCTGAGCTATCTCCTCCTATCCAGTTGTTGCCATGGGGCTGCAGAGGAAGAGTGCTGTGTGACATCCTGACCTATTGTCCCATAAAAGCTGAATTAACTCACTGCCCCTCCACAAAAAGTCAGTGCCATCAGTGTAAACAAATAAATTTGGTTTGATTTTCTCAGCATCAAGTTTTCTCAAAGAAGTACCTGAGAAAACACTGAGGCTTTTATTCAGTAGTCCTGATGGGCATGTGCCGATCAAAAGAAGAGTAGTAAAACATGCTTCTCTATTGAAATCCTTCTGTGAAGGTGCTATTTATCCATAACAGGTTGCAGCTTATAAAAGCTTAAAAGAAAAAAGGACTGCGTCCTTTAGAAGCAAATTGTTGTACATGTTAGGGGATCTCAGAGCCCAAGGGACATCAACGATTTGAAAGTGAGGGCGAGTGCAGGAATAATCCAAATTTACCAAGCAAACCACAGCCTTCCCGCACTGTCTATGGTATCATCACCGGTGCTTCCTTTCACAGGGAATTACTAAGATTTAATGAGTTGCATCCCACTTGCCTGCATTAGCTGAGATGTTGTTTCCCAGTGAATTGCAGGGCGAATTTCCTCTCCTCCTGAGAAAGACTAGATGCCCTCTAAGGGCTGCCTTTGTCCTTTCCATAGAGCAAAGCACTCAAGTGTAAGCAGCGCTTGGACTTACGCCTGCACTCCCAGAACAAACCATACAGTTTGGCTATGATGAATGATGATACTCAGCTGCAGTTAAGCGTGTATGTTTGGATGGGCGCTGTGGATGTACCAGGGACAGCTGGTAACTCTGTGCACGCTTACGTTGCACGGTGAAGTTCAGAACGGAGATCTTTAGGCACAACACGGCCAGCATGAAGTGAGTAAGGTTTTTGCGTGGTGCTGTGGTATGTCAGAGAGACATCACTTTGGGTAATCTTGGCTGCTGCTCTCCGTGTGGCACTATACAGTTTACATTGCTGTCAGGCATGCCTTCACATTTCTGCCTAGCCCAGATGCTCTCACTACAGTCTTGAATAGATATTTTTATACACTTCTGGGCTGTGTAAAGTTCCTTCTCTCAGATCCTTCACCATACAGAATCTAAAGAAGAGGCTGAAGAAACACAGAGGGACATGGCGTCAAAATGCATGTAGTATTAGCTACAGTGCTTACCCTACAGAGCTGGTTTAGGTGGCCACTGTGGAGACGGTGTGCTGTTACTTTTTTTCCAGGGAGCAGAAAAATCTGAAAAATGCAGGTGTTTTCCAGTGTAACCAGTTCTTCAATTCCCAGAGTGGACCATAGGTTCATGGAGACAGTGGGGTCTTCAGCGGGTGAAGTACAGGTTTGGGTCTTGAAGGGAGATGTCTGGGTCCTGTAATTGGCTTTATCAGTGTGCAACACATAGGTTAAATCCTAGCTTCTGTCTGACTCAGTACATTCTCTCAGTGAAACATGGGTGATCCTGCTTTTTAACAAAACTCTTTCACAGGTACTTGTGAACAGCCTTACACAAGACAAAGATATTAATGTGCTAGCTCTGTCCTGGGAGAGAGATCATTCTGCTGAATCCTTTATAAAGCGCCTTACTGGTTTCAGGGAAAGACTGCTCATTTTAGGTTCTATGTGGCCAGTCTGAGGCAGCACACAGAAAAGAGCAAGAGAGGGGCCCCAGCACTTCTCCTGAGGTAGCTCACCCAGGACCATTCCTCCTAGGGGCAATGCCATCACAGTGCTGGACAGGGACAGCAGGGAAGGCTTCGTTCCAATGCAGTCTGCTGCTGCTGAGTGATAAGTGACAGCCAAGCAAGGACTGCTACCTGGAGCAGCTGGACATGAAGATGGGGAGAAAGATGGCATCAGTTCCTTTTTTTTCACCTCCTCTCCCCCTATTCTGTCATTAGTCTGTGCCTGGACATTTACATCCTAGATCTGCAGGGACTAATTTTTTTTAAAAAGGAATCTGGGTTTTGGACTTCTGCCCTTCTGTTGGCTGATGAAGGTGGATGAAAAAGTATAGAATTCTTTGCAGCATGTCAGTCAGTGCCGCAAGACTTTGCTTGGACAGCTGTCACTTGAGGTTGGCAATCTGGCAAGGACAGACTTGCTCAAACTTCCATATTGTGGTTAAGGCTGTGATGTATTAGAAAAGCTAGATGTTCTCATCTAGCTGGCTTCAGCTTTGCTTACATCTCTGAGATTACACAGATGGCACTGACTTGCAATCTGCTCCAGGCTGTATCTGTGAATGAGCTCCCAAAGTGGTATCTGTAGATCTCCCTGATGACTTTGGCATCTTTGATCACCAGGTGCCATCACCTGTCTGCCTTCCCCCGAGCAGGAGTGCCTTGCAAGGACAGTTGGGTTTGTTCCTTGGAGATCCCGAAATGCCATCAGGGATACAACCAGGTTTAAAATTTTCAAAGCTGACTAAGATGCTCAGCCAAGCAAGCACCATTCATTTCAGCTGGGAGCTGCTATTAAATCCCCAATTCACACTGAACAGTCAGGGCTGTTTAAGCAACAAATTAATCAGGAATATACTTTAACCTACTAGGCTCCTAAAATGTTATGTGGCTGCCTTTTTACTGTAACAGATCTCCACATCTTCAGATAATTGTCTTGAAAGAAATACACTGAATCCACATTTGCAGTGCTCAGGTTGTATTTCCACTCTTGGAAAGTGACGGCTCTGTTTTAAATACACACACGGGCACACACGCACACATATACATAATGTGTTATATATATACACACTCTGTCTAAAATGAGTTCATCCTGAATTGTAACAGAACCCACTCTAAAACACTGCACCATAAAAAAGCAATTTCTAAGCAGACAGAGCTATAGAAATAAACCATACAGACACTTTGGAGATCAGGTGGCACCAATGTGCGCAAGTTAAAACTTTATGTACTATGCAGCATTAGGAGAAGAGTGAGAATAAAAACATAAGCAACATCTGTAGTTTAAAGATAATGCTGTGTTATTCTAAGATTTTTAACAAATTAAAGAGCAGAGGCAGAATGGCAAATTGATGCACTAACTTTTGGTTTCAGAAATAATTGTTTTCTCAAACAGCTCTAAAGACTTAGATATATAAGTACTGGTAATATATGTATATGTGTATACGCACTGGGAAGAATTATTGGGCATTGTTTTTACCATGTGCATGACTAAAATCTATATGGCAAGTCTAGCTAGAACAAAAAAAAACCTAAAACCTTGATTTGGGGTGGGTTTACTGGTTTAATACTTTTTAAGGTAATGAAAAAAGCATGAACTGAAAACTGGGGCTCAACACAATTTAACACTGACCCTTTTCTCCAGAGCCATGTTGGGCAGCTCAGTCATCCCCCTGTTAAATAACATTGGCTATTTTACCCAGCAGCTGACACTTGAATCCTTGTGGGGATCCAAGAGAGCTGCCAAAAGCCCAGAGAACGTGCCACTTACTGCTGAGCTTGAAGAGGCACCTTATTCCATGTGATAGTTGTTTTGACCCCCAAGATTCATCCCACACACTTCTGTAGGGAGCACAGGGAAACAGACCACAGCACTTTGGCACTCTCTGGATTCCCCCTTTTCCCATGCAGTCATGTTAAACAATTATCAGAGAGCCATACATACCCAGTTTGCAGGTGCAGTGCTGCTACGTGCGGTAAGTAACATGCATCCTTTCCACTGTGTGTTCAAAGACGCTGGCATCTGTCACTGGAAGGATCTCACTCTGATCCCAGAGACTATCCTGCTCCATTCAATTGCCTGTTCTCTCCCTCAAGTCTGCATGTGGGACACAGGTCAGTCCTACGATGATGTTCCCAAATTCGTGGACTAGCAGAGAACTCAGACTTATTTATCATTAAAAAATGTGACTGAAACAGTAATGAAGTACTTTCTTTTTCTACAATCTGGCTTCCCACTGCAGACCAACTCAGCAGCAACATTTGTTTCTCATTAAGTTTCTGTGGTTTATTTTTTTTTTAGCTCAACGGATAACCAGATGGAGGAGGGTACAGAACAGAGCTATGATCTCTGAATGAATCACCATCTCAGATACCAAATTGTTATCCCATACCAAGTTTCCTTGCTACCCAGACCTCTGAGGTAATAAACTGAAGCCATCATTTTCAATCTGTGATCCTCCACAGTTATTCTGTGAAGGTGCAATCCCATTTAGAAATTTCCCAGATGGACTGCTGCAGAGCTGATACATTCATTTATTTTTCTTTGTAACCATAACCCTCAGCAGTAAATCCACAAACAACTAGGACTGAGGTTTCCAAGCCATGAACCAGAGCCAGGTGCTTCTGTGGCAGCCAGATTAAGAGAGCAGTCAACTCTCCTACCAATGAAGAAGGTGACAATGCAGGAACTGTTTTTAGCGTTCATAAAAAACACCTCCTGAAGTTGACAAGCACACAGGGCAGGCAGTCTGAATGACAAAAAAAAAAAAAATCTTCTCTTAGATGGTGTTTATTTTCAGCACTGTTATTCCTTCACTATACCAGCTGTAGCAAGCATCTTAGACCAATGGGTATTTCTACTCATGCTATTTCCAGAGTTTTTCTACATGCAATCTCCATACACTCACACAGACAGGAAAAGTTACCTTCTTTCATCACCTGATATGGCCAGCTTCATGGATCTGCAGATTCTGCCATTGACAGTTCATTGCCAATTACATTTGAGTCTGTTTGGTCCCAGCTAGTTTGATCTAGAGTTTACTTCCAACATACTTCAGTGCTAGCTTGGTTATCGATATCAGAAACCACTCCAAGTCATGGAGACATGTTTTAAAAGAAGGCACAAACACCAGTATTATATCACCCAGCTGAAACTTGATTGAACTACTGACGTGGTTAAGCTCAGAAAGCCTAAGATCAGAGCTGAAAATGATATTCTTTCTTTCAGGCCCTGTTCTGGCTAAAACGACATTGTACTGAAGCATTTAACATTCCCTTCCATGCTGAAGGGAACCACCCTGTTCCCTGCCTCCCTGTGTGGCTTCACTTCAAGCTACACAAATTTGCTCTTCCTTATTTGCTTTGGAAATTCGTTGGCAGGAATCCATCTCCAACTGCACATGGCATCTGGAGCTCGGGCTTTGATTCAGTGTGCTTCTCCCACACCACTCTGCATTAAAAGGGCAGCTCAGTCAAGCAGGTATTTTCTTCTTCAGTTCCCAGCACCATGACGGGGTTTGTTCAAAACACGTCCTTAAAAGATGCACGGTCAGATTTCTGCAAGGATCTCAAAGGGAGAGGCAGTCGGACTCAGCCTCTTTGTCAAACTCCAGAACAAACAACTTAATGCAAAACACTCAATTTTGATGACACGCAGCAGCTGCACTTTTTTTAGGCGGTACTGTTAATTTTTCATTTAACCTTTAGTAACGGAATTTAAATGAAAGAGAAAAATGCTAAGAATCTAGAAATAATGTTGAGAGCTTGTTCCTTTAATCTATTTTTTTTTCTCAGTTTGGCTTCTAAAGGACACAAGACTTCTGAAATCTTTCTGTATCCAAGTGTTTGGTCCTGTGTATCTCCTTGTTCCTACCCACCCCCAGCCCACTAATACTTGAACCACTTAGTTAATTTCAATCAAATTTGATACAAAGATCAAAACCACAGTGATACTAAGACCCAACCAGTTTTGTGGGAATAGATTGCTAAGCAAAGGTCATTAAAAACATACCCATTGTGGGGAAGCCCCTAGCATTAGCTCAACCCGTCAATCACCAGAAATCGCACGTGATAGAGAGACATTATGGAGAGCCTACCTGAGAGAAAAAACCTCAGATCACTACTTCCACTTTATTAGACACCAGAGAATCCAGCCACAAGACACAAGTCTCCAGGCGAAACACGCTTCACTGCTTGTTCTGCTGCTAGAGCTGCTCATTTGAAAAGAAGTGTTAAGAAAATTTCTCATTCCTTTCTTCCATGTGACTCCTTTGACCTCGCTGGATTCCAGCAACTGCATCTATCCTTCACTCTTTCAGGCTCATTTCTTTACCTGATGCCAGCTGATAATGGTTAGGCGGGTAGCAAACCAGATAAGGCTCATTTCTTTCCACAGTGTTTACTGCTTAATGAGGGGCAAAGCAGACAAAAAATGTACAACATAATTTGTGTTCACAAATTCTGCACTCAGATATCCTATGTAGAGGAAAAGTGCTATACGTTCATTAAGACAGAGCCTTTTCTATTTAATTTCTTTTTGCAAGATTTTTTCCAAAACAACACGCTTTTTAGAGGAAAAATAATGAAATGTTCAGGAAAATATTTCCTTTGCATGTAGTTTTTCCACACACATTTTTAATAATTTCTGAGTAAATGACCCTCTTTTCAGCTAAGACTTTTTTTTGTTGCTATCTTCTGTTCTCATGCGCATTCTTTGGCTGCTTTTCATGCCTGTTATTTACATCTTGACTTCAAACCAATACATCTGTCCTGGTCTTAATTCCTGCGAAGCTCCAGTGCCACAGCTGAGCTTCCCATGTAAAGATTTAATATTTGGGCAGCATGTTGCTCATCGGTCCTCAGAGGTGCACCTACACTTCAGGTCCAAAGTGTGGTTTTGGAGTAAATCTCCTGGTCATCCCCACCAACCGTGCTTTTCTTGCTATACCTCTGTGGCCTCTAAGAGTCATTCAGACCATGGGACAAAGCTAGAACTAGTCAAAAGTAAAAATTCTTGCAAGTGATACCCTGTGTGGGTGTCATTTCCTCAGGACCAACTGTTTCACTCTACAAATGCATTTTAATACAACATTTTCCAGTGATAGTGATAGACACCATTGAATGCAAGAGGAGAAACTGCTCCAGATTCTCCAAGAAGCATTTCTATAATTTCAATGCATCAGTGTTTATAGCTAACTCAAGTGCACCCTCAGCATTTTTTCTCTACTCATTTGATTTGTTTGCCACACGACTTTGCTGCTGCCTGAGCCCGTTTTGTGACTAAGCAGCTTTCCAAGTTCAAGTTCATTAATAACAGTCAGATTTGAGATTAATCCAGCTGAATGGGATCCAGTCAGGCTGTGAGGGTTAAAGCTACATTGTCTCCAGGGGAATAAAATACAGAAAGCAGAATACCGGAGAAAGTTTTTAAAATTTAGGTTTGCTCTGCAGCTTGGGTATGTAAAAAATGGCACCCTTGTTCTATATATCAAATTGACTGACTGCACGAAAGGTTGGGCTGGGTTCTGTTGTCTGCTTGATCTTGTGGCAACTTGGATGATCACACATGAGGTGAGTTACACAAAATAATTACAAATGGACTGTGAGAAGGCCAAGCTATGATACCGGTACACTTGTGATACGTTGAGGCCTAAATCCTCCTGATTTCATGATTACTGATTCTGACACTTGTTGGTCTACAGTGATACTTCAGTGAACAAAACCACTCTCAGTAATCAGTCTGGGTATTCTTGTGTTAGTTTTCTTTGTCATTTGTCAGTGCTGTGATATTTCTATGTAATGATATTACTGAAGGTACAAGGCTGAAGACAAGATACGAAGAGATATCAGTATTCTTCAGTGCTGCTGCACGGAAAAACAACAAACTCCTAAAAGCACTTACCGTGGTTCCTTCTTTGAGGTTTATTCTCTTTTAGATTAAACTAGTCTGTAAATAACAATTCACCAAATCGAATTAATGACATTGAAAGGAATTACAGAGGCATCTGGGTTACGCATTCATCTAATCATATATGAGTTCCCCTTACATGGCACTTTACGTTTTTGCAAATTCAATTAGACACAATCTTGTAGTGTACATTAGCAGGAATTAAATACTGAACTAGTTCCAGAGAAGCTACATCCCCAACATGCCCCCAAAACTATTTTATTGATGAGTATGAAACAGTTTATGTAGGCTCAACAATAGTCCATGCATCTTTATTGAGATGAGTGAATTTTAGATAGGAAATAAATCACAATTATTGCAAACATGAATGCTCATCATTCTCTGACCTCATCAGTCCAACCTCTCTGAGGGCCCATGATGTTAGTTCTGGGTTGCCACTGAGATTCACAGAAAGTAAAAACCAGGCAGGAAAGAGATTTTCTTTTTCCTGGTTTCAATCACAACAGCATACAGTTATGGACTGTGAGCCAGGGAAATAGCTGTGAGACAGAAACACTCACCACAGGTCCTTCACGCCAAAGCCATGCCTGCTCACTGTGGGGCTTACGACACTTTGGCACAGAGTTGCTATAATTTGCTTGCACTGACTTGGAGAAGTTATTTTCTGTTGTGGCTTTTTTGTTTGGTTGGCTGCTTGCTTTAGGGGGGTGGTTTTTTTGTTTTGTTTTGTTTTTTTCTCAGAAACCTTCCATGTAGTCTGTGTTTACAACCCTTAATAACCACCAGCCAAGGAGAACGGAAGGGCAAGAAGAACACAGCAGCTGGCCTCCCCTCCTGCTTCCCACCCCTGTACACAGCTGTCGTGCTCACTACCACCATGCTCCAAAGCTTAAAAAAATACAACCTGGTTTGATAAGACTGTGAATGGACTGAAGCAAGCTCCTGTCTCTCAGCAGATGATGGCCACCGAGAGAAGGGAAGGAATCTTTTCTGTTTGGAAAGCCCCCTGGATATGACTAACACCCCCTTATAACAAAGCCCAATGCGTCTCCACTCTGGTTTATTTCTTTTGCATTGGTCTGGATTACAAACAGACAACCGCTGCAAGGAAATACTTAAGCTGGGAAAAGAAAGAGCACAAGGAAAAAGGTGTCTCAGTCAAGATGTGCTAGTCAAGGCATTAACTGAAGTGAACTGGAACTGGAAGGTAACACGAAGCATCTGGCATTTAATGTAACCATAGCGATTTTGTAATTAAAGGAAAATATCTACTGTGCTGAGGCTGTAAATATCAAGGAACTCTGGCCTACTTATCGTTCTAAATCGCAGACTATTGCCAAGCTGGCAAAGCTATATGGACTTTAATGATAACAAAATAGCTTGTGTCAGCATCCGCTGACTTTGGTAGAGGTGTCTGACAGAAGCGCAGGTGTGTTGCAGCACAACCTCCGTACCTTGGGCAAATGGAATTACAGGCACGGCAGAAGAAAATATGAACACTGATTTCTTTGCCCTAGCCATGCCCTGAGAGAATATGAGAGCTCGAGGTCTTCCTAAGTGCAACTGTTCATTCCTCAAATGGTACTTTTTCCTTTTAGTTTTTCAGGTGTGGGCATAAAATATTTTAAGGAAGAGGGAACTTTAATAATGTCTTGTCAGACCTGTTTTAAAAGTGATGTGGTCAATATTCTGCTGTTCATACCAATCTAAAGTAATTCAAATCAACACAAGGTTATAAGTAGTTATTAGCTGTCTGACAGCTTTTCCTCTCAAATCTCATTTTGAGAATCTGCTCCAAATGAGGCCATTCATGCTTTACTTCCTCTTACATAGACAGCCTTGAATTTTGAATATTTCATTCTCCTTTGTACGTCTCCACATCACAGGCAACATCTTGCACAAAACCAGCTATATTCCTGGCAGATCCTGGATGATGCATTGGAAGAATCATTAGCTCTGTCCAGTCTTGTCAGTGGATTAGATCCATGCTTATGTCTCCTGGTGGCATTTCTCTACAAAAGTAGCTTTCTGACTGTTCTTTCCCTATCCCTGTTTGGGCCACCACTGCTGTACATTTGTCTCTTCTCACTGTTGTCCATTAAATCACCATGTCCATTACATTATTATTAGTACTACTTTGAAGCCAGCGGTCTACACGCACACCAGAGATGCAAAAGGGGGGGGGGGAAAAAAAAGCAGAATCTTTTTGCCTGAAGTATTTGTGGTGGTTTCTCTGGACCACTGTGTGAGTTGTGATTCTCTCTGGACTTCTGCCAGGTACTCAGCTGGCTTCTGTGCTCTCCTTTCTGTTTTCTCTTTATGTTTATAGGTGACAAACCACCCGTTTGTGTGCACCAGAAACTGATCTGCTGTTGTAGCTGCCCGAAGCTCTGAAGCTCTGCTGCTCCACATGCTGGCTCCAGACAAGATGTAGTACAAACACAGCTGAAAACTATTCAACAGGGCTCAGGTACCAGCTCATGTAGCTACCTGAGGTGTTCCCACCCCACCTTGTCCCCAGTGCTTGTCACCACTCCTGTGCTGAGGCTGACTAGCAGAATAAAGCACCAAGGGCTCTCTGATGTATCAAGACAAAGGCGGCTGCTGTGTGGGGGCTCAGTTACATGACCGATCTTCACATTGGAATTCACACATGCTCAGCCATCTCTGCTCTGGGACAGGTGACTGACAGCAAAGGAACAGGGACAAGAAACGGGGGGAGAGGAAGGAACAGCACAGATGTCACAGACAAGTGTCATGTATGTGCATAAGCACCTATGTGCTCCAGCAGGAATTACGGTTTTGTATTAATCTCACAGAGTGGTGTAATGTGGTGCTGAAATACAAACTAGAGGTAGCATAAATATCCTTTGTGCAAAATGCTGTTAAGCTCACCTACAGTGAGAGGCGGTCCCTGTACCAGGCAACACCTAAGGAGCTAATTAGCAAATCAGATAAAGGGGAGAACTGGGTAAAGCAGGGAGGCAACCCAGCCCTGGGTAGACTCTGTCACTAGTGACAGAGCAAGGACATTTATCCTCAGAACGATCCACGGTGAAAACAAGAAACAAAACTCTAATGAATTGTTCTACAAAACCTCATCCACTGTGGTGTGCGGGTGGGGTTAAGTTCAGAGACTGAAAGGCAGAGTCTGCATTTGAACTACAGAGCAGGCATAGTTTAAAAGCAGACTTATTGGAAGCATCCCTGACTGAAATTATTCAACCATGACCCAGAAGACTCTCTTTCTTGGTGAAGGCCATGCTATATCCTGCTGTCCTTCAGACAAGCAGGTAGCTTGCAAAGCTTGTTTTTGAGAGTGAGACAGCATATAAATCGAGCAAGGATTTAATTTTTAATTCTGCATGCGTATAACTCACTTGGTCACTAAATTGATTTTAAAAAATCACCTGCATTTTTTTTCCAGTGAAGGAAATGTTGGAAAAGAGATCTCAGAAAATGAGGCATTTTTAGCATGAGATCTGCCACACTGGATGCTAGAAATATAAGGAAGCTGCACTTTCACTTCTTAGTCTAATATCATTTGCTAATTCTGTTCTTAACACAACTTATGTTTTCCTTCAGCCTTTGACAGAAAACTGGAGTGAAACTTTAAATAGTCACTATAAATTATTATTCTCTACATTATTGGTTTTCAAAATAACATGTATTTGTAGGGACTTATTTCTAGCAGTAAATGCAACTATAATTTAAAAAATATGCATGAGCACTTTCTTGTAATAAAATAAGCATGCAATATGCAAGAGTTAATCCTCAAAAACCTATCAAAAAGTGCTGAATTGTCCAAACTTGCAAACAATGGTGTATTAGTAGAAATTGAAACATTTTTTATTACTGAAATCTTTAAAAAGAACAGCCTGCCACAACAGACACAGGCAATTAGGACAAATGAACTGTGTGGCTGGACGGAGTGCACATCTTCTAGTCTGGATAGTTATTCTAAATGGAAAACAAACAATTTAGACTAATTTTGTCTCTGGTATAAATCTATTAGCATTAATGGTGTTGTGACTACTTGTACCTAACTCAAATTTGCCCGTATCTCTTAAAGACAGAACCATTTAACTGTGGGTTTTTAAGGCTGTTAGCTGAACTAGCTTCTTTAGGAAGAAGAGGTGTATATATACGTGCAAGATTTTTGCGGCTTTTTCTTCAGGAGAAGGGGAACAAAATGAACCAGCTGAGTTCAAGAGGAACAGCACCTGTGAGAGAGAAAAGGAGGTCAGATCCTTGCAGCCTTCAGGGAGTAGCAAACTGCCTCATGGCTTGGGTTGGATTGATGAGGACGAGTGAATGTGGTAGGTGGTAAAAGAAGGGAGCTGGGAGGAAGAAATGGAAGAGATAAAAAAGACTTCTATGGAAAGATTGAATGTATTCAGACCTAGTGGCCACGCCTGCAGCCCTGGGGGACCAGGATACCAGGGTTGGATATCCAGGGAACAGGGAAAGGCCCTTACATCTTGGATCAAGGTGAAGCAGCTTTTTGCCCAGGCTGTGCTGGCTGAAATACAAAAACGAGTCTGCACCTGGACATATCCAAGGAAAGTTCTCCATTGAACACAATAGGGAGGAAGAAGTAAATTTAAGACAAGGTCTTCCTTCTCCGATAAAAGAAAAATAAGAGAATCAACCCAAAGTCAGGTAACTAGTTCCTGAATCTGAAACTTGCTAGGGCTGCAGAATTGGTGCTGCTCTCAGGGTTCATGCCCAGTTTCCTAAGAGTATAGGAGAGTGAGGAGGGAGGACTCTCAGAAAGAGGAATGACAATTTTGAACAAGTATTTTTCAGCTTGACCAGAGGTCATTCAAATTGTTATATTGTGTCTGGCTGGTTTGGACATTAATGATTCAGATATTTCTAGGACTTTCTCCTAAGGCTTGAAGAGCTTTGTCCAACCTGTCACAAAATTAAGAATTTGGGTATGTAGCAAAAATGTATGTTAGCATGGATGAATGTTTCATTTCTAATAATGCTAATGGAAGACCTTCAGTTAACGAACCCTTCTGGAACAGCTCTGTAACAGACCCTCAGCCACCTGGTTGTTAGTGGGCAATATTTGCTCCTTAGCAAAAGACAGTTCACTGGCAGCAACTATAAAATATGAAGTTTCTGTCCAATGCTATGTGCCAATAATTCCAACAGATTTTCATACTTAATCAAAACTGTTTCAGGGAACACAATGTTAAACTCCCATTTAGATAGCAGCAATACCAGATTTCTTGCATCTGCACATTTCTCCAGTCTTCTGAGGAAATGATGTCTGGAAAAAGATAAGTGTGTTATTCATCATGCTGCTTACACATTTTTCCTATGCCTTTTCCTATGTATGCCTTCTGTCATAGGTAACATGTCTTGCGATAAAAGACATTTATAGCACAGCGCTTTTCCAAGGCAGCTTTTGGCTGTAGTTTTGCTTCCAGACGTCCCATCCACATTCGGACACCTTGCAATATGTAGAAGCAGACAAAGTTGTTTGAGACTATGGGACTGGAAAGTGGCAGCAAACAGGTCTAAAGTGTATTGTTTTCAAGCAGCTCACTGCCCAGAATGAAAAATGACACTGGGTATTCAAGTGTGAGCCAAAATAAATCCATTTTCAAATGGTCATGTCTCTCCCTGAATAAAAATTGAAGGACCATACTCTGACAATGGAGTACAGCCACCTACTTATTGCATGTCAGGATAGCAATAAGTGACTCACCCGCCCGCCTACACTCCAAGGACACCAGGGCCTGACGCCTCTATCGCGAAGTTGTCACAACACTGAATTCAGACAAACAGTTTTTCCTACTGCCCACAGTCTGTACAGTACTTCACCGCTTGTTCACTTTTCCAGGTCATCAACCCCTAAAATATCTCAAGGTGAAAACGAGTGGGAGAGACATTACACAAACACTTCCCTTTATTAGTAGGCTTGTACTAATATTTGCTTTAAAATCTGTTTGTTGGTAGATGCTAATTAAATATCAACTCAAAGCTTTATTTTGACCCTCTCTTGGGGTCTTTTGGACTTCTTAATTTGCAGGGCGATCAACAAATCCCACCTAATGTTTTCTGTAAGGTGATTAAAACTGCCACTGCGGCTAAAAAAAAAAAAAAAAAAAAAAACAAAACCAAAAAAGTATCATGGGAAGAAAGTGGGGAGAAACATCTGCAGCAGAGAGATGATGAGAGTTCCCAGCTGTGCCATCAATTTGTTGATGATGTGAAAATAAAGCACAGCAGTGTTTTTTTCATGTGTTGGTCAATGAGCTACAGAGAATACCCCATCAGCAAAGAGATTAAAGAAGTGGTTTGTCCAACAAGACATCAGTCAGTGCTTCTTGAGCTTTCTTTATCCTTTGAGGAGCAGGTGTCTGCCAGGGGCTAGCGCTACCCAATTTTGCTATTTGTTGCACGGACATGGGAACTAGGGTGAATGCTGTCTGCAAGTAAGAAAATTACTTTCCTGGTTCACTGTGAGGACAAAGAAAGCTAGTCAGGTGAACAACAGAATATAAAGGGAAGAGATAAAAATTATGAGTTACATCAAAGTGTGACAGGACAAAATTTCAGCCTCAGAGGCTGCTCGTATAATGATAAATCAAATGGGCCAAGGCCCAATCTCTGCAGGGTATTAGGATGGTAGTGTTCACATTTGAAAAGCTAAGCTGTCTCCTTTATTTTTCCCTCTCAAGCACATGGTACATATTATGCTCCAAACCATTGGCCAGACATCGCCTGGAAGACTGGTAGATGCACAAACCAAACAATATTTGGGACCAAAAACTGAGTTAAAAATTAAACATTACAGGGGATTATATGCTGGTGCTTGTCCCTAAGGTTTGGCTCTGCTTTGCTTTTAAACATAGAGGAGTCAAAGACAACAGAATTCTGCCCCAAGGATTGCATACGGGGCCCTTACCCACAAAGAAGCTCGAAGTGGGGGGCAACAATTTGACTGAACCACATACTATCTGTGTAGTCGCTCCATCTGTTTTGTCAGTCAAATTGAGTCACTTGATATTTAACTAACATTTTCATGTAAGTTCCCAGGCTCCCAGAAGAACCTCAAGGCCACATGCACACTTGCTAGAAGCTAGGATCTCAGCCCCTGCAATCAGTGGCCACTGTGTCATGGCAACTGCTGAACCCCCTTCATGAAGCATCCTTTACTTTCTGGGTTCTTAGATATTTATTCTGGAGTGATGTCGATTCCTCAGCACACCAGCACAAGTGTAACCCCTCCGCATCACCCTGCATGCACAGCAGAACCAGAAGCTCCTCTGTCCCTTTGATAGAGTGAGACATCTTTTCCCTTCCCAAATGGGCTGCCCTGTGGTGAATGAAGCCCCAGCACTGAAGCTGAAGAGTGACTACCCAGGTCCGATGGTGTTGCCTAAGGTGTTGATCGTTTTAGAATAAACAGCCACCGGTGGTGGAACCACAGCTCAAGTCTAAGTGCCTCCTCTTGCCACCCTCTCACCTCATTGACGTAGCCTGAACTTTAGGAGCTGGGACGGGGTTAGGTCATTTTCACTGGTTTCAGTCAGAGACACAAAGAAGTGTTGTAGGATTTGAACCAGTCTGTTCAGCAAAAGGCAGGTGACATAAAATAAGAATCCTTAAACCCTCAGATATTCAGATTGCATTATTATTTGAGAATCTCTGTTTTCATATAAAAATTAAAGCACAAATTTAGTCCTGATTGTCTGAAAATGAGTCCCAACACTGCAAATACCAGGTGGCAAATAAAAAAGACACAAATGTAGTGTTTTTCTTCTGTACATTAGAGGGGCTTAGGGAACAAAAAAGATTTGTTTTTATATGCCTTGCATTAGCAGTCTGATACAAAAATGGTCATATCTAGGTAATAGGAAGGTAATTTTCTGAGGGCAGGCATGAGATAGTAGAAAGTGTGTAGAGAATGTGACAGTAAAGATCAGACTACACAGAACAAATGGTGGTGAGGTGAAATACATGGTCCTAGATACGTTTGAGAGGAGCGATACAGGGTAAAGCAGGACAATGAGTGAGGAAGTGGGTGGAGAGAGAGCCAAGGCCATGGTGTGAACTTAGTGTAAAAGAGCACTTTTGCTGATGTGCCTTAACCCATAGCAAGGGTTTCTGCTGGCACAGCTATGCTGGTTGCAAATCACACTTCAACACTCCCCTGACTGATGCACATACCTTGCAACAGTTTGTCATGCTGATCCAGCCAAGGTCTGTGCTAGGAAACAGGGAGCCAGAGGACCAGGCAAGGAGGGTCAGAGAGCAGAAGAGCAGAAGGGTTTTCATGTTGCAACCAAGCAGAGAGTGAGTAATAGCGGAAAGAAAATCAACATATTAAGAATAAACAGTACTCAACAGAGTTTATTGGCTGGACTTCTAATTCTACCCATATAAACTTGGAGATTTTTTTGTTTAAAAAATAAGTCTCTGTTTTTCATTGCTGTGTTAGCTGTCTGGTATTCTGTTGAAAGACAATTATAAGATATATCATTTCTTAATATGGAAATATATTAGCTTGTAAACTCGAAAGGCAGTCTGTGGTTCTTGAGTGCATAGGTCTTTAAAAATCATGGGCTGGTGCTTTGTTACACATAAAAATTGCTTTATTTTGATCAAAACATTGTGTTGCCACTGTAGTTCTCCTCCATCCTTTAAATTTATTATGCTGGTTGCTCTTCAGATTTCTTCTAACTACCGTTGATACACCACCCTTTCACAGGCATTCCTTCTGGTTTCCCATGTATTATTTATCTAAAACATCAGTTATCTCAGGTCCAGTGCTTTTCTTGCAAGGCCTACAGGAGCTTGAGTTGCAGTGTGAAATTATTACTGTTGCTTAATGAATGCAATTGATTTAACAGAGGCAAGCAATACCCTACTGAAATCTCTCAGATTACAATATCATCACCACACACTGCACTACATCTCTATATACTACGCAGAGATAGATGCAGTGTGTATATGCACGGACTGCGTATACATACAATGGGTGCATGCATGTGTGTTGATATTGTGTACATATGGTGCATTCTGTATAGTATACATAGCCTATTTATGGTCACTCTCAGTCGTGTAATGATTCGTAGTGTTACCTGATAGTATGAAAACACAGACGATAAAAACCTGCTTAAATTAAGGCCAGCAGGGAAGACTGGAGTAAGGAAAGAAACATGGATCACTGACACTGCTGACAAAGCACAAGTAGCAATTTCCCAAGCCAAGAAGCCAGCACAGCACCATGGAAGTACTATTCATGGGGAACCAGCTGGAAGTTTCAGCTTCTGGACAAGAAAGTGGGAAGAAATACTCATTTTTTCCACCACTGAGAGTTACTTCCAGATGACAAGAATGCCAGCGCTTATTTTCCATTTTTCAAAACACAAGAAAAGCTAGCTGATTATAAAAAGCCTCCCCTCCCATTTTAATATACAGTCTTTGATGTACAAGCTTCTATTTATTGCATTAGTGAATGCTGAATCAGAAATCATCTTTGGCTGTTTCTGTGTCACACATTCCCCACTGGTACCTAGCTGTATCTGATGCTTGTATGCACTCCAGTGCCATACATCCTTGCCCAGCTATCGCTTGCTACACAATAGAGAGGTCTACAGAACAGTAAGATGAATTGCTATACCTAAAGAATACCAATTTTACTATTACACCAGGAAAAAAAAACAACAAACCAAAAACCACAAATAATGAGTGTCTCTGAATCTTTATAGGTTTTGAAACTGTTGGGAAATTCTAGGGAATTCATGAAATCTCTTGAACTGTCCTCAGAAGCAGCCAGATCAAATCTTTGTAGCATTGCAGAAACATTTGGTTAGATACTGTTATTAAAAGCAGGTCTCCCCTGAAGTTCATTAGCTTTAGTAGGTCAAAAGTGTGACTTATTTGTTGCAGTCAGTAGCATACAATATAAACACAGACAATAGGTTTGACATGTATCACGGTCTTCTTAAAGTACGTGGTCTTTTAGCAGTCTGTGCTTCTAAGTTTTAAGGGAGTAGCAAACAACTATATGGTTGGATCTTTGCATTCAGCACTGAATTGCACAGAGGTATTAAAAACAGAAGTACTTGGGAGTTTTTGTTGCTCTATAACAAGGAATTTTCTACTTTTTGTCATATTATTTTGTAGGTAGTCTGAATCGGTCCCAAAACACTCCTTTACTTGAAGTATTTTCCAGGATGCAAGTTACTAAAATACTGAATCTGACTGTTTTTCTGCTGTAAGAGCAGACACTTTAAGAAGCCTGCAAGCTGCCTGAGCGGCCAGAAGGGCCCCAGCTCCCACGGTTGAGGGCTGCAGAGTTGGGGTTCCCAGACCTGGGGGCACCCCTTGCCGTTGGGGCAAGTGGAAGAGCAGACTGGGCAAACCTGTCCATGAGCAGTATCACAAGTCTCCTGATAAACCCAGCAGGTTCCACAGAAAATGCTGCCTTCAGCGAAAGCTCTTCAGGCTATTAGGTTTCAGACAAAGCAGTCAGGCTCGATGAACCAGAATTTTTTCCGATCAGTTCTACTTACAGATGAGTTCCCCAAAGGCGGGAAAGCCACCCTTTCACTCTTCTGCTTTTGAGAGTTTTTTGTTCCCTTTCTTTTCCAACCTTGTTGTTTACAGCCCCTTTACACCATTTTGTACTAAGCCTGGCCATTCTGAGTCAGCAGTAGGCAGGAGATGGTTAGAGTTGCCTTAGATCTGCAGCAGATTGAAAGGGGTGGCTGCCTTCCCAGAAAGAACCTGCAAGCATCTCTTTTCTCTGCGTACTCAGCATCTGAATGGGAGTCTTGGTTTTGCCCTGCAGAGTCACAAAATTCAGAGTCGTATCTGACCGTAGTGACTAGCCAGCAAACAAACCATGTGGTAATATTGGTTTGCACAACTTTCTCTTCAAGTAATCCTGACTAACAACCAAACAGCAGAAGAGCCCTGACTTCCCTTTGTTAATTCTCCAGCAAAGGCATAGCTCCCCTTAAAGAAATCCTTGTAAAAACTCATTCAAGCAGCTCTAATTAGCCTTCCTGGAAGAAGTTTTTAAGAAACCTAGATATAGCAAAATGTAAGCATGATGGCTCATTAAATACCTCTTAATTTGAAAAGACAACCAATCTGACATTCAGGAACAATATTCTGAGACAGTATTTTCTTTTTAGAGAGATGTGAAACTGAAGCTTTGGCTCTGTGTGTACAGGAAATCCTGCAGCAGCTTCTATATGAGGAGAATAATTGCCAAGAGCTTGGTGTTAAAATTACCAGGATTAAAAAAAATTCACAGAACTGCTTTAAGACTCACAGTGCTCAAAAAAAAACAAACAACCCAAACAAAGCAAAACAAAAAAACCCACCCAAACAAACAAAAACCCCCAAACAAAAACAAACAAAAAACCAGACAAACAAACAACACAAAACAAAAACCAAACAAAAGAACCAAAACACCACACATAAACTTACATCTTTTTATATTCTCCTATTTATTTTCTGCTGCTGGGGTTTATACTGTCAAGCTTTTTCCAGCCACAGTTTCTTGCTTTAGTGAGCTAAGATTGTTGCAAGATCCCGTTATACAAGGATGTGCAATTTTAAGAACAGCAACAAATATTGTGAGCCTTACCATAAAATGGCAACAGTTGGCAGCACTGCGGTAAGGATATTAACTTCCGTGTCCTCCCATACTGCAGTTTCTATAAATAGCGTCTGTCTGCTTTTACTCCTTCTGCAGTTAATTACAGAGATTTTCCTGCATTTCCTCTTCTGCAGTGCCCCTGTGAATCAGTATGTTAGCTGATGGACTGAAGCAATGCCTATGGGTGTTCCCCAGTAAATACCTTTGACATTAAGCTGATATTAAAAAATAAAAAAAATATTTCTGCAAGTGGGGAGGTTGGTTAAGTGGGTAAGGAGCTGTCTCTGCTTTCCCATTGCAGAAACGGGCAACTTGCCACTGTGTATCACATTTTTTGGCAGGTGTGCCAGGCACAGCTGGGTAGCCACAGGATCATGACACAGCTGGGGTTTTTCCTTTATGCATCTCCTATTGTCTGTGCCCCATCTGGTTAAACCTTGTCTTTTGCAGTGGAGAGTTGGGTGTTCTGTGCTCTAGACCAGCTTGGGCAAGACCTTAAGGGGGAAATTTACCTCACTCAGCTTTGGATACCACCAGGGAAACACCTTCCTCTGCACCAGTCACTTACGACTTCTTCTACAGTCAGTGGAAGGTAGCAAGTGCTTTTGAGCACAGGCTTCACCTGACCTGTTCAGCTATTGATCCTCTTCAGGGTGTTCTTGGTGCCCTAAAAGTGCTGGTCTCTCTCTACCAACTGTGATGGCACTTTTTCAGTTATCTGAGATCGTCAGAGGAAGGTTCCAGATTTGAGAAATCTAAATGCTGATCATGGATTTATACGGTCAGTCCTTGCAACTCAAATACTACTGGTCATTAAGTATCTGCGGAGTAGTATTTTCCACAAGTATCACGCCTATAAGGGGGCTACAGCTACCTGAATGCTTTATTTCTTTACTTTCCATCCTCTGCTACACCTTGACTAGTTTCTTATCTAGTTTCTTATGTGGTAGTAAAGATTTCCAAATCCTTTGTCACCAGGTCCTGCAGTTCCAACAGGAGCCAGCTGGCTCATTTGCCTGGGGTGTGCATGCAAACAGGGTCACAGAGCAGATGTGGCCATTCGGGTGGTGGAGGAAAGGACGTGGCACCCCCGTGCTTTGCTAGCAGGCTTCTTTCCACACAAGACACTGATCAAAGGTATGTATTCCATAGTGCTGCTGCCTCCTTCCCACTCCAGCACCCCACCTGCCAGACACAGTCTGTTTGTGAATCACAGATCGGGACGAACAGCTGGGTTGGGCTCAAGGTGTGGTGAAACAGGAGATTCTGCAACACGCAGCTGCAGGATGCGCGATGCAGGTGCCCTCGGGGCACAGGAGGTGGGAAAAACATTTCAGTGAAACACATGCAGAATGTGAGAGACTTACTAGTTCCTAGTAACGTTGTTCTCACTTCCAAAGGGTAGAAGCTGTTACTCAAACTAAACTTACCATTGCACTGAAAAGATACAGCGGGGCTGCTCAGGCCCTGTGCAGGGTGCCCATCCCTTCTTGCTGCAACACTGAACATGACTCTTTGGCTTTCACACGTCCCCTGCTCACCTTGGGACCCAAATCTCCCCTCTCTGGCAGTTGAGAAACTCAGGAATGGGAATTGGAGGCTGCTTGTTGCACATACACATATATCTCTGCATGCATGCGCATGTCTGTGCATATCTATGTATTAATATCTCTCACGCAGAATGGAAGAAAATGCAGAATGATGCCATTTTGGCTGTTGTCTCTCCTCATCCAATTCTGGCATCTTTAGCAGGCTGTTCACACTGAAAGCCTCTTGCCTTCTTTCTAGCTAGTTTGAAACATGTATGCCTGCCCCCTTTATGGAGAGCCAGATGGGATATGTCTCATCTGCAAAGGGCAGAACAGATTTTGTGTGATGTGTGGTACCATGTCTATACAGTTATTTTTATAGCTTTCAAAGTCCTAGATACTGGCTCAGGCCTCTGGGTGGTTCCATAATATTAAGCATATTAGTATAAAAAGAGGTCCTTTGTAACAAAGGTGATTCTTCACAAGAATCAGGGGTGATTTCACAGATGTTTCTGGCAATATCCAACATGATAAATCTTTATTTTAGGACTATATAAATATTACAAAAGTGGTCTAGTAAAACAGGCAATGTGTTAAAATCAGATATACTTCATCTTTCGATGACAGGAAGAAGTTAATTGTTAACATGGAATAATGATAACTCCAAGCATTCAAAAACCATGACAAGCCAAATCATAAGTTTTCGTATCTGTAATATTTTTGGGATCCTTTCTCCTTGCCTCTGGGGCCTTCATCCTTAGGATTCAGGTGGATGCCACTTTCAAACTGTTCCATGCAACCATCAGGCCAAAGGCATTTTTTGGTTGATGTTGATTCTCACATACCCACACAACCTCAAACCATAGAAAAATATATTCAAATATAATCAGAGTTTATGACTCTGAGAAGAGGAAAGAATGGATGTCTCATCTCTAAGCAACCAGTCTGCTCACGTAATAAGAACTTAATAATGATTTCAAGCTGTAGGGTGTGTGGCATCTAAAAGGCCTGTCTTGGGCAGGACAATCCCACAGTTCCTTCCAGCCTTAAAAGCAGCACCATACCTGAAGACTCAGCTTTTAGTGGCCCAGGCTATCAAAGATGAGCTGATTAGTCATATTATCAACATACCTGATGCTTAGAACCTCCCCCTTCTCAACTTGAGTCCTTGATCTGAAGAAAATCTGTACAGCCAAAAAAGCCAGGCATTGGGAAAGGCTCTGGGGAGAGCTTGAAATTCAAGAGATATTGGGCATCTGAGGCTGGATTCAGGCTAATGGCAGGAGAAATCAACGAGCAGACACCAGCAAAATGCAGAGAAGTTTGCCCAGTGAGATAAAAGATGGTTAGAAGCAGCTATGTGACAACGAAGGAAGAGTTCTGCACAGGACAGAGACATCTATGGATGGCAGGGATTGCTCAGTCGGAGCACGGAGTAATCCTCAAATATTCCTCAGTTTTAGTGCTTGGCTCCAATAATCTTGAAAATTAGCCAAGGGCCCACGTTTTAGTTTAGTAAATCTAATACTCGACTCTTGGCTTGTCGGGCTTTTCCAGTTAGCTCACATTTCTCAAGGACAATACCTTGTAAGGACCATCTGCCATATGGACTGATTTAAAAACAAACTCCTTCTGCCCCCTTTCCTGCAGAAGATCCCAGAAAAAGGAGATGCAGGTGTACCCCAATTAGCAAAAACAACATACTTGTCATTTTGCAAAGCAAAAGCAAGGGCCAGACTTGTGCATGTGTATTTTGTACAGGTTGAAGGTTCAGTTTGCAGCCTGTCTCTTATTTGCAACCTCACATATTTGGACTGTGTGTGCAAGGACATCTCAAACATGAGTTCAGATACAAATATTTATGCTTTTTCAAACCTTATTCACACACTTTTACTTAGAAAAGGAGAGACTAAATTATTTGGAGTGTCTACATTGCCAAAGTCTTTGGCTAGTAAGGTCTGGCAAATGCTGTATTTTATAAGCATTTTAAAGTAAGACAATTCTTGGTTTTATTTGTCATGGATTACATGTCCTCAGGTTTTAATATAAATATACAGGACTTTGGACTCCTCATGTGACTGAGAGGTTGTTATACTCAAAGGAAAAATCTTCACTGCCTAGTGATATTCTAGCTTGCCAATAATAATAATAATAATAATAATAATAAAAGGCAGTTCAGTAGCAACCAAGATAGTCCCAGTCAACGATATGAGAGCAAAAGCTCAACACTTGACCAGTGGAGTGTTGCACACTTTCTACTCTTTTTTTTTATAGTGAAGCTTTGCAAGGGTGGCCCTTGACTAGTGTGCTCAGATACAAAGGCT
Source organism: Pampusana beccarii (assembly GCA_013399365.1). NCBI lineage: Eukaryota > Metazoa > Chordata > Aves > Columbiformes > Columbidae > Pampusana > Pampusana beccarii. The sequence continues at coordinate 370,445 of VWYH01001820.1, forward strand.
TTAAATTGTTTTGAAATTAAAGATTTAGTAAACAAACACAGAAATCTTCAGAGGCTCCCACTCAATTGTTTGTTATCATTCGGCTTCTGTATCTATTTGTAAAACTCAGCTATGTGAGGCGTAGATTACGTAAGAATTTTCAGCTTCTGTTTAATATTTTTTGTTGTTCCTTTATTTGTGGAAGAAAGCTTGTTAATACGAACCCTGCTCCAAAGCAGAATGCAAGTAAAACAGGTTTTAAAATATAGCCCACTGACTTACAGACCACTTTTCACAGTTGTGGTGTTCTAACTGACAGTTTCGGGATCTCTGCTGTCAAGGATCCAGCGAATATCACTAAGTCTGAGGACAATTCTAACCAGGTAAGGTTCTCCAAACTTGCCAATACACAGGTGTTTTCCCTAAACAAGTAGCTTAACTGGTACGTCAGCATTTGTCTTTTCTTACCCTGACTGTGATTGAAAGCTTAATGATACTACCTACCTGAGCTAGAGGGATGTCCAGACAAAAGATGAAGCCTGAACGATGTTGTTAGAGCTCCCAAGGGCCAGGGGTGAGCCAGAGCCCCACAAAACAGTGGGTTGCAGAGGCCTGCAGGCAAGTGGATGAAATGTCCAGCAACTCGCTTTTTGGAGTATCCGCAGCTACCTGCAAGGAGCCCTTGGGTGGGTGAAGCTTGGTTTCTGGGAACATCCAGAGTGATACTGTGACTTCCTTATCCCATTTTGGCATTTATGAAGAACAGAAAAAAAAAAAGCACTTTTGTTCATTTCAGCTTACCTGTGAAGTTAACTCCAAGGATAAGCAAAAAATTAAAATCGGGACGATTTTTAATATGTCTCCTTTTTCACTATGGGATAGGTACTTTTTGCATTATCAACAAAGGAATGGACTTAGGAAAGAAGCCCAGGCCAGTTCTCCCTTTTCCCCTTGCACAAACTAAACCCTTGTTGTTTCCATGTTCCAGGATTTGGGGAACTGAGGATATCCCTGCTAGCTTTGCAGTATCATCAGAGGAGTTGACAGCAGGACTGGTAAAGGGTTTGCGGCTTCACACAGTACCACAATTAGACCATGTGCTGAATTAGCACTCACCTTGTGCCTCAGGGCCTGAAAGGGATTTGTAATTATCTACATAACTTTAAAAGCAACTGCAAATGGGGGGAGGAGGAAGATAGAGCAGCGTGTTATAATCACCAACTGTGAGATTCAAACGTAAAGGCTTTTACTTCTCGGTTTTCAGGGATTTTGCCGTGGCAGCATCTGAACTGTAGGACCCAGGTACTCTCCCCATTAGATGCCCTGGTCCTGCCCTGACCTCAAGACTAGACGTGTATACTTTACACCTGTTTCCCATGATAACAAGAAACCTGCTGACAAGTATCAGGGGCTTTCTCTTGTACTAAACTTGATCCCACTTCGGAATACGACAGGATCAGGACCAAGGGTCACACCGCAAAATGCATCTGCGCTACAATTTAGACACAGCCTGACCTGTGGCAGCCTTTTATGCTGCCTGAGGAATCCCATGTTCAAAGGCTCTGCTCTTAAATCCCAGCCTAAAGTGATGCTGCAAAGTCTTGCAGCCTGTCCAGTAGCAATAATCTTCATTATTTTCATATGACCCTGAAAGGTCCCTTCCAACTCAAACTATTCTAGGATTCTGTGATTATTTTTCTTTTAAGTATCTGCATACATTTATTTGTTTGTGACTGCAGACTATCTGGATTGTCCTCTCATTTGTATTTCAGGTCGGTCTGTCTATCTATCTATCTATCTATCTATCTATCTATCTATCATGCTTTCCACGCGTTTGCTTTCTATCTATCGATCTATCTATCTATCCAGCTATCAATCAATCTATCTATCATGCTTTCCATGTGTTTGCTATCTATCTATCTATCTATCTATCTATCTATCATGCTTTCCATGTGTTTGCTTTCTATCTATCTATCTATCTATCTATCTATCTATCATGCTTTCCATGCGTTTGCTTTCTCTCTATCTATAGATCGATCGATCTATCCATCTATCTATCTATCTATCATGCTTTCCATGTGTTTGCTATCTATCTATCTATCTATCTATCTATCTATCTATCTATCTATCTATCACGCTTTCCATGCGTTTCCCTTCCCTCCCTGAGAAGATCTACCGCGAGGGAACACAAAAACCACGTAGAACCGAGCGCACGCTGTAGCGCCCCACAAACCCACACACGCGTTGCCCGGACGTGCGCACGGCTGCCAGCACTTCGCGCTTTCCATCAGAAAAACCCCGCTTTCGGTCGCCAGCTTTGGGACTGTCCCAAGCGCCGCGCTGGCCGCTGGCCGGGCCGACCTGGCGCGGCGGAGCCGGGAGACGTCGCGTTGTATCGTCCGTGCTGAGCGCGGAGCCGGGCACAGCCGTGCCACCCGGTCCCGGTCAGAAAGCGGCGTATTTTGAAATGGGTCAGCTGATAAAAACCTCCCGCCGGCCGCGGGACCTTGGAGAAAGGCCGGTGCGGGGCTGCCCACGCGTCGGTGGAGATTCGTTCCGTTCTACACCCGAGCGTCCTCCTCCCCACGTGTAGCGCCAAGCCAAAGCAGCCGATAAAATGTCACCCGCGGGTCGGCGTGGCGGGGCGCGGGGTCCGTGCCACAGGCTGCCGGCTGTCCGGAGCGGGGAGCGAGGAGCGGGGCGGCGGCCGGGGCCCGGCTGCGCACGGAAGCGCCGCGCTCCGTTTCCCGCCCGCGGGGCCCCCACCGCCCCCTCCCGCCCCTCTCGTTTCCCC
>VWYH01001820.1:373312-406294 GCA_013399365.1 Pampusana beccarii
ACGGGGCGAGGCCCGCGGGAGGAGGGCTCGGCCCGCCGCCTGCCCACGTCCCCTCCCCGGCCGAGGAGGAGGAGGGAGGAGAAAGCGAGCGAGGTCCCGGTAGAGCGGTTAGGAGAGGGTTCGAGAGAGCCCTCCTCCCCCCGCGGAGGGGAAGAGGAAAGGAGAGCCGTGGCGGGCGGCGGAGGATGATAACTTAGGGCCGTGGCTGGCGGTGGGAGCTGCCCGCTGTGCCCGGGCCGGGGCGGCTGGAGGGCGGCAGCGATGTCCCAGGGCACGGCAGGAGGAGGGGGAGCGCCCCAGGTGCTGCCGGAGGGGAAGGAGAGGCAGAGGAAGAGGAGGCGGAGGAAGAAGAAGGAGAGCAAGACGCGGCTGGTGCGCTCCAACTTGCTGCTACCTGAGGCCGAGGCGGACAAGTCCAAGAGGACGGTCCTGGCCAGCAACCGCCTCAAGACCACCAAGTACACGGCGCTCTCCTTCCTGCCCAAGAACCTCTTCGAGCAGTTCCACCGCCTGGCCAACGTCTACTTCGTGTTCATCGCGCTGCTCAACTTCGTGCCGGCCGTCAACGCCTTCCAGCCCGAGCTGGCCTTGGCCCCCGTGCTCTTCATCTTGGCGGTCACTGCCATCAAGGACCTGTGGGAGGATTACAGCCGCTACCGCTCCGACAAGGAGATCAACCACATGGAGTGCCTGGTGTACAGCAGGTGAGGCAGAGTGGGCACCGGGGATGGGGAGCACCGCGGTGGCAGCCGGTGGTGGAGCCCAGCTTGGGCGAGCAAGGGTGCGGAAGCAGGGTGGTGAGCAGGTCCATTGTGCGGGGCTTTCGTTTCCACTCCAAGCATGAAGAAACTCTTGAGTTGTCCCCAGAGGTGGCGTCTCCCGTCTCTTTACGCAGAACGGTGGGAGTTCCTGCAGTCCTGTACCTTCAAGTGAAAGCGGATCTGCTCTGATCGGAGGGGTCCCGCAGTAAATCACTGATTTATGAGTAAGCAACATTTTTTATAGGTCTACACGTGTGCTCCAGGCTTGGTACTGTTTTATGCTTTGAAGGAAGGACAGTGCATGGCAAAGTGAATGTAAGCGTCACAGGCAGCATTTGATTTGCAAGCCTTTATGAGGACACTTCCCAGCGTGAGCGGTCAGTTGCACTAGTTGCAGGCATTAATTTGGTTTTAGCAATATGAGACCTCACTCAAGTAATCTTCTATTAAATCTTCACTGAGTGAAGGAAGGGTAGAGGCCAGAGGTTTCTACGTTTGAGTTAAGACTGTGAGGTTACATGGCATGAATTAGTGAGCATGAGCTATGTTTGCTTTTCTGAAGAGTGAGGCAGACTTTCCATTGAACATTTACTTTCAAGTGAATGCTTTTTATTTATTGTCTCAAGTGTCATCATTCCCAGTGACTTCACTATTTCCCAAAACCCGTGGATGGAGCATTAGGTCATTTATCTCCTTCAGATTTTTTCTTTTTCTTTTTTTTTTTTTAGCTAATCTGGGCTGTACATTTAGACCACAGCCTTCACATCCATAAATCATACTGAAATGACTTTTGCCCCCACATTTATGTCCTCAGAATCCAGCTTTACAGAATTTTTTTTTGCTTTTCTTTCAGTGCGAGATAGTCGTTTTGTAGTAGCTAAGGCTAAGGTTTTCTAGGGACTGAGAGAAGAACATATTTTCCAAGACAGCAGGTTTTAGCTCTCTTTCTGATGCTTCTAAATCTAACAGAAATGAAAACACGTGCCAAGAAGCTTACACTCTGATTCCACAGGCTGTCTGGGAGGGGTACTCTTGGCTGACGTAAGCACCGAGGCGGAGAGCAACTCTCCTATTGCAAGAAAGGCATGTGAAAAAAAAAATGCGAAAAAGAACTCAGAATGGGCTGCATTTTCAACATCAGCAGACTCAGCTTGTTATTTCACAAACTGGTATCACAGAAGAACTCCCACCCTGGGATATTCCGCCACCAGTAGATATACATGCATGGGAACACAAGTAAAATGGCCTTATTTGTGTAAACTAAACCAAAAATAACCTAGCCAGATCACACACAGAGGCCATCGCTAACCCAAGGCTGTGCCTGATGCCTTGCTTGCCCATAGCTGTCCTCAACTCTGAACACTTCTGGCATTGGGGTAAATGGGTGCAGGAGGGCCAGTAAGGGACTATTTTTGCAGTTAAGTAAAATAGTGCTAAAGGAGATGGTTAATCTCACCTTTACCAAACAAAATCAGTATAGAGATAAGCTCTCATGCCTCCTGTGTTGAAAAGAAAGAACTACCTGTTGCAGAAGCTATTCAAACTATTAACAAATACCAGTACTGGGATATTAATTCTGGAATGTTTCTCCCCCCTCTGTGATTTTCCACACTCCTCTCTGCTGCCAAAAAAAGTAGACGTGACTGTGAGAAAAGGTGCACTTTGGCGGTAATTTCACTTGTGCTCTTTTGGGAATCCCAGCGAAGTGCCCTTCCCTTTGTTCTGCTTATGCTGTGCCAGAGTAAAAGTCAGAATTGTTCCTTTTACTGCAGAGTTTGGGTTGCTGTTGAGTGACACTTACACAGATTAATTTGGGGGTAGTTTGCCTTTGCATTTGCATCAAGGGCACACATCGGCCCAATCCCTGTGGGGCAGCAAATGTGGAAGCTTCGGAACTCCATCACCTGTTGGGGCACAGCTCTCTGGCTGGGAGCAGAGCTGAACTATGTGTCCTCTGCAGAAGCTTAGTCCCTGGTAGCAGCTCACCTGTTTCCACCTTCCAGCACTCCCAAGGAAAAGCTCCCCTCTCACAGTTAAAAAATAAAAACAAAACCAGGAGGTTAAAATAATTTGCTTGTATGTTTTTAATCTGCTCACTTTTTCCTTTAATCTGCTCACTATTTCCTAAAAAATAGCCTTTTTTTTTTTTTTTAACCTCACCAAGTCACCTTTTTGAATATCTCCCAGCCCCAGTGAGTGAGATAGGACTAGAAACTTGCTGGATTTGGAGATAAAAACTAAGATTCTTACTAACTCAAATGACAGGGAACCAAGATTGAGAGATTTATATCAAGGTCATGAAAGTTGCTGGGCGTGGGTTCAAAAAAAAGCTGTTTTCTCGGAAAGGTGTCATGCCAGAGGAAACACAAGCGGTTGGACGTTACTTTTACTTTGTTTCCTTGGACTCTTTGTTTCTGGAAAAAATGTTGAAGTATAAATGTCACCTAAGGAGGTAATAAATGACAGCCATTCTCCCCACATCCGTTTGATGCTGATCACTCTATCAGTTTTACCACCTTTTGGCCAAGCCAGTCTCTCTCTCTCTCTCTCTCTCCCCCGCCTCTGCCACTTCCTCGTGGTGTGGCCGAGGCAGACTGTGATGCAAATGCTGTCCTCAATAGAGATGCTTCTGTAGATGGGGCAGGTTAATGAGCATTGCTGCAGTCCTGTGCTCCCCTAGAGCTGCCAGGGAGCAAGGGACTCTCCTTAGCTCTCAAAAAGGTCCTCTGCGAGATGGGATGTATCTGAGCGCCAGGGTGGTCGTCTGCACTTTGATGAGCTTCCTTTCCTGCCAGCCTCCCACACAGCTGCGAGAAAGCCACCTTGAGCACGGACTACAGCGCTCAAACACAGACCACAGCAAATAAATGACAGCGAATTGCAACACTCAGCAACTTGAGACAGGGACTTTTCCGTCACAGCAGCAGAAAAAAAGCCCTCTATTGCGTGCTATATACTGTTTCATGACCCAGTAAAGATTCAAGTGGGATCCGGGATCAAGTGCATCCTCCATGTGCTGCTTTCCTGGCTGCTGAAGGACCCATCCCCTGTTAGACACAAGCAACAGTTCGTGATGCAAGATCTACAGGACAGAGAGAGAGCATGGGTAGGCAGAACCTACTGCTGCTCAGCCCAGCTCATCAGGAGGAGGTTCAACAACAGGCAGGCAGTGTCCACTGGGAGGTCCTCTGGAGCAGCCAACGTGGGCAGATCATGTCAGAAATCCGATGTGGGGGACAATGCTGTTCTCCTGCTGTGCTGACGGCTTGACAGCTGGTGCGCAGACTGGGCCGTCTTCCTCCCGCCTGCCCAGTGCCGTGGACTCAGATGACCCATTCTCATACAGCCACTGCCGAGTCAGTGACTCAGTGGCTCATAGTTGGCAACATTTATCAGACGACAGAACAGCAAGGGATGATGCAACCTGAAGTAAAAAGCTGAAGGCAGATGCAGCTTGTTTTCACAGAAAGAAGACAGCTTTTGTTTAGCAATTCTGGATGTTTTGGAGGGTTCCTCAAAAGATACTGCTTTCTAGAGTCAGAAGTTAGAATGGGAAAAGACCCGATTCTTTGAATAAATGGGAAGAAGCTGTTGAGTTTGAATTGGCAGCATATGTCAAGGAACGAAACACGCTGGAGAATTGCAGACTTGTGTTGCTCTGCTATGGATTTTGCAGGTCTGCCTGTAAGAGCAGTCAGGGTCTTGACAGGCAAAGAGGGAAGATTTCTTAGCCAACAGAAGTTAATAGGGCCTCTGTTTGGAGGCCTTTAAGGGCGCCTCTCCTGTTTGGCAATAGAGGAAATTAGGCACTTAGTTAAGCGGACAGTTTCACAGGTCATCTGGAATTTAGATTCTCTGCAGGTGCTTAAGTTAGGAATGCTGGATCACAGCCAAAACTCTTTCTTATTTGGTTTAAACGGAGGGAAGTTTACAAAGGCTTTAGAGCCCAGCCTGCAGAAAATTGTTTTGTGTGCGTAACCATTGCAAACCTGAGATCATCATACTCTCCTCTCTTTGTTCTTCTTCCTCATTTCCATCACCCAGGGATAGAGGTTGAAGACTGGAGATTACAAATTCACACTCTTTTAATGGTGAAGTCTTGTTTGGCTGGTTACTTTTCTGCATTATTATCTTGGACTTGGAGGATGGGAGAGTGATTTTTTTCTTTGCAGTTGCTGTCCTCCAGTGCTCACCAACTCTGGCTGGAGTTGTGGATAGTATGTGTAAATGTTTGCTCCAAATAATTCCAGGATGCATGCCTTGCTGCTGCTGCTGCTAAATATTTGTTAGGACTAAATTTGTCACTGGAGCGGAAGTGTTAAAACTCTTCTAAGCAGGGGCTTTGTTTTCGGTGTGCTGTTACAAAGTGTGGTATACATTTACATGGTATGTAAATAGAAGATGAATAGTGATAACTACAATCACAACAAATAGTGGCACTCGTCCAGCAGGGAATTACATTTTGTTACTGACTCAGTGCTGTGTTGGTGAAATAATTTCTGCTAATGTTTTTTTAGGAGCCTTATGTTCAAAACCAAAGGGCTTTGCTTTTTAAATCTCCTCTTGAACTCTTGCTGTGTCCATTGAAGAGTATTGCTGAAGAGTGAAATGGTCTCTGCATACTGATCAGAGAGTGATAACTGCTTCTTCTCCCAACCTGTGACTTAGAAAATCCATGACAAATTGCAGTTTATGACCGGATATTTGTCTCCCCTGAGGGGTGGAAAATGTCTAATGGGCCACTCAAGCAGCTATCAAAGCAGGCTGTTTTACATTAAATGTTAATTTCTTTTTGAAAAACTCAAGAGGAGGAGAGAAGAGAGTTCGATATGGGCAACATGTTTCACATAGTTTCCAAAATGCCCTCCCTTCCTTCCCTCTGTCAACCTGTCAGTGAAAGCCATTCCAGCCTTGGAGAAAAAAGATACAGCAGCATTACCAAGGGCACAGCAGATCCTACTCATGGCTTCTAAAATAGCCACTGGCTTGCCCTGCAAACACTTCACTTCTTAGGTGCCTTATTTGCTGGGAGCACCAGTCTCTGAGGAGTTGGGTTGTGATTCTCTCCCACTGCTACCCAAATAGACAAGAGTAGTTGCTTGTCCCAAAATGTGCTGGCAGGGTAAGACATTTCTCACCAAAAGAAATAAGCTTGTTTCATCCCTTCCAGAACACAAATGTCGCTAGATGTGATTCAAAAGGAAACTACCTGGGATTACTCAGTTTCCTCTGTGAGTGAGCTTGGTGCACAGAAAGCTGAAAGGATGAGTTTGGGCTGGGCTGGCAGTAAGTAAACTCACTGGGAGATGTAGTAGAAGCTCTTCTGTTAGACTGATAGGGAGGAATTTCATTCTGCAGTAGAGTTTATCCTAGTAGCAAGGGATCTCTCTCTGCTAATCTTTTGAGATGTAGCCAGCTGCAATGCGCAGGAGAGCCCATCTGTCTGTCCAACTATACATACGCAGTTTATTTGCTATTCAGTGTAGGGCAAATTTCCTAAGCGCCTGAGCTTCGCTACTGGAAAAGAAAAATGTTTGCCTCTTTTTACTAAGCTCTTTCATTTGTATAGGATGTCATGAGAGCAGTTGTAGCCTGTTTCACATGCCTCTGGCTAGCCGCCAAAGAAGATGCTGTTAATCTCCACTGAAAGACCTAGTGATGTCCCCAGATTTATTTTTGCAGATATGTGCTGCGCTCTGGAGAGACATCATAGCTTGTGCTAAGCAGACCACAGCCCAGAAGTATAAGTGGCCACCCTGTGTGCAGATCTGCTTGCTCTCACGTCAGTATTATCTTGAAACCATGGTTATTGCTAGAGGTGGCTGAAAGAATAACAGATCTATTTGATTCTGTCAGAGTCCATTTCCAAAAAAAACTGTACAAGAGGAAAAAACTGCATGTATTGTTCCACTCTTCCTGATACTGTGATTCCAGATTCTGCCTTCCACATGTAATCTAGTCAGCAGAAATGAAAACCCTGACAACCATGCTATAGATCGATGTTTTATGGAACTGCTTATTAGCTAGCATGACATAACTCACTCAGGGCATTCCTCCTGCTAGCAGACTAATCCTCCAGAAGTACTCTCAGTTACAGTAGTGCTCTCAGGCTCTGCCTGGGAGGCCTTAATTTTTCCTATGGGTGTGTTGGAGGACTCCAGGGAATGAAGAAGACTTAAACGGCTTCTTGTGGTTTTCTCTCCTCCTTCTGACTAATGTTGGCTGACGAGGAAGATGAAAACACAGAAAGGAGGGTCCCTGCTACTGGGCAGGAGTTAGTCAGACACCTCATCCAGGCTTTTGCAACCCTTATGGATGGAAAGGCTGCCTACCTTGACACAGTAGCTGGAGAAGTGCGAGTGCCACATCTCCCCTTGCTGTGTAATCCAGCATGCTCCCCATTTGCCCAAGAGCAGCCTGAAGACGTGCCTCTCCCCCTGCGACACTAGGCCTTTGGGGTATGTGGAGTTTTTGTGGTATGTACACAGTAAAGGCAATGCAGCTCACAAGCCAAACGCATGGCTTCAGGGTTACACCCAATTTGCAGGATTTACGCTGTGCAGGCTTGGTTTCAGCAACCACAGATATTGAGAGCAATTAAGTTCATGAAAAGCAGAACGATTTGTTTCACTTCGCATAGCTGAGGAGGCGAACTAGTTTCCATGGCTTGCCTTCAGCCTCAGTGTTTTCACTTGGGAGCTGGCACTAATGCAACTACATTGGTGGCCAGTCATGTTTGTACCCAGAAGAGATCCGCAGTAGAAACCCGATCCAAACCTTGCTGCTACCCCGCAGCAATACCTACTCACCTTGTCTCATCAGGATGGGGAAGCAAGACACTGGGAGTCTCCATGCTTTGGGCCAATGGATTTCAGTGAATGGCAGAATCATAAAGTGAAGAGCCAACTCAATACTAAAAGCCAGGACACTGACCTCTTACTGATAAATTTGTGCACGTACGGGCAGCAGCTTCCTCTGATGTATGTCAGCCACAAAAGTTAACCCACACCCAAAATGCAGCAGATGTGTGAAAGACACCAGCTTGTAGCTTTTCCTAGGTAGGTGCTTGTGGTGGTGTGGAGGGGAGAGCAGGTGCAGGTGGAGCTTGAGTGGCCCTAATATTGAGCTTAAATGAGAAAATGAACGTACATACACAAACACATCTTTGATTCTGAAATACTCCATAAAGCAAGCCTCAGATTTAGTTTGAGGAAGGTAACCTGCGAGTTTCTGGATGAACTGGTTTAATCTTTGCTGCGTGTCGAGGAAAAGGGCATAAGATGGGGGGAAGTGAAGAGCTCACAGTGCCCGCAGGACGTGAGCTGAGAGGAACAACTTTCTCTCTTGTGCTATTTCTAGGATATAGCTACACAGCCTGCCCATGGAAAGCCACTAGCCACCCAGCTAACAGGTTGTTTTGTCCTGTGGGCTGCTGAGGATATCTAAGCCATATGAGCTGGTAAACCATCACCTAGTTCTTTGCTGCAACAGGATAAATGTTTTTATTCTGTTTTGAGACTGTTTGCAGGTGACAATCTCTGCCATGGTCAGCCTATATCCTTAAGGCCACATTGGTCAAATGACAGCCTTGAGCTGGCTAGGTGTGTGTTTTCGGAGGCAGGGCATGCATTTTAGGGGTGGGAAACACCTACTGTCTCCTCTGCTATTTTATTACAATTCTTGTCTGAGCACAATTTCTCTAGAGTGACAAATAGGCCAGTCTCTTCAGTGCAGCAGCAAACATTTGCATCATGCCCAGTCATTTAATAAACTTAGACTCTGCTGGAGATTTGTTATAATAGGCTTGGTGGTCACTTGTTTTGTTTTTGTGTTCTGGTTGCTTGGAAATACTGACCTACTTCAAGTAAGAGTTTAAATGTTGGACTGACAACTGCTCTCCATTTCTTATCTATTTATGCTGCTATTGTACTAACACTGAGGGTGTGAACACCATTGCAGAATGTTTGATATTTCTGTAGTTTTGATGGAGGTTTCAGTGCTGACCTTTTGGAGATAAAGTCCATTATGAAGAGACACCATTTGTAACCATAGCTCTTTTACCTTTGCATGTTATCTTATGCCTGCTAGGCTTTTTCTAGGTTGCACAGCCATATACCTATATGCTTGCCCCTTGTCTGCTCACCTTCCTGCCTTCCAGTGACAAGCTGAAAATGCCTGTTTTGGCTATGTTAGCTGATTTCTTTTTGTTCATTAACAAGTTGTTGGGCGAGTTGTTGTGAAATCTCCCATAATAACAAGACCAACACAAAGTGCTGAACAGTCACCTAAATACAATTGTGAGCATGTTCAGGATCTATCAAAATGCAGATATGGGGTAAGATGCCTCAGAAGAGATGCCAGTGGGAAATTTTAGCAGAGAGATTTAGCAGCCAAACCCTTAAAAGATGCAGGAAGTTCATTAAATGCATTAGAAAGACATCATCTTTTTGGAGCAAAAGTAGATTATAAGAAATCAAATTTAACCCAACCCACCTAAGTCTGATCTCACAGTTGTAGTGCATTATTTTTGTGTGGGCCCACACTTATATTTGGGGTTCAGATGCCCTCTGTATTTACTTTTTCTCCCTTCTTAGAATTCCCATGTTCTCTTTGTCAGCCTCACCTTGCTATACTTCCCTCTGCCATGCACCTGCAGAGCTGTGAAGTGAAAGCTTGATCTTATCCAGTTTGCCAGCAGAAAGACATATACTGTTCTTATCTGCACACTTGAGAGCATTTTGACCTTCCTTCCCAATTGTATCTTCGTATCTTATCAGAGATGCTTGGATAGTGGTGCTTGTCTTCTGATAGGCAGTTGATTTGCACCTTAACTCTTCCGCATGTGCCACTACAGCTGATGTAACTGTATAACAGTAGTGAGCCGCTGATTGAAGCTGGCTGGCTGGCAGGAAACTCTCTCAAGTGCTAATTAGGTTCTCTCTGACCTGACAAGGGTATTTCCTGAAGGAGTTTGTCAGGTTCTTTCTGAGACATGAGGTGAGATTTATTTCGCATTGCTTTTAGCTAAAAGGTATGTGCATAATCTGACCAAGTCATCGACACTTGTGCCACGGTCAGTGGAGAGTGCTGAATGGTTATGGAGGGAGGGAGAAATCCTTCCAGTTTATTTGAGACGCTTACCTTAGGTTAGTTTGAATCAGGAGGTCCTTACCTCTCTCCAGTGATGGTACAGGTCTATCAGATGTTTAAACCTGCAGGCAATATTGCTAGGTGATCAGGGATTAGATCAGAGGTATCAGTGGTGAAATTATTCTGCTAATTTTGAATATCACTGATTTACCCTTGGCTGTCAATTTCTATGCTGGAATTTTAGTGCCTGTCCATATGGGACCATAGGCACATGCGAACATATCATACAGCTGTATAAGAGGTGCAGCACCATGCCCAGATGACATGCCCTGTTTGCTCTCTTAAAAGTCCTAAATTCTGTCCATCTGATTGCAGCATTTGACATTCTGCTCTTCCTGGTTGTTCAGGCTTAAATGAACTGTCCCCTATTGGGTTTTTCTTTACATATGACTCTCATTTATTGTCAGTGCACTCCCCTGTGTCTGTCTGCTTTTTGCGATGGGATCATGGTTGCGTGTGGGAGCTCCTATTTCTGTCAGATGCTGTGGGATCTTTCCAGAATGCAAGTTCAACAGAAAAGCTGTGGCACAGCTGAGCCAACCATCAGTGCAGTGGTGCTGATGTTTAATCTACCACACCTATTTGCTGGGAATCCAGTTTAAAGTCCGTAACAGCCCTTGTCATGGACTGAACAATCCATGGCATCTCCTCAATTTGAGGAATACCTCAGGGGACTCTATTTTTTAAAATCCTACCATATTATATAATAAACTTGACTCATTAGCAGTGAAATAGCTTTTCTTCTTGGAGTGGGACGTCTGCCAGCTCATGCCAGAAATATGTGTGTGAGACACATCTGCCAAAGAATATTGATTGCAGCATTAGATCCCCAGCCTGACAGTGAATTGCTATGCATAGAGCTAACAAAGCTAGCACTGAAATGTAGGCTAGGACAAAAAGTCAACAACCAGTGGATTTTGTGTATTTGCCAAGTATTTGGTTGCTCATGTGTTTGTTGTTTTGTTGTTGTTTTGATTTGGTTTGGTGTGTATGTTTGATTTTTCGTCCAGTTAATAAACCAGGTAGAAATTATCAGTTTTGACCCCAGTTTCAAAACTACTAAAGAATCATGACCAGTCTCACTAAAGATAAAACTCATGAGAAAACTTAAGTCCAAAACATTTATAATTTCTCAGACAAAAAAAGTACTGAAAAATAATCCAGTGTGATAAAGACAGAAATAGTGTCTTTGAAGCACATACAGTGTCTCTACCTTTTAAAGCCTTCATTCAGTGTTTTAGTGTAAGATTTCTCTAAAATTCCCTGTGGTTGTTCTAAGTTCAATCCTCTTTGGAATGCAGGGAGGAGAAGAGAAGGAGGAGAGTTCCTGAGTTTATTTTCAATGGCATTTGGTTTGGCTTGGAGGATTTTTATTTTGCTAATTTGGTCCTTGCATATTAATTCATGTTCTTCCTCTGCTGCTCCTAAATTGGAAACTTTCCATTTTACATCTGGCAATCTTGTCCTCAGTTGTTTAACCTTTATGTTTTATCACTAGAAATATTAATAACTGTTTTGTGCAGTGAATCCAGCCTCTTAGTCATAATAACATTCCCTTCAGCAACTTCTAGAAAGACTTTCTGGTTTGTTTTGTTGTTTTGTTTTTTGACCATCGTCCGTATTTACAAGAAGCATGCCTGAGTCGATGGTGCTGCACCCTACCAAAAAGTTTTAAGCAGGAAAAACACAATACTTGTTCTTTACTCTTTACCACTGGAAGAAAGTTTAGAAACACAATTGCATCTACGGAAGTGGTTAAGACCAATGGTGCGTTGCCCCGGCGAGTTGAGCAGTATTCAAACTACATGCAAACTGATCATTCAAGAGCAGAGTTCTTACTGAATATACATCCAGACGTCCAGCGCTTCTGTGGGACGTCTCCTCATCCATGTCTAACTCTTTTCTGACCTTCTTTTGTCACTCATTAGTTCCAGTTAGATTCCAGTGCATTCCACAGAGGCCAAACACAATATGAAAATATTGTCTGCAAGCGAAGGGTCCCCAGTCAGTGTCCCCTGTAACTTTTATCACTGTGCTACACGCCTATACGTATTTAGTGGGAGTGCTAAGGTGGTGTGCAGTACACAGTGGGGAACTATGAGCCGTGTATTTACAAAGTTTAGTCTGTTCATCCTTTTTGCCAAGTATAACTCAAGTAAGAAGCAAAGGCCAGAAAAAGAGAGATTTTTTTTTTAAGTGAGACTCCCTATGCAGCTGGTTACACGAATGCCAGTCCTTAAAACTCTCAGCTGTAAAAAGTGTGTTTATATGGCACACATTCAGCATGAAGCAGGGTTGTCCCAGCTGGTATGTCTAAACACCCTCAGAGCACCGTGCAGGGGTGCTTGCTGCTCTGGAAGCAACATTGCTGCTGTGCCGTCTCTTGGCAGGGCTTGATAGCTTCGACATGGCCAAGTTCACATGACTGACAGTTTTCTGTTTGTGTTTGGGACCCTGCGCTCTGCTCTAATTTATTGTTCTTAGACTGAAAAAAAGACAGTAAGGATGTTCGTTAAGTGCAGGTGCAAATTGCATGACTACGCTTAATTTTGGGGCCTTATTTCAGGTTGACTGTGACCACGATGAGGAAGTAAATTGTAAAAAATAGAACCCTGTCAAACCGCTATTTTTTAAGAGACATATATATAATAGGTGTGATTTAGCACATCAGCATAGATCAGATTACCAGAGGACTCGTGATTCAGGATTGAAAAGCAAATTAAACAAGCCAGATTTACACTTAAGATACTCAAGTGAAGCAGATGTAAACAAGTGCTACTGCAAGTTGTTATCCTTCTACCATATTTCTGCCGTCTGAATCCATTTTTACTGACAACTTGAACGAAGTGAAAAAGCTGCTTTTTAATTTCTTAGGAAGGGAGCACAACATTCTCAGGAGTTTTCCAGAGCTTCAGCAGAGTAACCTGTCAGTGCCACAGCAGTGTAGACAGTTTGCGTTCCGGAGTAATGTTTATCCCTCTTGAAGTAAGGAGGAGAACTCCCCGTGAGCCATGAGTTTTCCCCCGTCTTTCTAAAATAAGACCCTTTTTGCAAGTCAGACCTTCCTTTGGTCAGTTTAACACCCTCTATATGATGTGCAGGTTCACCTCCGATGCCCTTGAACTTCACAGATGGTTCAAATGTTCAAATGTCTCCAACTTGAGTCTCAAGATTATTTTGCACCTCGGAGGACTCTCTGAGCCTGGTTTACGTACACATTCTAATCAAGAAGAAATATTGAGGTTAAAATGTTTACAGCTGTAGATAGCACCGTCAAATGTTCAGTCCTTAGACCGGGAAAGTATTAACAAGATGACTGGGAGCTTAGTAAGTCTTAAAATATATAGGAGTAGAGTCATAGCTGTCTCCCTGTAGGGAAGGAGAGGGCGTTTTGTAAACATCAGCTGGTTTGCTTTACAGTGGGGTGGGTACAAGGAGAAAATGGCCAGGGTGACAATTTTGCTGTCCTGTCGAGAGAAGGTGTGGCTTCACGCTGAAAAAGTTAGCAATGTGTGTGCTGGGACAGCTGTCTGTTTTGCACGGTGATCTGTTTATCAGGAAACCTCTGCATAACAGGCAGTGAACGGCCACTGAAGGGGCAGGCATTACAAAAGCAGAGGTAGGTCTTTCTCCACAGGCCTCCAAAGAGTCCGAAAGCTGCGGGCCGAAATAACCGCGGTATTTTCATGGTACTGAAAGCAGGCAAAGCACAATAGCCGAGAATGTGCAAATCCAGTCTCGTCACCATGACCTGGGATTATGCTTTGGCCAGCTCAGACTTTTTTGTTCCTGGTTCTCCATTTCCAGGAGAGGTGCTTCACTTCTGAAGTTGTGATTTGAACTCTCCTGGGCTGATGGTTGACAGAGAGATGGGGCTGCAAGGGTAGAGCCGTCGGTCCTTAATGCAGCCTGCTAGGAGAGGGAAGAACAGACTTTGTGGATCAGTAGCGCTGGCTCTGTCTCTTGTTTCAAGTTATTAAAGTAACACTTCAGTGTTTTTTTAAAAGGCATTTTCCTAAATGCTCTCTAATGCCCATAAATATTTTTCTTCTACCGGTGCGTTTTGGGTTTTTTTTTCCCACTTGGCAAGCAGTGGTATTTGGGGGGGTTGTGTTTTGTTTTGGTTATTCTTCTACAATATTCAGGATGAAGTAGAAATTAGCTTTGCTACCAACACCTTGCAGATATACACACACAAAATACTTGAACTTGCCAAAACAAGTTATTTTTGCATCAGCATTCTTGAGTTTATTTTCTGCTTGCATGTTTTCAGAAGAAGAGTGCTTCTTACCAGGTGCTGTGAACAAAACATTGTGTCTGCAAGATCGACAGACTAATGGTTTTTTAATCATTACTATAGAGGTCAGCTATGGGAGAGACAGCTGAAGAAAAATAGGCAAAATTCGATTATTAGAAGGGGCTTAAGATAAGACCAATTCTAAGATAAATTAAAAAATAGGGCAAAAGACAAATGGGATTCTGACCTCTAATGCCAGAAAAATGAACTGTTAGTGGATACAACTGGGCCTTGAAATGAGCCCTGGGAGGACACTGGGGCTCTGTGGTGTTTTTGATTTACATCTAGCCTTTGAATTCTTTTTTTTTGATGGTCAGTTTTGTATATCATGACAGACTAATTTTGCTTCACAAGCACAAGAACTCTCCCTGCAGCAAGATCGGAGCATCACCTGTAAGAGAAAGTCAGCAGTCCTGAGGCAAAGCTGTATCCTCCCCAGGTCAGGGTTTTAAGGGTGTTGGTGAATTAAGACGTTATCACCGTATCCTTCCTGCTCATCCAGAGCACTGTTAAATATCCCATCTATGCTAGAGTCTTTTTTCCTCCTCCTCCGCTCTTTTTTGTCTTCTCATTTGTTCTGCTGTCTTGTTGAAGACATGGCCTGTTGGAGAGGGTTCAGAGGAGGGCTACAAAAACGGTTAGAGGCTGGAACAGCTCTCCTGTGAGGACAGGCTGAGAGAACTGCGGTTGTTCAGCCTGGAGAAGAGAAGGCTCCAGGGAGACCTTATTGCGGCCTTTCAGTACTTAACAGGGGCCTATAAAAAAGATGGGGACAGGCTTTTTAGCAGGGTCTGTTATGACAGGACAAGTGGCAATGGTTTTAAACTAGAAGAGGGGAGATTCAGGCAAGACGTAAGGAAGGCATTTTTTTGCACTGAGGGTGGTGAAACGTTGGTCCAGGTTTCCCAGTGAGGTGGTGGATGCCTCATCCCTGCAGACTTGCCAGGCCAGGCTGGACGGGGCTCGGAGCAACCTGATCTAGTTGAAGATGTCCCTGCTCATTGCAGGGGGATGGACTGGATGGCCTTTGAAGGTCCCTTCCAACCTCAACTGTTTTATGAATTGCTGGAAGTCCTTCAAGCATTTGGGGAAAGAGGACAGCGTTGAATCTTATACTTGTGGGAGTCAGCGGATCTCCACTAGAGTCTTCAGCAGGATCTTGAGCAAGTTGCACAACCCTTTCTGCATGTCAAAGGCACAGTCTGCAAAATGGAAACAGCATCATTTATCTCACAGGGTTTTTGAGGTTTGAACTGGAACTTTAAAAAGACATCTTTTTTGTGATTTGCTTTCCCTTAAAACTGAATGGGAATTCAGTGTCTTGGTTTTCTGATTTCAGGGGTTTTCAAAGTAGCTATCCTATGTGGAAAAGCTTGATTTTTTTTTCTGTCCTTGGATTTTTGGGTTGTTAGTGGTCTGATTTCAAAATCTCTTTAAATTGAGTTAAAAAATAGGTTATGGAAAAACTACAGTCGCAGTTATAAAGAAATCTGTATCTACCATCTGTGAGGACATGATTAGTCCCAACATACTGTCGTAAATGGATTATAATTAGTCTTCTTGTCCCACGACTCTCAGGGGAATTCTGAAGAAAGGTGGGCATTTATTTAAGACAAAGCAAAACATTTGGAGATCCCATGTGCAGAAATAACCACTTTCAGAAATGCCTCTTTATGGAAAAAATGTTGCTCTACAGTAACAGTTGCCAACTGGTAGAGATAGAAGAATTTAGAAGGAAAGGAACAACCCGGAATAAAAATGTATGTACAGTAACAAATTATGGACAGAAAGAGAGAATATCCAATTTCTCCATTGTGTTCCTTAGCTACAAATAATCCTGTGAAATATTTATTCCAAAGTTCAAATAAAAAAAGACTTCAAAGCGAAGAAGGGTAATACTGAATCTGTCTCTAGCAGGTTTATTCTGAAGGTATTTCAGAAGGTGAGAAACTTTTCTCGTGCAACAGTCTCACAGGTTTTTACTGTAGGTAATGTTCTGTGAACACCTAGACATTAGGATTGCTTATGTCATCAGACTGAAAGTGGAGTGTCTGTTTTTGGAAAACTCGTTTAGAGGAGTGCTGATAAGGGGGGGAAACATTAAGCCCAACCTGTGTTCACTTACCTTCCCTAGGACTGGACTGTGCATCAGTTTTAAACTGAAAGAGGGCAGATTCAGATTAATAAGACATTTTTTACAATGAGGGTCGTCAGACACTGAACAGGTTGCCCAGAGAAGCTATGGATGCCCCATCATTGAAAGTGTTCAAGGTCAGGCTGGATGGGGCTCTGAGCAACCTGATCTAGTTGAAGATGTCCCTGTGCATTGCAGGGGGGCTGAAGTAGGTGATCTTTGAAAGTCCCTTCCAGTTGAAACCGTTCTGTGGCTCTATGAAGCAGAATAAAGGACTTTCATGAGTATCTGATCAGAGGGAAAGCTGGGATTCCCAGAAAGAGTGAGAGTAAGGCGTTAATTACCCTCTGCATCCACCAGCCAAACTTCCTTTAAACTGCTGAAGTTGCTTGGTGTTCTCTGAAACCATCTAGAGCATCACGAGTTTTGTCTTGCTTGGCTTCAGCTATTTGGATATTAGGCGTTCAGTCCCACCAAACTCCGAGACCTTCTTACTAGCCTGGGCAGAAAGATGGGCGTCTCCAGAGAGCTGTTTGTTCCATCCATCTTCTGCTGGGAAGAATTACCCACCAGAAGTGCCCTTGCCCCGCTTGCCGCCTGCTGTGGAGACGTCTAGGCAAGTAGAGCAGATGAGATCCTTCACATCTGAAATAAGGTGAAATGAAAATGTCATTTCTCCAGGAGGGTGGATGTGGGTGTGTGTAAACCTTGTCTTAACAGGGAAGTATTTTACCTTTTTACTGATGGTAGGAAAATTGAATCACACTAACAGACCCATCACTTGCTTGTTTGGCTTTGTTGTAAGTACGAAACTTTGTTATGGATTTCAGCCTAAATGTTATCGAGTTTTAGGTCTAATTACTGCTATTCTATTGCTTTGTGCTAGCTAGGGATATGGTCCCTCAGAAGCAGCTCTTCTCGTTGTGCTGTATCACTGAGCTGCTCATCAGCACTAAACCTCATGCTCTGTTACAGCCCAGTTTTGTCAAAACTCCTGTAATTTTATTAGTGCATCTGCTGTTTTTCTAACAATTGTCATGCTCATACTTCGTTTCTCACCTGAGAGACTTTGCTTTTCCTGTCGAGTGTGTCTGAAGCTTGCAAACCCAGCAGCAAGCCGGAAGTCCAGACCCGGGTCATCCCCAGCCCTGGGCCAGCACATCCCCAAGGGAGCCCTCTAATGTCAGCCTTATGTTGCCGGTAGCTGGAGCTTCCCTGCCCGTGTACCTCTGCCACCACTCTCACCCGAGGAACACAGTCCTTCAAAAGCTGCAGGCCTATCTGAGTCCACTCAGATTCACTGCCAAAGCAGTAATGTTGGGTTAGCCCTTGTTGGTGCCCTTTTGAAAAATGACTTGGGAGACATTCTTACATTTCCTGAATAGTGCTTAGGTTTTCTTATGTAAAGTGAGATACCAAAATGCTATTTATGGTCATCTGTAATTAAGAAGTTGTAATTTATGAATAGTCCGTGCTAAAGTCATTCTGGCAAGGACTTTGATGATGCTACAGGAAGCATTCGCCTATGAGATACATAGGCATTTTAAATGCTTTTCCATTTTCAGTATAATTGACACCTCTGCAGAGTGGTATCCTCTGTAAAATCAGGGAATACCTGAAAATGTCACATACTCAGAGTCTGCCCAGTGCCCATGCTGTCTTCTGTACCTCTGTAAAAATTCTGTAAACATTGGGCCATTTGAAACAATACAGATGTTCTGCTTTATATAGAAGGGAAAGAGAGATTGCTGAAGAGCTGATGGAGATAAATTGTTTTGTGAAGAAATACAGAAGTGGAAAATGTGCATCCAGTATGACTCTCTAGATTCTTTTGGTGGTAGTGGGACATCTTTTTGCCTCTTTCCAAGCCTTCTGTTTTTTTTTTTTTACAGGGTGAGATGGGGGGGCAGGGGTACAAAAGGCAATTCTATCAATAAGACGGATAAAGAAGGGGCAGTTTTATTTTTCAGAATGGAATGTCATGTTATTCACTGACACAGAAAAATGACCCACATGTATATGATTTATAATTTAAAAATTAAGGAAATCTTTCTTCTCATCAGGCCTATAGAAGAGCTTTGGACTATAGCAGTTCAGGTATAGGAGTGAATGTTGGGACTCAGCATTGCTGGAGTCCATTCTCTTCCCCAGCTCTGGCTATCTGCCTGTGTGCTCTTGCACATTTTCCCCTGAAATACACCCAGCAGTAGTTTTCCACCTGCATCGAGAAATGCCAGGAGATGCGGGAGGCATTGTGTATCGGTTCTATGAAAGGTAAAAACAAGCTTATTGTCAGTAAGCTTAAAGTGCGGGATCTGTGCTTTGCTAGAAAAATGTTTGCGTGTAAAAACTAAGACAAACCTCCAAAACGCCTGCTTATCACTTATGCAAAGTGAAATGATAAATTTTCTGATGTCTAGTGTTTGGGACTGAAGCCTGCTTCAAAAACCGCAAAATCTACAAGATGGTCTGCATATTTGAACCTATCCAGTTCAACTGTTTTGATCTACCCCAGCTGAATTGTTGCCCCAGTAACTTTTTGTGTGATTTGGGAACATAACGAATGTAGCAATTGGACAAAATCTAATTTAGTGCACACTACTGGAAAAAAAAAAAAGTTGTACTCCATTGCTCTGTTATCACACGTACTGCTGTCACCCTATTGTTTATTTCCAGACCATGTGATGATGGACAAAAGAGGTTTTTGGTGTTTCTTCAGTCCAAGAAGCTGTTAGTTTATTCTATAAATACGAAATGAGCAGACTTGTAGGAAGGACTGAGGTGCATGTTTTCTTTCAGGAGGGCTGTGCAGCATGCCTCAAATGGAGAGCCTTACTCATCAAGTGAGGATGATGAGTAAAGACTCTTTCCTCCACAGAGTACTTACTTGCTTTCTCTGGAGGGGCGGAGGGGTGGGGTGGAAATGATGCCAAACAAACAAACTAACTAAAAATGGAAGTGTTCCAATTATCTGTAAAAGTTTTGTTTTCACACTGTGTGCTTCAGTCTCATTGCAGCTTTTGAGGAGTAACAGTGATAGTCAGACATTCCTCAGATGGGAAGTGGTGAGGGTGTGAATTGCTGTAGAAAAGCACTATTTCCAGTAATAACACAGCAGGTGTTTTGAAAGCAAGCTGCTCTAACCTTTCAGATTGCAGAGGCATCCCAGTAATTCTAAGGATCACAATCTACAAATGACTAATTTCACTGTTGCGTTCCTAATTAAGAGGGGAATAAAGGTGTGAGGAAGCTGAATTTTGAAAGAAATGTTTTGACAAATTAGCAGCTTCCTACATCTGATCTGTCACTAAGAAACAGGAGTGTCATTCATATGCAGTTTCAGGACCTCTGTGCCTGGGTATTGTGTCGCTAGCATTGATGGGCACTCCAGGTACTAAAACTTACACTTTGATCAAAGCCTGAGAAATTTAAAAGCCTTGCACCGTGAAAAATATATTACAGTTAGTGATACCAAGGTTGTCCGGTACTTACGTTGTCTTTGTGGCGCAGGATGCAACTTCTTTAACAGATTTCTTCATCAAGTTGCTGTTTAATGCGCAAAATCTTGTTTTAAAGATTTTGTCTGAATGCAAATCCACCATATCGCTTTTGAAATCATCTTAATGCTATAGTGAAAAACTTGCACATCATTTTCCATCTGGACTTTTTTTAGATTTAGTTCTTAGCCTGTGAATCTTGTTCTTTTCTTGCCTGATCATCTCTCTCAGCCTTGCCCTGAGTAGCTGTTAACAAGTTTTGATCAGGTAATTTCTCATCGTTCTCTTTCTCAGTTAATTAAACCAACACATAGCCTAGCAACGTGGTATTATCCTTGTCAGTCACAGTATACCACAAAATCAAGACACATAGCGGCATGTTATCACTTCAGTTTACTAAGCAAAGTTCTTCTTCTAAATGTTAATTAATCCATTCTTGACAACCCAAATTATGAATCGCATCAAAAGAATCTAGGGTTTTCTACTTGGACTAAATAGCACAAGTCCCATTATTTCTAGTGGATGCAAAATTAGTTCCCTCTTTCTGCATGGCAAAAGTGTAAGAACCAGAAGTAATGTGGACAGCTAAATAAAATTAATCTATTTGTCAGATTTTCAGACCATAGATTACATGTTGCTTTGTTACTTTAGAACAGTATTCTGTCTTTCACTACTCGCTTAGGACTGTATTTTGCCTTTAGTTTTCATGCAAATCAGCTATTAATATAGGGGGAAATTTGCAGTGTTAAAGATTGTGCAAGATATCCCAAGCACAGTGAAAATTAAACCCACCCATCATAGCATAGGAGTATAGGGATTAGTTCAGAGCCTTTTGCTTGGCAGAAATCTAGATATACCAGAGACCCGTTCCAAAGCGCACGAAAATCACTGCAGAAAACCTCAGCAGCTTCAGTGAGTTTAGGATAAAGCACTGGAACTTTCCTGAAAGGAAAAAAATGCCAAATATTTCTAATTGTAAGTAACTTTAAAACAAACCACTTTGTTGTCCGAAATCACTTTTAAGGATCTCCTAGAGACCAAAAACATGTACAGTTTGATTAGTTTGATGTCTAGGATATTTTTTTCCTGCTTACTCTTTTGAGCTGATTAAAAAAAAAAAAAAATGTATTTTCTTACAAGCTTACCCTAGATTGATCACAGATAAATTAAAGAGCTTTGATGTGGCCAACAAAGCAGACTTACTGATCTAACAACAAATACAAGTGTTCTTGGAAAAAAACTCGGGCGTATACTGAAATTTCATGTTTGTTTTTCTCCTCTTTTTTTTTTGAATAATAAAAAAATGAAACCCATGTATTTTTTTTAGGAATGTTTCCTCAAACTGATTGTTCTTTTTTAGCTAAGCACACACTCTATGGTAGAAAGAATAAACAAGTACAGCTTTGTACTTGGTCCAGAATGAGAAACGCTGCATTCAAAACTCTCATCGTAAAAGCTGCTGAGAACTTAACCTGACTTGCATTGCTGCTGCTTGGCTTTTGTTGTGTGTAAGGCTTAATGATAGTAGGCCTATATTAAGAAAGGATGTATAGAGATTGGAAAATTCTCTTGTTTATCCTAAAATTCAAGGGCAAAAGATCAAATTTCCATTCCTCTCATTATTCTCAACCTTTCTTGTTTAGAGGGGCAAACTGTGAATCGCAGCAATGCCTGATGATAAGTGCCTGTGTGCTCTTTTAGCTGACAGTATCATGGTGCATTTTCAAATTGCTGGTGCTCAGCATATTGAAAATAAGGACACTTGCTGAGGCACTGAAAAGACACGGGTGTCAGTGCTTTACTGAGCTCCGTCGGGACAGAAGCTTTCCTGCCACTAGAAGCATGGGGCTGCGCCTCTGTAGGATTCGCTATAGGGTTCACAATTTTTTACACTGAGGGTGGTGAAACTCTGGCCCAGGCTGCCCAGAGAGGTGGTGAATGCCCCATCCCTGGAACATCCCAGGCCAGGCTGGACGGGGCTCTGAGCAACCTGATCTAGTTGAAGATGTCCCTGCTCATTGCAGGGGGTTGGACTAGATGAACTTCGAAGGTCACTTCCAACCCAAACTGTTCTGTGATTCTATGGTAGTGCCAGTTTCTTCATTTTCAGAAACAATGTCACTGTGTCGCTGAGGTGGAACTGGCTCTTGATGCCCTGTCCCTGCTACCTGTCAAACAGTCTCCTTCATGTCTGAGTCACACTCTGCCATGGCGTGCTTGTGCTGCTGGTCCAGACTGCTGCTACGAGAAGGGTGCCCTCCTCTACCTTTCTCCAGTCCTTAGAAACCCCATTCTTTCCAGACTTAGTTTTTCATGGACAGCTTTATACCTACTTGGGTTTATCTAAGGGCTTCCCTACTAGTTAAATAACCATTCTCTTCCTCTCAAGTATGCTCTCAAAGAAGCAATCGAGCCACTCTCTGGGCTTTGTTTTGTATGCAAAGAAAATGAAACAGAGGTAGGTGAAAAGGAGTTTTTCTTTGATTTACCCTTAGATCGTTTTAAAAGCTCAAAAGGAAATCAAAAGCTTTTTGATAGACACAAAATGATCTTTTTTTTTTTTTTTTTTCTTTGCTTAAAACTCACATTTTAGTATTTANAACCTTGAAGCTGTTCTTCATTCTGGATGAAACACTTTTACATTCTAAAATCATTAGTTTGAAACTTTTTTTTTTTTAACAAGAAAAACATCGAACTTCTGAAAATGGTGATCTGTCTGCCATCAGGCATCTCTAGGATTTACTGCTTGCTGTGGAGTAGCCCACCCTTTAATTTTTCCCTCTCAGTGAATCACTGTTGCCCTTCTCTAATAGTTTGACACCTGTTCTCTGAGCTCTGCCCTGAGCCCAGGTGACAATGCCATGTGCAGCAGAGCCTTGTGCCCTGGAAATGATGCTTTTCTCCCTGCCTTGGACACACCAGCCTTTTGGAGCCCTGGGCTTTGGAAAGATAAAGGCCTCTCTAATATTCAATTTCTAATAAATTATCATTTGTTTTTGAAAATGCAGACTCCTACCTTCCAGTGGTTAAGTTCCATCTGGAGAGTTTTGGGTTTAGTTTGTTCTAGTGGTTAATTCTGTTGGGGAAATAACTTAAAATATGGGTTGTGCCTCGCTGCTGAGCTGACAGAGGGTAGTTCTATTGAGAACTAGAAGCCCAAGGGTTTTTTTGTTGTTCTTTTGGTGTTTCTTCTTTTTTATGCCCTGAAGGTATGTAGTAGATTTCTGTTGTGGCTGACTCTAGAACTCCTAATGAAAACCAGAAGAGAACAAAGTTGTTGGGAGACACATAAACCTAATATTAGTTTGGAAGGAGTAAATATTTATCCAGGGAGAAGGAGATGACTTATTTAAAGACTGACTTAATTTATTATTTAGGAAAACCACCTTTTGGTATCCACCCTGCAGCCAAGAATTGTCCTTCTTTTTCCTAGGGGATATTATAGTTTAACAAATGAACCGCACAACCCAGAATATACTGGCAGAGGCAGTCTCCCAGAATGGAACTACTCATTAAGTTCATTTATCCCCCTAACAGACCATTCTAAAGGTATTGCAGTGCATTAGGGACAAAGTTGGATGGCTGAAAGGTCGTGGTTCTCAGAGACTTCAGCTGTAGTGGGGGACATTCCACTCAGGTTTGGGTTTGTGCTTTCACAGGATGTTTGTCCATGACAGACATCTTCACTCAGCACTTGTGTTTAATACCTGGTTTTTAAGCTACATGCCAAGTGAAACCTCAGAAAAATAAGTCTTGGAAAGTGTGAAGGGGTCAGGGAGGTTGTTTTTATTTTCCTCATTTCATACTCGGTTAAGGTAAAATACCGGATGAGGCAGGGGATCAGAAACATGGCAGAGTTTCGTACTTGAGGTTGATTGATTATTTTTTTTTCAATCCTGTGCAGACTAATAACAATAAGGAACACACAATATTTGCTGATAGCGATCTAAGTGTCAGATAGTTTGCAGTCCTAGCAAGGTTTGGAGAAAGAACAGCTTTTCTTCAGCAGAAACATCCTCTCTGGCACAGAGAGGGGACAGCGCTGTGGTGACACATCCTGCTCGAGCTGCAGCCGAGCCCTGCAGTTGTGGTTACCCCCAGGACCCTCTTCCATCCCCTCAGCTTAACTGCTTTTAAGGTCACTTCTCAGCTCAGTTCTCTCGGAATGATCCAGATGACTTTCAGCACTTCTAATAGCGGGGTTCTTTTTTTCTTTTCTTTTTTTTTTTTTTTGACTGACCTGACCTAAAAGAAGCCACAGGGGCAGCTGTGCCAGTAATAGGAGTGATCAGTCACCTCTTACAGGAAGGCAGCGGTGAGCAGCCTGTGGTGAGCTGCAGGGGGAAGCCATTCGACTTGAGAAACCTCTTTATCTTGAGGGTGACAGAGCACTGGAACAGGCTGCCCAGAGGGCTTGTGGGGTCTCCTTCTCTGGAGACATTCAAGACCTGCCTGGACACCTTCCTGTGTGATCTGCTCTGGGTGGACCTGCTTTAGCAGGTGGGTTGGACTGGATGATCTCCATAGGTCACTTCCAACCCCAACCATTCTTGGCCCAGCAGCGCTCAGCACAGGCCAAGCCAGTGCAGTATCTTCCTAGAGCAGTGCACGGAAAACATGAAGTACCTCTGCCTCTGCTGTGCTAGGGCTCGGGGTGAGCCACAGGGCTATCCAGCCTTTCCCTTCCTCAAGCATGAATAAAATACAAGTTTCTATCACCACGTGGGGATGCTGCGCTGCTTGAGCACAGCAGTAGTCCTGGTCTAGCAGTCCCAGTCTAGTAGTCGTATGTTACTGTATTGGCTGCCCAGATGTAGAACACATGATGAACTTACATTCTTTTGCTCTGTCTGCCCCTTTGTACCACCCTAAATATGCTTTCCCTCTTTCATGTAACAGCTCCCAGTATTTCTAAGGTTATCACAGCTCTGCAGATGATTTGAATGCACTGTACAACATACTTAGTTATTTTTATATTTCCTCATAAAGACCTTTCCATGTTTGTGTTCTCTGAACTCTGCCCAGATTCTCATCCCTTTCATTCCACTGTTGAGGTCCCTGGCAACATTTCAAACTGCAGAGCGGTAAGAGGAGTAGAAATCCCTGCTAGATGATGGGATCATCTCAGTGTTTAGTTACAATTTGTGCTGACCTTCAACTGTTGTGATTCAAGATACCATTGCCATCCACACCCTCATCTAGCGTGAACGGGACTCGTGCTTCAAGTATGTTCTCACGTCCTAATCTCTGTCATCTGAACCTGTGACTTGACCAGAGGATATCACAGCTCCCTTCCACTCATGCTCTACAAGCCTGTGCTTATGTGTTGGATTTAGTAGATCACTTCATTTCCTCTTCATATGCCTGATTTCCAGAGGGAGTTCAGGAGAGGGATTCCTGAGTGCTGCTTACAGTGATAAGAAATCTTATACTTAACCTGACTATCTTGAGTCTTCCCACAGGCACTGAATTAGGAATCTCTCCCTGAAATGAGGAGCTGTCTTAAAAACTGGCTGAATACAGGCTAGCGCTAGTAAAACCATCAGTTTAATTTAACACGGCCATGCCTGTGTAATAAAGCAAATAGGAGATAACTCGCCCGGTAGGTCCTATGCTCTGTGTGTGTGATGTGTCTGGTTTGCCACGGTGCATACCGCTGCCTACAGACCATTAGCTTTGATGGTGACTAAAACTGGAGTTAATCAAGCGCTCCTCTGTGACTCTCACTACTCCGTACACTGTCGTTTATTATTAACCTATGTCAACAGCCCTTCCAGTAATTTATAAACCGTATTACACTGCTCTTTACACCTGATAACTATTAAAAGTAACATTTCCAGAAAGCTTTTGTGAAATACTATATTGAAGACAGCACTTACAGTCAGACTTTCATCTACTCTCTTTTCTTCTTGTACTTTTAAGCTTTTGGAAATGTAATCACATTGAGAATTATGTCCTTGTAGGTGTTTTTCTGCAGCTGTTTATTGCCAGAGAGGCCAGCCAAAAAGCTGCAATTGTCATCAGAGAGCATTTTGACACGTAACTTTTTGAGACATCTGTGATTCTTTTGTAATTGTTACTCATTCTGGCACTTAATGTGTTTCTTCAAGTATTATACCATCACCTGTAAAAGTTTTGGAACTCATAGTATCCAGTTCTTTTTTAAAGTTTAAAAAAAAAAAAAAGTGAGCATCTTGAGTAGATTTGTATAATCCTCTGTTACACTGGTGACAAAACCCAGACTCATGTCTCGTTGTTATGTCACTTCAATTAAGAAACCACCGTAATAGTCTACATCTTGCCATAAATTCCAGAGTTTCTCATAGACTGAATATGGTTTTGGTTAAAAATTGGGTAAATACTGTCAAATAATAATCAGTACAATACAATCAGTAGTTATATTTACAGAGTTATTACTGAATGAGGCACATTAGCAGTTAAAATAGTCACAGTCCACAAACAGTTATATCTTTTCTCATTTTTCCACTAATCTCTTTTAGAAAAATATAAAAGCATATGATTCTTCTTGAAGAAAGGAGTGCGTGTCTTTGTATAAAAAGGAGCCATAGGTTTTTACCGTAAAGCAATCAGAGAATTCACCTCCATAGGTTGTAGACATTATTATTGGACTTCAACTTGGGATAATTTCTTAGATTTGCTCAAAGTAATTGATTAACCTTAGAGAAACACCTTTTTGTATTTTCTGATCTATATGCAATAGATTATGTTAGACCAGGAATAACAGATTTAGTGATTCTTAGAGATGGTATTCCATCTTCTATTGAAATATGGGTATTCTGTCCATCCTAAGGTCTTAAGACAAGTTTCCATTGAAAGCAAAATGACAGCAACATCATTTAAATGTCCCAGCTTTTTTAGAAATAGGGAGGTCTGACACTTCAGGAGAATATGCAAACCAACTAGCTACTTTTGTAGATTTCTTAAAAGTGAGATTATGTTACTTTAAAATATGTTATTTCAGTGGTTTATGGTCTGGCAGCTTTGATTGTTTTATACTATTTCATAGTTTTTTAATTTTAGAAAATATGTTTTATACTATTTCATACTTTTTTTAATTTTAGAAAATAAGGAGTTATCTTTGCTCTTTTTCTCTGGATTTCAGATGATGATGATGTTGACCTCATGCCAAATTTGCTTTGGTTTAGGCTGACCGGTCAGTTCCAACCAGCAGTCTCTCACTTTTTTGACCCCTTGCATTTGTGTACGTTTGTAGCTGGTAGATGCTGGAATTTGGCTAAGGCTCTTCAGTTTCAGTACCTTGCTGGGCAGATTCACGGTCTGTGGTAAACCTGGGATTGCCTGACTCCCACCCCCGTATTTAAAACCTTTCATTTTGAAGCCATACTATGCATGCCAGCTCAAATAAATAATCACTTGATATAAACAGATTTAGAAGTCCGGTCTGGGCTTCAATGGCTTGAAATGGCTTGTAATGTTTTGCTGGGGAAATACTGAGTCCGGCCTGAGCCCCGAGCACCTGAGTCCAGCTAAATAGTGGATAACCTTAGTGACGGCTGCCAGCAGGTAGAGCTCTGCTGAGCTCAGTGTTGAAGTTGTTAAACTGAGTGCAGAATACTCAGTCCACTGCAAGATCAAATCATTTGAGGCTTTCTGACTCAAAGCTAACTATCAGTACGTGCATGTGAAAAGATAAAATGTTTTCACTGAAAATTGGGGTCCTGCTGCATTCCTGCTTTCCCATGTGCTGCTGTGCCTCACTTATCTCTCTGTTAGAGGTTGAACACTATATCTGGCTTGAGCAGCTAGAATAATAGTCAGCTCTTTAGTTTTCAATTGCTGGATTTTTTTTCATGAAATTCACTCTAATAAGAAATAGACCCTGTTGATAAACTGTACTAATCATAATCCCAATCTATGGATTATAACATTTTACTTTTATCCTTCAGTAAGACTTTTTACTCTCACCATACTCAGTTTCCAGATTGATTTAAAAAAAATTTGACTGAATTCTAAATCAAGCCAGGAAAAATGGATCTATACAGTTTCTGTAATGTTTCCCAAACTAATTCATGTGGAAGCAAAGTGTGATTGATAACAAAGTGTAATAGGATATATTGTACATGTCATACATACAAAAATATTACTGGTTCCTTTAGTTTCATACATCATTAAATGTACAGAACTCAAGATTATTTACCAAGGGAACTAAGGCTGACTGTGAAAGCTGCAAATAAGGAAATTTGTTTTCCCTTCCTAGGTTTCTTGGGAGGAACTGAGCAAGTCTTGCTGCTATGAAGTTGATCTTTGCAGCACCGACAGTAAAATAAAACGTTTTGCTGTAGCTTCTCTCTCAAAACTAGTATGCCCCATGTATGAAACTGAATGTGAATAGTCCATTGAGACGTTCTTTAATGTCTCCTGTCTACTTTGCTGAAAGTCACTCCAAGAGTGACGCCCTCAAAATATATTCAGCGCGTGAATTTATTTTGCAGTCTCCATCTCTGAAGACCATTGTGGCCCACAAACTGGTAATGTCTCAAAACTAATGTGGCAGATGCAGAAGACAGAGCTGCACACTACTGGCTGATTCTGCAGTCTTAGCAATAAAGTTCAGGAGTCCCCAGAAAAAGCAGAGTCACAGAAGCAACAGCCTTCTGTTACTAGACAGCCTTAGTGTTTCCCCATTTCAAATTGCTGATTTAATGTTTTCGAAAACAGAGCTTCTGCTCTCTTGCTTAAGTTAAAGGAAGTTTTCCTTATCAGCCCTTGCTCTGTTTTCAAATGGCCGTTAGTTCCCTTTCTCTGCTTTTCATCTTTTTAATAGGCTTTCCCCCATATATACGCCACACTTTCCTCTTCTGTATGTATGTGTCTTGTGTACCTCTTTACTTCTCCCTGTCCCTATTCAGCAGACTCTTCTGCTGTCTGTCTCTTCACCAGTGTCTCAGACATACGTGTAAAATCAGGGTTCTCCTAAAAGGATGTAAACCCAGCCTGGAAGGGATCTGCTTACTCATATAAAGATGTTAAGAAATGAGAGAATTTTTTCATATTCCTTGTCAAAAATGAATGTATAGACCTGCAAGTGCTTAGGGTAAGAAGCCCTTTTTTCAGTCTGAATTGAAAATGAGTTGCATTGCAACTAAGCTGGTTTGATTCCTCAGGTACCTTTCCCAAATGTAGCTCCATTGCGCAAGGTGCCAAATGGAGTTTCTTGCAGGAGCCTCATTTGGTGCTGCCCTAGGCTGAGGCAGATGAACCGTGTGTCACAAACGGTGGCCTGCCCTTCTCCAGGGAGCTGCCAGCTGCAATGGAGCAGCGTATGGGCAGTAGCACAGACCGCAGAAAACAATTGCTCAAGAATGCCACCCTTTCTCGTGGTCCATTTGACGGTCTCCAGAGGCTAAATATTCCTGTCATTAGTATGTCATAGTAAACTGTGTGTTTGAAATTAATAGGTATGTGCCAGACATTTCTACTCTTGCAGATCGCAGTGGTTTTCATTTACTTTTAGAATTTATCAGGTTAGAGTTTTTGAAGGCATGCTCTGTAGTCACAGGAAGAATTTGGGGCAGCCTAGAGCGTTGCCTCTCAGATTAAGATCACGTCACTGTTTCTGCTTCGTTCTGTTGTTTGAAAAGATGAAGGAAAATGATGCTCTGTACATAGAGTTCTCAAACAAGGTTTTGGGCCAATAGCAATTATTTTTCCCATCTTAAACAAAAGATGACTGAAGATGCTTTCCTGTGCTCCATAAAACATTCTGCTTACTTTTATGCAGAATAAATGGATATAAGCCTAAAAATGTCAAGGAAACATGTTTGTTTGGATTACATTAAAAAAAAAAAAAAAAAATTACAACATTTAGTTTAATCCTGAAGGGTTTATACATCTTTCCCACATCACTCCCTTGCTCTGATACCACAGCTCAACCAGCAGAGCAGGCCAGGAGGTTCTGAAGGTGCCCGTGATGCGAGTGCCAGAGGATTTTGTCTCCGCAGACCATCGGAGCTGTGGGCAGCACGCGAGCCGGCAGCGTGCTCATGGAGCGACCCGCTAGGCGTTGGAAGGCATCTAGGCTGGATTTCTGTCCTGGTGACGCAAGTAGCTCTTGACATACGTTTACGGAATAAGTGGATTGTTCTGAGGGTAGTGGGGAGGGTGTTTTCGGAATTCACACGATGCGTTTACAGAGCAGCTTAGTCTAAATTAGTACGTGCAGATGAAAGATTGTTTTTCTTTGATGACGAAGACTGGCATCACAGGGGGATTGCAACCATGACTTTCGGCTTTAAGAATTTTACAAGCTGAGGTGCCCTCCTTACAAAGAATTCTCCTTAGTTAACCTCACAGTTGTGGAACTAAATACAATCCATTTAATGTCTGGAAAAGTATTTTATCCATCAGAGGAGTCATAAAAAAAGATACATAATCAATTAAAAGGCGCCAACAAAAAAGATCACTGTCTACAGAGGTGTAGCAAAAGCTAGGCCAGGAGGAAGAAGGTGCTTTGGAGAGGATTTAGCTTTCAACTGGATGTAGCAAAGAGTAGCCATTGTGTTCAAAGTCATAATTTGCTGAGGACAGAGAAGGAAGATGATTGTAGCAAAACCAGTGTGGGAAAAGGATGATGGCAAGACTGGAAATTAGTGTCTTGATAAAGAGTTTGTCATTAGGGAGTGAAAAAAAAGGCACACATTTAAGATTTAGTGGTTTTTTTTATGATGGGGGGAGAAGTGAAAAATAACCCTCACTTGTGGGTTTGAGTAATAGAGATTAAAATGGTGGTGTGCAAGGGAGAGACAAAAATCTGCAAAGGAAGTTGGAGAATTGGACTTCGAATGTATTAAAAATCAGCTAATTTGAAGACCTGTGTGCTCTGAAATTTTTAAATTTATTTCTGAATTTTTTACAGACTTCTCGGAGACGGGTTCAGGGTAAAAAATTCTTTTGTTAGGTCTGCAGTATTTATTTGCAGGACTGGATGGATTTCGTTTGGAATAGCACATTGGGAGATCAGATTGAAGTTCAGTTTTAAAACTCATGGTCCTGCCTTTCTGAGCTGGCTTCTGCCTACAGGTTATGACACAAACGTTTTGCTCTCAGTCTCTGCTGGGCTCCCGAGTTCTGCCCACGATCAGGGTGGCATCTCACCTGCTGCAATGTTTGGATCTCACGAGCTCTTTTAGGCTGTTTGTTCCCCCTCCATGATCCAAGCCCTTTCAATAAATAAATAGCCTCTTTGTAATTACTTACTCTAAGCTCAGTTTCTGGGCATTTCAAAAGCAGAGTTGTTTGCAACCAGTCACTTTCCTCTTTCAGCTGCAGTAAAGACCTTGAATTTTTTTTTTTCTTTTTATGGTATTGAATTTCAATGTTTTGTCATGTTTTGCCACAAGGAAAGTATGAATGAGAGCTACAGAGAAGTTGTCTTTCTAGAGTTTGGCCAGAAAGACTGCTTTTCCACCTCAGTTTAGGCATGTATTTAGGTACCTTGCTGAATTAGGGCCGAGATTTGTAGCCTGGCTTTGGAGTTCAGTGAACAATCAGTAAAAATCATTCATGAACGTATTTTTCTAATTGTGAGAATAGTATTTGCAAATAATTTATTTAGTAATTGCCAAGAAAGAATGAGCTTCATAAGGTAACACTTTCATTTTAAAAGAATCAAAACACAATATCCATTCCTACTAGTTGGCCGGCTTAGATTTAAAATTCTTCAAAATGAATTTAAAATGAGTTTCCATGAAACTGTTAACAAATGACACTATTTCTTCATAATAGGGCAGTAATGTAGAAATGTGTATATTTGTAAGTGTGTATGTATTTGTTTAAATATGTACAAATATGTACACATTTGACAACCAACAAGCTCTTGAAAATATTCAGGTTATAACTGCATCAGTGATTTTTATAAAGTGTGGATAATTACCATGAAAATTATTATGGAAAAATACACATTTTTGTGAAAATATATTGTCTAGTAAACTGACAGAAACAGGCTATCAAAATTTATATTGATGGCGTGTCGTTCTTTATAAACTGCCCTTCTTCTTGACAATAGTTCAGTAGTTGTGGACAAGTGGCAAAGATGACTTGCTTCCCTGCAGAGCTCTTCAATTACAGGGTCTTTGAATAACTATGTTATCAGGTTGAGATGTACTGTCTACGTTAGCTGACTGTATCTCATAATTACATTGTGCAGACTATAATTCATAGTCATTTTGATTGTAAATCAGTGGGACGGGAAAGGAATTCATTTATGTCTGTGAAAGCAAAAGTATTATTCTAGCTTAGTATTTCATATTCAGCTACACTCATTGATTGGATCCAGTAAGTTTGGAATATTAATGAGATTAAGACCAACATCTTTAATTCAGGGAAAGCAACAGATGGTGTGGAAACAGGGGCTCTCAGCATAGTCAAGTTTGCACTGAAAACATAATGAATTCTTATCCTGAATTTTTTATATGTAAGTACCAACAGTAGTCAAGTTGTTAAATCTGAACTACTCAAATGTTACTAAAGGCATGCTACATTTCCCTTAAATAGTAGAATTTTTGCATTTAGTTGTTCTCACTTCTTCAATATGGATCTCTATTATTTACTTTCACCAAGAATTTTGGATATAAAATTTGCATCCGTAGACGTACTTGTTTTGACTCAAACCCTCAGAGATTCATGTCACTGCATAAGATTTGCATGGAGTTTGGTTTTCTAATTCTTCTCTTATGGAAGTGAGGAACATTTTTGTATTCTATGAATTTCTGTAAAATAGCCTTATAAAAGGCTGAATTCAACCTGCATCAGGACCTAGAGCGTAGGAACTTGAGGCTTATGCACACCCTGGTTTCAGTCTAATGCAGGATCCAACCTGCTGTGTGCACTCAGTCATGAATCATAGAATGTCCTGAGTTGGAAGGGACCCACAAGGATCATAGAGTCCAAGTCCTGTCCCTGCATGTGACAACCCCACAGTTCACACCATGTGTCTGAGGGCCTTGTCCAGTCTCTTCTTGAACACTGTCAGGCTTGGGGCCGTGACACCTCCCTGGGGAGCCTGTTCCAGTGTCCACCACCCTCTGGGGGAAGAACCTTTTCCTCATGTCCAACCTAAACCTCCCCTGGCACATCTTCCTGACATTCCCTTGGGTTCTGTCG